>VZQC01007521.1:1426235-1724403 GCA_009823505.1 Rhizomys pruinosus
AAATGTTGGAGTTACCAC
Source organism: Rhizomys pruinosus (assembly GCA_009823505.1). Taxonomy (NCBI): domain Eukaryota; kingdom Metazoa; phylum Chordata; class Mammalia; order Rodentia; family Spalacidae; genus Rhizomys; species Rhizomys pruinosus. The sequence goes on from VZQC01007521.1 coordinate 1,426,254, forward strand.
GTGTTTTTCAAAGTATTCAAAGGGAAAGGCAAAATGTAGAGGTCAGAACATTTACCAGACATAAGAAATTGCAAGAATATTTATCAGCCAAGAGATAATTAGAAAAAAAACTTGGATGAGCCCAGGAATCTGCAGAATTGGCAGAGGGTAAGGCATGGGCATGAAGCGAATCTACCAAATTGCTTTGTGATTCAGTACCCAAGAGGACAGAGCAGGCAAAACATCAGGAGAGAAAAGAAGCCAAAGAGGGAGCTATCTTTGCAGAAAGTTTCCTTAGGATAGCCATCTGGACTCCTGCCAAGAAGACTTAATGAAGAACCAAAATGAGTGGACCTTTCCAAGGTAGTACAGATCTCACTGCAAAAGACATCCAAGACTCAGCCAGATGGTGTCAGCTTTATAGCTAAGATGCCCTGTTGGAGGACACAACTCACTGATAACCCAGGAATTGGGTTTACCTACCCATTCCAACTTCCGGCAAACTAAAGGGTGGATGCCTACTTTGCTAAACCCAGCATGTACCTTCTCTGCAGGTCAGCAGATCCCAAGAACTGGTGGAAGCCTGGGCTGGGCACCTTCACCTTCTCTGTCAGATGGACCAGCAGGTGGATCAGGAGGTCAGGATGGAGAAAAAGTGTTCCCCAGTTTACTCTATAGCAATTGGTTAAAAAAATGAGGCATTGGTTTTAAGAAAGTGAAGGAATTAGAATTGCAAAGTCATTAGAGTTTGAAAAAATATGAAGTTATATGAAATGCTCTGTGTTCTCTCTCTCTCTCTCTCTCTCTCTCTCTCTCTCTCTCTCTATATATATATATATATATATATATATATATATATATATATTAGAGTGCATTATATTGGGTAGGGATGTTAGGGGAAGGTGTGGAGAGTGCATTATATGTGTAGGGAAGGTGCGGAGAGGGGAAGGGAATCTACGTATCATCAAACTAAATTGTATGAAAATCACAAAAATTCAGTAAAAAGTAATTTTTAAGACTTAATCTTTGGTACTCTTGCTAACAGTGACATAACTATATGGAAGCAAAAAGGCAGAAATAAGGTCTTTTGACAGGGACAGTAATATGTTTGGTTCAGAAACATGTAAGGCAAGGACCACAGGGCTGGAGAAATGGCTCAATGGTTAAGAGCCTCTTGCAGAGGACAAAGTTTGATTCCCAGTACCCACATGATGGAACTCTAGTTCTAGGGGATCCTGTGTTCTCTTCTGGAAGCACTGCACACATTTTATACTCACACTCATACAGACAAATACTCATAAAATAAAAAATAAATATTTTTTAAAAGACAAGGACCTTTTTATTCTTTATGGAGCGTGTCTACATAGTTATCTTCTGTTTGTGAGGATCTTCATTATTTCCTGAAGCACTTTATTTCTTATGCATCATTCAGCAGCTTCAGATTTACATCTCAACCTCCCATTAAGAACTGTGTCTTGATTTCTGTGAGTTCAATTCCCAAAATCCTAAAGAAATGCTCAAATTGGAAAACAGAACTAATTTTCAAGCTCTACTGTGTGGAATACTAACTTTGAGAATCCGTTCCACAGTAGACCCATCTATATGGAGAAGGTATTTCTATGGTGTAATGAAAATTTCCCGAAGAATATCTGTCCTTCTAGGCAAATAAGCCTGACATGTTTGAGTATTCCCACACAGCTTGAAGCTTGTGCCACTGTCTCTGGCATGGGTGGAATTGCTCCAACTCTGCATCTGAACTGTGGTAACAACTATACATTGGAGGAACAGCCCCACTGCTAAGCCCCTGAATATGTATAATATTTTAGGTATTTGGAAATTTATATCTTATTCTGTTATGCTTCCTGAATTCTGTTTTAATAAAAACGATAGAGACTTGGTTTCATCTAGCTTGCCTCAGAGCCTAGATATTCCTTTAATGATGTTTAAGATTGTTTCTGTTCTTGTTTTGTCTCATCTCTATTTTAAACTTCATAATATTTTAAAATTACAGTACAAAAGCTGGTAAAATTTCACATGTTGTCTACTTCCAAAGCCAGGTCCTGATATTTTTTTTACTTGACATGGTGGGTAAGAGAGAAAATTTTTGAATGAACATTTTCTTATCTAATCTAAGCCTCGGGGTTTTTTTATTTGTACTAGGGAGATTGTAACACATACTTGCTAGTGTTTTGTGATATGTGATCATAGAGAAATCAAGTGATTAATAACACTGACAATGTACCGAGTATTTTTATTAGAAATATGATTTTCACAGAAAAATTCAACTGTTTTCTTCTAATATAAGTTATTGAATCATTATGTTAATAATATAATAGTTCCATACTTTTTCTTCATGACAATATCATAGCTTAAAAATGAAGCATAGACTAAATGTGCATCTACATTCTAAACTGCTGACTTAATGACTCGAAGATTCTTATAAATTGGATATTTATAAGCAATTAAAAAGTGAACATGGGCTGGAGAGATGGCCTAGTGGTTAAGAGCACCAACTGCTCTTGCAGAGGACCCGGGTTCGATCCCCAGAACCCACATGATGGCTGAGAACTGTCTTTAACTCCAGTTCCAGGAGAATCCGACACCCTCTTCTGACCTCCATGGCATTACATGACATGGGTGCACAAACCTGCATGCAGACAGTACATTCATACACATATGAAAATTTAAAAAAAAAGTGAATTATAATTTCTCAATTCTACAATACAATGAAAGACATACACATTCAGTAGGAACTATACTTTAGAATTTTGATAATTTTCTGAGCTACTGATAGGCAGTCCATTCCTCACTCTCGATGCTGGACAGCTTCAAGCCTTAATTCCCAGTTAGCCATGAGATCATGAGAAGAAACAGTTGGTATTATAGTACACTTGTTGCTAAGCTACAGTGTTTGCTGGATTACTAAATGCATTTTTGGTCTTTTTTTTTTTTTTTTTGAGACAGGGTCTCCCTATAGTCTCAGCTGTCCTGGAACTCACTATGTAGACCAGGCTGGCCCCTTGAACTCACAGAGATCCACATGTCTCTGCCTCCCAAGTGCTCAATTAAAGGCATGTGCTACCATGCCTGGCTTTAAATACATTTTTTACTTCATTTATATTCAGCTTCAGTGGATTTATTGGAAAGGAACTCCATTGTAAGTTCAAAAATGTGCTTTTACCATGCTTCCTTTGCAATTTTTGAAGTATTTTGAGCTTTCTGCATATCTACCTGGGAGATATTTCAAGTGGAGGAGCAGGGGGAGGCCATAAATCCTCTCTATATGTTGTAGAAGAACCTGCTCTTCCACAATTGTGTTATGCTCATCTTTTGTCATATCCCCAGTCTGGGTCAAGTATGGAAACCAGTACTTTCTATAAATTGCTAGCTTGACAGTCCAAAACAGACAGCTAAAAGTCAAGAAGAGAGAATAAGTCCCTCACACAGATACATTGAGACATTACCTTCAAAGTAGCTCTATAAGAGTGTGCCTCTGGAGAAAATAGTTGTTATCATTGGCTGAGGAAAGCACTAGAGAAAGTGTTGGCCTTCTTGAGAAAGGTATTGTGGGAGTTGCACTTCATGCCTCTTCAGTGATGTCTAGAGGTTTAACAGAGGCATTACTGTACAGGTGGATATGACATTTAGAGTAAATGATGAGAAGCTGGCTATGCAATCTCTGTGTGGAGAGTAGCTGGTGAAATAACTTCACAACAGACTGTGACAACATTTAGATAAGCCAAGTAGTACTGAGAAATGTGAGTTTAGTCCTTTACATAAGACTTTGGGCAGGAGATGTGTTTATTAGGGTAATGTTCACTCCTAAGAAGTCAAATCAAACATACATAATGGCACAAAAACAGGAGTGGCAGTTCTTGATCATTAAAATAGTCCTGAAAGTTCTTGTTTGTGATAGAAATTGGGTGCTTGGGTCCATGCACTTAGTTAGGGCTCAGACTGGCAGGGGTTCCACATCCTTCAGCACATAACTTTGGGGCTATCTCTGTGCACTTGGTAGAAGGAACAAAGCTGGTGATCATGTTTGACTGTTTCTGGGTTCTCTTAGTCAAACTTGAAGTAACAAATGCATCATGGTGCTGCCCTGGCACATGGGCACACTTCTCCTCCTGGAGGATGACAAGCAGTCTGGTAGCTGTTCAGGAAGAAAAGAAAATCAGCAGGATAGATAGGAGGGAATTATTCTTGTTTATGGAGATAGTCAAGTTGAACTTGAAATTCTTCTGCATGTACTTCTCCAGTAGCTGGGATTTTTACTTTGTAAAAGGAATAATCTGGGGCATGGGAAAGGAATGTTCTGGCATGGAGAACATTTCCTTGAAGCCTTCAGAGAGATCAGAGGCTGTGAACAAACAGGATGAGAGCTCAGAACAAAGCCTGGAAAATAAGGTTGGGAAAGTATAAAGCAGTTTGTAAAATGAAGGTAGTTTGCTTGGTAAGGGTGGAGGGGGTCCTGTGGGGGAGGGGGATGATATAGTCTGACAACCATAGTGGAAGGATGAGAAAAGACTCCCAGCCAGTGCCTCAGTAAGACTAGAATTTCAACGTCTGGTCTTGCTCAGACTGAGAATAGAATACACAGAATAAAGGATGAGAAAGAAAGAATATCTAACATCCTGGGCCTGTAAAATGGCAAGCAGCTTCATCGTCAAGCTAACCTTTCCTCACGGGGAGGGCCCCGAACCATGTGCAGACCAGAGATGAGCAATGAAGGGCAGGACACAACCAAATGCAAAATACCTTCAGTAACACTATTTCTTAGTCTTGCCTCATTTCCTGGGAGTTGGTCCAAGATAGCCTCTGGTCATGTTCTCCATTCATCCAAGAATAAGAAAAATATTGTGTGATCTCCGGAAACATGCTGCTGTTTTTAATCTGCGATGATGATTTATTTAAATGTGTTTCATCTTTTTCTCAGTTCCTTAAATGTCAGAGGTACACAGAACTCTACTTTAAGTTCATCTCCCATCCCAAAATATTCAGTGATGGCCAATAGGTTTATATGTTTTGGTAAGACAGTCTTTTTTTTTTTCAAAGCCAATTTTTATTAAAGCTTTGTGCATTTAATACAAAATTTCCCAACCAAATCTTCCCCCTTATTTGCCCCTCCCCCACCAGAGCTCATGCATTCTGCCATACATGTTTTTCATCTTTTTCTTAGTCTCTTTTAAAATTTTCCATGTAGAAGTTTACTGTTTCAGGCAGAAGTTCACTGTTTCAGTCAGTTCTTTGACCCAGTCTTTTGTTGTTGTTGTTCCTTCCAATTTGCATCACTCCAAAATATGCATATATGTGGCTGGAGATATGGCCTAGTGGTTAAGAGTGCCAATTGCTCTTGCAGAGGACCACGGTTCGATCCCTAGCACCCACATAACAGCTAAGAACCATCTTTGACTCCAGTTCCAGGGGAATCCGAGACCCTCTTCTGACCTCCGCTGCATTGCACAAGGGTGCACAAACCTACATGCAGACAGTACATTCATACACATACAAGAATAAATAAAAAAATCAAAAAAATAAAAAATAAAAAAACAAAATATGCATATATGCATGCCACATATATATCAAGATTATGACATCATAGGTTTTAGCATCTTCAGCTTATGATTTCTTTTTATTATTATTATTATTATTATTATTATTGTTTTTTCTTTATTAGGCTGAAAGATGTCATGTTTTACTTAAGGAATTGTTTGATGGCTCCTCCTTGGCAAGCCCAAACAACCATCAGTACTGCCCTTGTGCTCCACACTGGGGTTTTCCCGTGGTCACTAAATGAGGTCTAGTAAGCACCACATCTTGTCTTGATCTTCCTGTACTGATCTTCGTGGTACACCCTAGGACAGTCATATGGGACTACTTCAAAAACCTATACTCTACTAAATTTGAAAACCTAAGAGAAATGGATGAATATCTGAAATCCTGGGAATCACCAAAGCTTAACCAAGAAGAGATTGCCAGTTTAAACAGACCCATAACATATGAAGAAATTGAAAATGTAATAAGAAACCTCCTGACTAAAAAGCCCAGGCCCAAATGGTTTCATGGCAGAATTCTATTAAACATTTAAAGAGGACTCATAACCATTAATACTCAAACTGTTCAGAAGGATTCAAGCAGAGGGAAATCTTCCAAATTCCTTCTATGAAGCCAGCAACACTCTTATACCAAAACCAAGCAAAGATACAACCAAAAAAGAGAACTATAGACCCATCTCATTAATGAACACAGATGCAAAAATTCTCAACAAAATACTTGCAAACCATATACAGATCCACATCAAAAAGATCATCCATCATGACCAAGTTGGATTCATATTGGAGATGCAGGGATGGTTCAACATACGTAAATCAGTAAATATCATAAAACACATAAGTTGACTGAAAGACATAAACCACATGATCATTTCAATTGATGCAGAAAAAGCCTTTGACAAAACCAGCATTGCTTCATGCTTAAAGTCCTGGAGGGAATTGGATTGGAGGGATCATTCCTCAATGTAATCAAAGCCATGTACAACAAACCTACAGCCAACATCATCCAAAATAGGAAAAGTCAGAACCATTCCCCTTAAAGGTAGAAACTGGGCAAGGCTGCCTCATCACCACTCCTCTTCAATATAGTGCTTGAAACACTTGCTAGGGCAATAAGGCAAGAAGAAGGAAATTAAAGGAGTACTAATTGGAAAAGAGGAAGTCAAGCTATCCCTTTTTGCAGACGATATGATAGTTTACCTAAGGGATGCTAAAAACTCCACCAGAAAACATGTTGAAATGATTAAGAGTTTCAGTAAAGTGGCAGGATACAAAATTAATCTAGAAAAATCAGTTGCTTTTCTTTACACCAACAACAAAAAAACTAAAGGAATATAAGGAGACCTTCCCACTCACAATAACCTCAAAAACCAATAAAATACCTAGGAACAAACATCACCAAAGTCACAAAAGATCTCTACAACAAAAAATTTAAACCCCTGAAGAAGGAGATTGGGAAAATTAATATAGTAAAAATGTCCATTCTATAGGATGAAAAGCATGTTTGGCAAAATGCATGAGCTCTGGTGGGGTGGGGGGATAGGGTGGGGGACACAGGTCTAAAAAAAAAGATGAGCTTATATTTAAAAAAATGTCCATTCTACCCAAATTAATATACAAAGTCAATGCAATCCCAATTAAAATCCCCAAGAGTTTCTTCACAGGCTTGGAAAAATATCCTTAATTTCATATGGAAAACAAAAGACTCTGAATAGCTAAAGCAACACTGAGTGAAAAGACCAATACAGAGAGGATCTCTATACTAGACTTCAAACTGTACTACAGGGCTATAGTCATAAAAACAGCCTGGTACTGGCACAATGACAGACCTGTAGATCAATGGAACAAAACTAAAGATCCAAACTTGAGCACATACCATTTCTGCCACCTCATATTTGACAAGGGGGCCAAGAAGACTCAATGGAGGAAAGACAGCATCTTCAGCAAATGGTGTTGGCAAAACTTGATCACCTACTTGTAGAAGAATAAAATTAAACCCCTACCTCTCGCCCTGTACAAAAATCAACTCCAAGTGGATCAAAGACCTCAACTTAAACCTAAAACTCTGAAGATAATAGAAGAAAAAATTGTCAGTAACCTACAAGACAGTACTGTATGCAAAGACTTTCTAAACAAGACAGCAGCTGTGCAGGAAATAAGGTCAACAAGATAAGTGAGACCTCACTCAACTCAAAAGCTTCTGTATAGTGAAAGAAACAATCAGGAAAGTGAAGAGAAAACCCACAAAGTGGCAGGAAACCTTTACCCCTGATACATCTGACAGAGCATTAACTTCCAGAATATATAAACTACTCAACAAACAAAGAGAAAGAATACAAATGACTCACTCAAAAGATGGAGTAAATAGCTGAACAGAGACTTCACAGTGAGGAAATAGAGATGGCTGAGAAACATCTTTGAAAGTGTTCAACCTCACTAATAATTAAGGAAATGTAAATTAAAACCACTTTAAGTATCATTTTACTCCCAGAAGCATGGCTAGGATCAAGAAAACAAATGATACCAAATGCTGGACAGGTTGTGGGGAAAGGGGAACATTCATCCACTGCTATTGGGAATGTAAACTTGTACAACAAATATGGAAAGCAGTATGGAGAACCCTTAAAAAACTCAAAATGAGCCTACCACCTGACCCAGTCATACCACTCTTGTATATATACCCACATGATTCATCCTACTGCAGAGATACATGCACAGCCATGTTTATTGCAGCTCTCTTCACAATAGCAAGGAGCTGGAACCAACCCAAGTGCCCCTCAACTGACAAGTGGATAGAGAAAATGTGGTACATCTACACAGTGGAGTTCTATGCAGCGGTAAAGAAAGATGACATCATGAACTTTGCAGGTAAATGGATGGAACTAGAAGATATTATGTTAAGTGAAGTAACACAGTCCCAGAAAAACAAACAATGAATGGTATCCCTCATCTGTGGATGCTAGCACCAAGTACATAGTTGGAAGGCAAACTGAGCAGTGTTAATGCTATATTCCTCATGATCTGAAAACAACTGTGCTCTTATATTGTGAATCCCTTAACAGGTTCTAGAATTAAGCTACCATTTATTTTCAGACTTTGGAATTCTGATATATGGGTGGAGGGTATGGAATCATATTTTAAAGTAATATAAAATCAAAATGGAAAAATGTGAATCCTGAATTATTATTTGGAAATAACATAGTTTGTTTTCAGATGATATAATTTTAGTATAGGTGAGACTATATATATATATATATCTGTCTATATATATGTATATGTTTAAGGAATACAAGTTGGAGGGAAGAACAACAACAAAAGAACTGGGACCAAAAAAAAAAAAAGACTGAAACAGTGAACTTCTCCCTAAAACAATAATCCTCTGCTTTGAAAATAATTCTGGAAAGACTCAGAAAAAGATGCAAGCCATGTATGGCAGAGTGCATAAACTCTGGTGGTGGGGGCATTGAAAGGGAAGTGAGTCTATATTGGATTGAGAAATGATGTATGATGTATGAAAAAGTTTAAAACAATAAAAATATGTTTTAAAAATTTATGTGTATTGTCTATACTTGGTTTAAACCAGCTGTGTGTTCCTCAAGGATGCTCTGAGCTAGCATGGCATCCAAATCTGGAGCGATCAAATTCCCCGTGACAGGCCATTCCAGATGCATGGCAGCAGGCTTCAGAGGGGCTGCGAGGGGTGGTGTCTGGCCAGCATGTTGACAGGAACCACCACAGGCATTTTTTAGATTTCAAAGACTAGGGGAACAATTTCTTTTTCTGGTTACTCAGGGGTTACTACAGTATGGAGTGGGCTACCATGCCAGGTTTCAGTTAGATTTTGAGTTAAAATGCTTTTAAATTGAACTTTAGAAAACCTTAAGTTAGCTGTTAGTAAAAGACCAGAGTTATGTCTTGCTAAATCAGGAACAAAATGGTATCTGCTCTTGTCCCTCAACTGCTGGAAGACCTGCCAAGGCAGCCACAATGAGAAAGTGAAAGGAAATTCACCCAGATTAGAAAAACAACAGTAAAACTGTTTCCATTTGCAAGAGGATTATCTCTTATACATATTTATATTTAGAAACTCCCAAGAAAATTGCCAAAAAAGTGGTATTAGAGCTGAAAAGTTTAGCAAGATAGAAATTTATGAAATTGACATACAGAAATCAATTGTATTCTATATAGTAACAAGGTCGAAACAATATGAAAGTAAAACATTAATTTTATTTTTGTTTGCAAAAGAATACAATCCATATGAATAAATTCAACAGTATAAGTAGAAAACTTATACTGTAAATACTAAACACCTTGTTGAAAGGAATTAGGGAAAAAATAAAAAACAAATAAAAAAAGAAAGGAATTAGGGAAGCCCTGAGTAGACTGAAACACACACTTAGGTGTTATTGTTAATACAGCAATACTACAGGGTGTGGTGGCACGCCTTTAATCCCAGCACTGGGGAGGCTGTGGCAGGTAGATCTCTGTGAGTTCAAGGCTAGCCTGGTCTATATAGGAGTTCCAAGCCAGCTGGGGCTACAGGGAGACCCCGTCTCAAAAAGACTGAGAGAGGGAAAGACAGAGACAGAGAGAGAAAGGCTAACCAAGGTGACCTACAGATTCATTACATTCCTTTTCAGAATTACAGATAGTGGATTGCAGACACTGACAACCTTGTCCTAAAATTCATATGGAAATTTAAGGGACACATAACAGCCAAACCCATTTGAAAAAGAGTACACAACAAAACTAATGTAGCGCTGTGGTACCACCCCCAGAATAGACATAGATCCATGGAATGCAATTGAGAGTTCAGAAATAAATACCAGTGTGGATAAGGGTGACAAACAATTACATAGGGAAAGAATAATTGTCTTCAACTAATGGTACTGGTACAAGTAGGTTCACATGTAAAAGAGGTTATTGGATCCCTGCCTCATACTGTATACAAAACTTACTCAAAATGAATAAAGGACCTAAATGAAAATGCAAGAACAGTAAAACTTTTTAAAGAATATTTTCTTGATTTTTTGAGAATTTAATAGGATATATTTTGTCATGCGTATATCTCTTCCCTATCTCTCAGGCCCACTCCCACTTCCTAGCCCCCTCATGTTGTATCATCTGTTATTTTTAAGGTCTGTTGAATCTTCTCTGTGTTCCCCAAATGCTCTTGGGTGTGGATGCATCCCCTGCAGCTTGGTCAAGCTACCCAGTATCACATGCTTAAAGAAATGTGTCCAGAGGGCGAGGTGGCACACGCCTTTAAACCCAGCACTTGGAGGCAGAGGCAGGGAGATCTCTGTGAGTTTCAGGCCAGCTGGTGCTACAGGGAGACCCTGTCTCAAGAAGACCAAAAAAAAAAAAAAAAATCTGACTGACCGTCCCTTTCCCAGAAGCTATCGATGGCCAATCGCTGCTCAGCTGGAACTGGGCTTCTGGCCTACTCCCCCGTCCATGCTGCAGTTTTGTGTGGCTGAACCCAGACATGTTTTCACAAGCACAGTTGGTTCATGTGTGTAATTGTCTTGATGTGTCTGAAAAATCATGATTTCCTTATAGCAGTCTCATCACCTCTGGATCTTAGAATCTTTCTGCCCCTCTTCTGCCATGATCCCTAGGCCTTGGGAGGAAAAGGTGTGATATAGGTGTGTTATTTGGGGCTGAGCACTCCACAGCTCTTATTCTCTACATGTTGTCCACATGTGGGTCTCCATGTTAATCACCATCTGCTGCAAGAATCATTTCTGATAAGAGTTGAGAGGTGGACTAATCCATGGTTATAACAATAAGTCATTAGGATTCAGTTTAATACTATGCCCTTTTAGCAAAATAATACTAGTAGGAGGATATCCCCTACAGCTTGTAACCGTGTAGTCTCTGGTTATTTTGCTCTGATAACAGTGCCAGGTATAGGCTTCATCTTGTGAAGTGGGACTTGAATCTAATCACAAAGTGGTTGGTTATTCCCATAACATTTTTGCCAGTGTATTCCACCAGTGTACATATCTTGACAGGGTAGTTGTTATTATTGGCTCACAGGATTTACACTTGGGTAAGGTTGATGATCACCTTTTTTCTTCTAGTAACATGTATAGTATCTTCCAGTATGTGAAAGCTAGCTGGTAGAGGTGAAGCTTTGAGGTCAGCACCAGCTTACTTTCTCTGTTTGTTCTATGACCCACATCTGTAGTGCCTTCAGCAATAAGGTCTCACCATGAAGTTCTGGAGAATAACCAAGAGAATAGCAATAGCCAGTATTGCCTGGGGGACTATAGGACCTCCCTTGTCAACAGCTCCAAAAGAGAGAGCCCATTCCTGGCAGTGGGCTTTTTGTTTGCTAGCCTGTGTTGTCTGGTGGGGGTGTTGTCCCTGTGTCATAGGGTAACCCCATTTAAACTCTCTTTGTATATGCATGTATGTTAAGAAGCTTCTACAGTAACATGTTTCTATATAGGAATGCAAGCAATGGGTGTGGCCACTGGAAATCAGTGTGGACTTTCTGAAAAAAGCTAGAAATAGATCTCCCACGTGATCCAGCCATACCACTCTTGTGCATATGCCCAGCATATTTTATATTCTACCATAGAGATACCTGTTCATTCATTGCTGCTCTATTCACAATAGACAGAAATTGGAAACAAACTTGATGTCCATTAACAAATGAATGGATAATGAAAATGTAGTACACTCACACACTGGAATATTATTCAGCTTCTAAGAAAAAAAGAAACTCTGAAATATGCAAGTAAATGAATGGAAGTGGAAACATCATTCTGAGTGAGGTGACCCAGACCCAAATAGACGAATTTCACATCTTCTCTCTCATATGTGAATGGTAGCTTTGAATCTTTAGGTATGTGTGTTACAATTGGAAAATTCATACAGTTCATGATATTAGTTAGGGGCCATGGTAGAGAGTATTCTAGGAGGGAAGATAGAATGCCACAATAAAAAGGAGAAGAGAGAAAGAGAACAGAAAGAGTTAAATAGGGTGGGAAATGGGAGGGCAAGGTAGAGGAAGGATTACTACAGGGAGGGATAACTAACACAAAAAGCTTTGTGAAAAACTCACATGGAAACTTCCTATAATAAAATTCTTAGGAGGAAACATATATCATTTTTATCAACTTGAAATTGCCAGAAGTTTTAGATGTCACATCAAAAAATAGGTAAAGCAAAGAAGCATTATTAAATTGAACTTTACCAAAATAAGAAGCTTGTGTTTTAAGCCAAGTGTGATGGTGCTCGCCTTTAATCCTAGCACTCTGTGAGTTCAAGGTCAGCCTGGTCTACAGAGCAAGTTCCAGGCCAGCTGAGACTAAAGGAAGACCCTGTCTCAAGAAGACCAAAAAAAAAAAAAATGCTGTGTTTTAAAGGAAATCATCAAGGAATTAAAAATTAAATGACAGTCCACACAGTGGGAGAAAAGTTGGGTGAATTCTCTGTCCAATAAGAAACTTGCATCTAGCAGCTGGAGAGATAGCTCAGGGGTTAAGAGCACTGGCAGTTCTTGCAGAAGACATGAGTTCAGTTCCTAGCACCCACATGGTTGCTAACAGCTAACCATTACTCCAATTCTAGAGATCTGATTCCCTCTTCTGGGATCCCCTGACATTGCATGTATGGGTGTACTTACATACATGCAGGTGAAAACACTTATACACATAAAGTTAAAATAAATAAATAAATAAAAATTTAAATTTGTAACTAAAATGCATATATAGAGAACTTCTGTAATCCAATATTAATAGAAAGTACCAAAAGCCCTTATGTATGGAAAGACTAACACTGTATGAAAAGATGCTTAGATGATCAGTATCATACTAATTATCGAAATGCTAATCATAACCACAATGAACTATCACTTCCAATCCACTAGGTTATCCCTAATTAAAAAAACAGCTAACAACAAGTAGTGGTGAGGGTGTTGAGAAGTCAGAATGCTCATGTACTGATGAATATAAATCATGAAGATATTTCAAAAACAATTCAGCAGTTCCTCAAATAGCCATACATGTTACCAAATGATCCATTATTTTTACTCCTAGGTCAGAAAAATTAAAATATGTATCCATATGAACACTAATACATAAATGGTTTATAGCAGCATTAATCATAAATGCCCATCTTCTGGCATGGTCCCATATTTAAATAATAAAAGTACTAATCAGTGTTAAGGTTAAATGAATAACTAATACATGCAATGAGTAGATAGACCTTAAACATACCATCATGAAGGAAGCTATTTAGTAATAAAGGAAGAAAACATTGTGTAATTCTAGTATTATAAAATTTCTAAAATAGGAAGATTTATAGAAACAGAAAGTAGGTGAATTGTTGTTTGATCCTGAGGGAAGAAACTAAGGGATAGGGAGTGACAGCTAATAAGCAAGACATTTCTTTGAGGGTAATGAGAATATCCTACATTTGTTATAGTGATTATAAAACCCTATGAATAATGGCGATGATTTAATTGTATATTTTAAATGAATAATTAGTATATGACATTTATACCTTAAAAATATTCTTCAGTTTTTTTTGATAATTGGTGACTTAATTTTACTCAATACTGTCTATTAATATAACCAAATTCGGTCAGGTTACTGGACTGTCAGCTAGAAATCCTTGTTTTACTGTACCTGGAGTACCACTGTGTGCATCTTGTGCTACTCCTGGAGTAGCTGGGAGCTCAGGACAAGCATTTCTAATGCTAATGCTCTTTGCACACTCTTAGTGTGGGGACATCTGCTACCCCTAACATGCCCTTGCATTGGAGTGTTGCCTTTAAATAACACAATGAAATTCTGTACTAGACAGTTTATAAAGTCTAATGCCAAATGTATTACAAAAACACTGATGAACTGATATTAAGCAACATGTTAAAAAAGTGAGTCTCAATACACACACACACACAGACATGGGGAATGTAAATGTTTTCAAAGTTAGGTCATCTAATATTTCTGCATGTGATATGGGGAGTAGAGTGGCTTTGTTTTGATTAATAGAGACTTGGAGGATCCCAGCCTTGCAACTGGGGAAAAGTGCTGCTGAGCTTTTGCCCAGTGCTCCTTAGAGACAATGGATTCCTAGGGAAGGAAGGCTGGGGCAGTGTCTGAGGTTTGCCAAACAGTGAAAATGAGTGAAGATTTCACTTCTTTTTATTTTTATAGGCAGCCTCTTCTAAGGTAACATTTTTTTTTATTAATTCCTATTTTTAAATTATGGGCAAAGTCTAGTTTTCCCATATAATATATTTCCATAGTGGTTTTCCTTTAAAGCAATGAAAATGAAGTAAACTCACTTTAAAAAGTGTTAATATGTGGCTCAACCCCATAAAGAAAAAAAAAAAGATGTTTTATTGGTTAATATGAAGTGTTGCAAAGCGTGTTTTTAAGAGTTTGCAGAATAATTTTTGGAGATGAGGTTGTCTACCCCTGTGTGTTCTGTAAAAGTTCCCACTGACTGTGGCAATCGGCTTTAAAACGAAAATGGGCTTGGTGCTAATTTTAAAGAATTGATTACTTTTTCTGTGATTTAAATTTTTAATGATATTAAGAGTGGCAAGCTTATGGAATATCCACTTGGAGTCTGGATAAAAGTACCCCACGGGGAGATAAGGTCCTGGTAAGAATGGCTCGACCTGCTGAGTGAGAAAAGTCTGGGGCCCTGTCCAGTCCTGACTGCAGGTCATGGAAACTGTGCTGGGGGCCTGAACCAAGAGACCATTCTGTGTGCACTCACTAGGAGCCCAGCACTGAATAAAGCTTTCTAAGCTCCACCCCGAAGTGTGGTTGCCTTTGTCATTTTAATTGGTCTGTGTTTGTGAAGTGGGACCTCTATTTACTTATAGCTTGGGGCTTATGTTTACCAAGCCTGGTGGAGGCCAAGTGACAGGGCTCCTGCAAGCTCTCCCGCTGTATCTTGAGGCACTTTTCTTTTCAGTATCTGTGCCTGTCTAATTCGTGAGCTTCTGTGAAGCAAGCGCAGGAGGGTACAAGGCCTACAGGGAGGAATTACACCTAATTACTCAAATAATTGCTAGGCTGTTGCCTTCTTAGTCACTGAAAATAATTTCCAGGTCCCTGGCTTTTATAGATAGTCTTCTAGAGGCAGGAGGACACAGCCCCCTTTTTAACTCAGCCCATTCACTCACAAAATCAGAACACTCGAGCCTGCAAAATTAATAAGCACCACTTCCATTACATATATTTTAGGTTGTTGTTGCCGTGGCGATAAAGTCAGGGACATTGAATCTCCTCTGTTGAGCCATTGTTATCATCCCTGGCCATCTGCTGCAGAGGAGTGATATTCCATCTCATTTGCATGATGACTGATATATGGGCGGTTTGGAAGGACATATGCCACAGCAATCATGTGATGAAAATTAAAGTGAAAGTTTTGGGCCCAGAGCCGAAAAAAATCTGTGTATGCGCATGAGGCTGTTGATGTGCAAATGTGAATCATATTGAGAAGATCTGAATAGGGAGGTGTGACGTAAGGAGGGCTACACACGCAGGTGCTTATCTCTAAGCAGTCAAAGGCACTGGATGTCATATCATGGGAACTACCTTTCAAAGAAACAGCTTTAGTGTTTTCTTTCAGCACACCAGGGAAGAGAGAAATGTAAGTTTTGGAAACACACAGAAAAAGTAAGTTTAAAACTTTTCACCGGAATGTTTAAGTTACTCAGAGCAAGCAAGTTCTCACGTGGTTGTAACAGTTACTTTTGTTTCAGACAGAGTGGGTTGGGGGGGCGGGTAACTACTGAAGGTTAAAGTGTCCATGAGTTTTCTGCTGTTTGTTTTGAACTTCTGTTTTGGTGTCTGTTGTGATGTATATTGGCATTATTTTAAATCCCCTCCCCACTCTCCACTGTCCTCCAAAGCATGGTTCAATAATGGTATGTGCTTTGAGGAGCATTTCATAATAAAATGTCATAGTGCTATTGTATTTACACTGTGCAAGTTACCAGTTTTGTTCATTTACATTCCTGAAATTGTGAATTTGCAACAGAAAATATTGATCTGAGACAATACACTGTCTTTTCTGCAAAAAAGTAAAGTAGAAATAACTTGAAGTCAACCAAAATACCAGTGACACCTCAAATCTTATGTGTCTTTAGAATTAAGTAAGATATTTGCGATGGTAAGAATTATTAATGCAATTTTACATGAATAATCATTATCAAAACTGGTTTTGTGGATTCTTTTGGGAAAGTCAGAGCTCTGGTATTAACTATACATAAGAGAAAAAGTTTGTGAGCAGTCTCCAAGATATTTAAATTGATGAGCATATATATATATATATATATATATATATATATATGTGTGTGTGTGTGTGTATATATATATATATAATCTTGTATTTGAATAAAGAATTGAATAAGACCAGTCTCCTTAAAAAATGAGACTCTTCATTTTTGATAGATAGACATGTCAGAAGACTGCTCAGAAAGTTAAAGTATAATATTAAAAAGGGTAAAGAATGAGAGATACCTAGTACTAACCTTGAACAAAATTTTACAGAAGGATGATTTCAACGAAATATTACTTAGGGACAGAGAAAAATTTCAGCTGCCTTGATGAACAGTAGCTTGACTCATACTTCTGCTGTCAGCAGAATACCTGTTAAGATCGCTTGTTTGATGTTCATGGGAATAATCAAAGTTTCCTAAAGGGGTGTGATTTTTTTTTTCAGTTTCAAAGAACAAAGCAGAGAACAGAGTATACAATATAATTTCTCTAATCCTGGTTCATTTTTATAAATAGTGGCTTATCACCACAAAAAGTTATTCCAACACATCTTGTATAGTAACTAGCCATCTAGAATCCAATAAATTATAAATTAAAAAGGAAAATTTTGATGAAGAAATCTTGCATGTAATTCTTTGTGCTTCCCTTATGATGAGGAGTAATAAGTCATTTCCAGGAAATAATCAAGTTCAAAATTTAAAATAGGATTTAAATTAGACATTCTCTTTTTAATTTTTCTTTGCAAATATCACCAGCACAGAATCCTTCTTTTATGCTTGTAACCTAAGATTACCAATGTTCTCTTTTCTGCCTCTTCTAAATATTCAATTACTCAGTGGTGATTATTATGTGGCCTTCTTGGCTTACTACAATATTAGATTAATATAGATTTCTTGTGCCAAATTAGCGGAAGTCACCGTTGTACACAAGAGTGATTCACTCTTTTTTAGTCATATTTATGTTACAGCAGGAGCATCATTTTAAGCTTAAAAGCTTTTTATATTTTAAATTTGGATATACTGTGTCTTAGAGAGCATGAGCTATATATTTGAAACCTTTAAAGTAGTTTGTAAGTTTTTATGAGATTCCAATTTAGTTGTGTTTAAAGGATACTTTTTATAGTGACTGCTATTGTTGTACTATCACATCATCCAGCAAGGTTTAAATTTGTGTGGTTCTATGAAACAAATGAAGATTATCAGGAAAGACTAGAAATGCCTGGAGCTGTCCAAGGTGTTTTTCTTGCATCTCTATTTTTAAAAGTCAGGATTATATTGTTATTAGACATATAAACCTGGTAGATAGAGAAGGTATATAGCAGATCCAGATAAATTTTCAGGTAATGTGACATTGCATATTATCTAAATTGCACAACTAAATAACAGTTTAAACTTTCATGTTTCATGTGATTTTGTTTGCAGCTTTAAGCTGATCAAATGTAAATAAACAAAATTCACAATTATCATACATATAACTGTGACATTCTGAAATTAATATGAAAGCACAGCGCAGATAGTTTCTATGGCAGTTCAGCAATGTGAGCAAGCATATCAAAAATGTGACTTGCATGACTTTATTGCTCTTGAAATTAATTCTTGTCCTTATGTGACCTTCCATGTCTGCTATAGAAATCCAAAAGATCATAATTGTTTGATATGAAATGCAAAATAATAGTTAAATTGAAAGTTTAACATCATGAAATTCAAAATCCCAAGCGGTATATAAACATGAAAAGAAACTTTGGACTGCTAACCCTAGGAAATGAGTTTTATGGATTGAATTCAACAAGGCTTCAGAAATGGTTCCATCTGCTGCTGAGCAGCTGGTGAAAGGATAAATTTAATTCATTAATTCATTTGGAAAAAAGGATCCAAGTAGTAAAGACTTCACTGCTCACGATGCCTATAGGTGAAACACAGACTGAAATCTGGTCCAGTTGCTCATCTTAGATAATGAGCCACATTGTCTTCCCTCTTTGGATAAAGGTTGTAGGCATCCAGTCAATACAATGTTGATTTTTATGACAATAACCAATAATTTCCAATCATTTCAATGCTAAAAAATGAACACTCAGGGAAGTTTAAAGTCTCAGTTTTTAATCTAGAGAACTATAGTCAATAGAAATTGTGAGCTTCATCTTGCATATATATCTATAGGAAACAGTCTGAGTACCTCTACTTTTAATATGTACATATGCATGTATATCTATACATAAGTATGTCACTGAAGTGAATACCTCTCTTCGATGACTTGTTTATGTTAGGCAGGCTTCTCATCTCACTTGTAGAAATATCCAAAATTATTTAGTACATAATATTAATAGAAGTAGCTCATGTTTTATATTCAAAGTTCATATCTACGCAAAGGCTGGGAGTCAGGAACGCTAATGTTATCTTCACTTCCTCTACCAAACATTCATTGTCTAACTTCTGTTTTCAGTTGGACCTTAAAACCTGCTTCAAAAGATTAAAAAGTTGTGCCTGAAGTAGTTTTTTGCAATTTCCTCTGTCGTATTAGTTATTTTGTCATAAACAGGTAAAGTCTATAAGACATGGGCATGTGATTTAATTGGCCAGGTTGTATAGGAGTTTTCAGTGTCTTTATAAAAGTAGAAAGAAGTTTTAATGCCAGGGTTCTCAAATCACATCAGTCCAGGTGATGAGGTATTGGAACGTTTTATGCTGTATTTCCTTTTAACTTGTGATCATGTTGGCAGATTTTCTTAACTACTAGCATTTTAATGAGAATGAGGTTTCCCTTAGAAACCTATAGCTCACCCTTTCTGGCAAGGTAAATATTTCCTGGTTGCCAGTTAATTGATCTGTGATGGAGATAAGAGTGTCCCTAAGACCAAGGCTGCTTCGTAACCAGTGTACATTTTAGTCATTCTTTTTAGATGGTGATTTCATGAATGATGTTTTGACTTTTCTTTCTCTGTGGCCCAGAGCTCACCATGGTGGGTTTGTTGGATTTACTATAAAGGTTCTGTTTGCACCCTGTGGGTTGGGTTAAGAATCAGGGTTTATGCATTTACTTGTACTGTTGCATTGTTTAGACAGCTTTGGTTTAGTTTTGATCTTTTTTTTCTCTCTTTTTGCCTTTGAGGCTCTTCCACAGTGTCAGCTGCTGACTGATAGTAGGAAAACGGCCTCGTGGTGTGAATGAAAGGGACCTAGCGGTTGGTAAACAGAGATAAGGAATAAATAGAGCACAGGCAAAAGGAGATAGTTCTGTGGGGGCCCAGATTGCTGCCAGTCTGTTCAGGGGAGATGCAGAGCCTGTCCTTTTCCCAGATTAAATTAGTGTGCGAAATCTCCAGTGACCTCCTCCCCTTCTCCCCGCACTCTTCAGCCAAGCTGAACAGCCTCTGCTGTAAAGTATTCATTTTACCCAGGGACATGCTGGACAATAGAGCTTCTCCCTGATACTTATGGACAGCTGTCGTCCTTCAGAGGGCTCTCAGCATTTCATTTTTCATAGAAGTTAAAAGGGTTTTTACCTTGAAGTGAAAGAGGCAGAAACAGAACTTTGCCAGCTCTGAAACTGTTTGGGCAGGGGGTTGGACTGTGGTGGGCTGGGAGGAAGAAGAAACTGCTCAGGAAAGTGATTCTTGTTTTTTGTGCCTTAGTATGATTAAATTGAGATAAAAATTAAACTTCAACCTCAGGTTCCTTATTAGGAAAAAATACCTTTGATTCTGAAAGTTTCATGAAATTAAGGTCATCACCACAAAGTCGACATTGTCTCCCCACCTGCTGTACTCTGATTCTGGCTAAATGTGCATTTTACTACCTGTGAATAAGCAGGAGTAAATATTACGCCTGTGAGATACCTCGGTAGCCTCATATATTTTATTTATTTTTTTGTGATTTACTGCAAATATATTCAGCATTTGACTGATTAAATAGACCTTCGGCAACCTTGAGGGTCACTGTGTAGAGTATGTACATAGAAAATGCATCAGCCCATTGTACCCTGGCAGCTAATGAGATTGGTCGTTAAGTAAATGACACAAAGCCTACAAAAAAAAAAAAAAAAAAAAAGCTTACAGCTCACTAGAGTATCACAGAGTGTCCCCGCACACCACACAACGACACAAACACTGGACTAACCTAGCCCACCCTGCTTTATTCTACATCACTGCTTCCCTGATGTCAGCGTGAGAGGCAGAACAAAGGCTAGGAGGCACCGGTAAGTCAGTCTGGCAATTAAGCCCTAGGGAGAAAGTGGAACAAATCTTAGTCTAACCATGGGGCTGAAAGTCCGTTTCTCGACAAGTGGGTCAGAATGAAGGGGTTTTACTATCACTTCTGGAAGTGTTGCTTCAGTGATCAGTGCTGATTCTGTTGTTCTTGTTGTATTGTTTTGATGTGTGACAAAAGTTTGTAAATTTCAGAAGTAGAGTGTATCCCAAATGGCAAGTGAACATAAATTTGAGAAGTAGGTATTTATTGGAGATAGGGGCGCTTTGACAAATAACTACTGTTCAGGTGCGTGTCTAGGTTTGAAAACTTTCAAATGCATGAAGCAACTTTAATTTTAGTTTGTCCTACTGGTTATAAAACATAGTGGAAACCCAGGGTATGAATGCAACCACTTAAATTCATTCATGATATAAAATGTTTCCAGCCCTTAGTGTGTATTTAATAGCGTGTATGGGATAACCATTTCCTTGATCAGTGTCTTGATCAATCAATCAATCAATCAAACGTAGCAAAACAAGAAAATAAAAGCTCTTCTTTTGCTCATGCATTTCCTTTTTCTCCAATCTTGAAATAAAATCATTGCAGTGAGCATGTACTGTTGAATAGGATTAGTAGTCATTTGCTTGCTGCACTTGAGGGTGGGGAGAGGAATAAAAGCTGTTTAACATTGCAACAGTACTGGCTTACTCTTCCCTTAGAAAAAATGCACTTGCAATGTTGAAGTGTAGCATTGCAGGATCCTTTTAGAGAAATATGGCAGCAAGAAGTTGCCAGAAAGTCTTATTTGCCTTGCTGAAATATCTGTCTGACTTAGACGTGGGTGTTCAGAGGATGTTTAGTTCAAGAGACAATGATTTTGACATTCAGGTAAATTAAGTATTTTATTCTAAGAACTATCAGATAAGCAGGTTGCCAATGGTTTAATGAACTCTTGATGCTCTCATAGAAACCATTTTTAAAGTATTGTTATCACAGTGTGGTGTTTTGAAATAGATGTATTCATACCAGTCTCAAGATTTAGTTTTTAAAGACACTATCATTTAATATTAGAATGGTATGTCATAATCGTTTGCTCATGAGTTAAAACTATATTATGTACAAATCAGTTTTCTAACCTAACAGTCCTTACACTGAATTTTTTATTTATATGTGGATATAGAAATATTTTTATATGGAATAGCTTATTAATATTCATGAGAGATTGATAATACAGGTTCATGGTATGGTCTAAGTGATCAGGGGTTACATGCTTCCTTAGTAATTTTGTCATGAACAACTTTTCCTCTTTTAAATGTGCTTTTAGCCTTAATTTTATTTACATAATTTGCTTAAGACTATTCAGGTCCCTGAAGAGTATATATTGGATAGTTCAAATTCTGTTCTTTTCATACCAACCAGAACTGGAAGGAAATAAATTCCACAAAGAAGAGTAACAGTATTTTACTGATTTCAAGTGAAATATATGCAGGAAAGATATGGTTTGATTTAACTGAGCTGAGAGTTTTGTAATATATCAGCCCCTTAGCATGCCTTTCATGTAGTGGGAGTCATGGAAAAATCAAAGCATCTGAAAATGGCTACACTTGCTTCCCAATGATTTTAGTTTAGGACACTTTGACAACTAGTTCACTCTCACAGGCATTGCAAGTGCTCTAGATTATCTTTCTATGTTGAGTATTTTTCTTCCGAATCACCTATGTTATAATTTGTTTCTCCATAGTTGGTAATGCTCATCGTGCTAATGCAAGGGTGAAGGAGCCAGGAGCGCACAGCCCTTCGGACGACTGTAACTGCTTTGCTCCCCTCCTCACTGGTTCAGCAAAGCAGGACAAGTTAGACTGAAGTCTGTAAAGTGGGCCTCTGTGGATGAGTCTGAGAGGTTTTACTTTACAGAAATATGATTGCCATTCCTCAGAACAAAATAAGGTTGTGCATAGTTAAGGTCAGAGGGCATGGGTTATGACTTTTTGTTTATGCAAAGTTATTTCCACCAATGTTGCATTTGAAAGATTTTTTTGTTTTCAAATATGACTAAGAAACGACTGTTACTTTTATATGGCTTCATTCTTTAAAGAAATTTAAAGATCTCGATTTATGTCAAGAGAAAGAAGCTTTACATTAATAAACTTTTATTCCAATTATTCAATAAATGGGGATTAAAACTGTTTAGTCAAAGGATTTTAGCATACATTGTGAGCAAGGTAGGGGTCTTAACTACCCCCAAGGCTCCATATCTAAGAAGAGCCAGAAACATTTCCTAGAGAAAGAGTAGTTGTTATAAATGCCAGATGAGTGACAGAAATCGTAAGAGAATCTATGATAGTCCCTGAATTCATGTATTTGAAACCAGGTTCATGCACTTAATCTGTGACCCTGAGAAGTTTTTTTTTTTAACTTTTCTGGTCCTCAATTTCCTCGTCTGTTTAATGGGGACTAGGAGCAGTAGTGGGAATAAATTTTGTGTTATAACTGATGTGAAAATTAAATAAGGTATGTAATGTCCTTGGCATATTACATTTGTGGCTTGAACTTGCACTTGGAGTTTAGACAGCAAGTGGACATGCCAGCATCATGTTACACAGCTCCTGCGGGTTCACTTCCGCAGTATGGAACTCTTAACTCTGTCCTAACTTTCAGAGCGCCCAGTTCTGTGAGATTTTCTGAAGGATAGTGTCAGTGCCATGCTGTACGGCTGCAAGCTCATGTCAAGTCTAAGGTGACATGCCCAAAATACTAAATGTATATGAAGTATGTGACTAACTTGACTTTTTTTTTTTTTTTTGGTCTTTTGAGACAGGGTCTCCCTGTTGCCCCAGCTGGCCTGGAACTCACTCTGTAGACCAGGCTGGCTTTGAACTCACAGAGATCCTTTTTATACACAGTTTTTTAGTAACTTTCAAAAGAGCATGTTAGAATTCTATAGTATTTCAACTTAAACTTTCTATAAGAAATATTTAATGGTATTTAAACAAAAAGTGAAACATCCATAACTGAGGTCATTGTAGCACAGTTTCTTAATTACTGAGACACAGGTAATCCTTATTCTGAATTTTTTATTAATAGTTTTTAATATTTGCCCCTTGAGGATTTATATAATATTTTAACTAATATAATTTCTTTTTATACTTAATATTTGAATTAAGTATAAAATTTCCTTCTTCAAAGGTAATTATTGGAATATACTTTATGCTTTTTAATCTGTAATATTTAAACCTAGTTTTTGCTGAATATTTTATAATAAAAGTTAACATTACATTCTAGTGAACTCAAGAGATATCTACATATCTTTACAATATTTTAATGCTCTTTTGTTAGATGCTGTAACAAATCTATGAGCTTTTCAGCAAGAATTTAAAACTGTAGTTTTGAGAAGAATGTTGTTGCTAAGAGGAATTTTTTGGTTCCATACACCTTGTGCCTACAGGAAAATTGTGTTGACTCACAAAAATAACAGTGTCTCAAAGTTCTAAAATTATTATTTAGATATGCTTTAAATAGAATTAACTATAATTTTCTAATAGCTTTTCAGATTGAAGTATTTTAATTTATTTGATTTATATTGTACAAATAGAGAGCACTGGAAATATAAGCTTATGTTCTCTAAAAACTTTTAAGTATTATATTTTCAGTTTAAATAGTGATAAGCGCATGTTAAATGATGCTATCCTAATGAAGTTATACTTGGTAATTTCATGAAAAAAAACTGATGTGATTTCACACATACATACAGTTTTTGTAGTGCATTTTCTAAACCTCTTACAGAATCTAAAGTAACATGGTTTAACTTAATTTCCTAGATTATGAGGTTTTCCTCATGCAGAAAGCATGGCTAAATGCCAGTTGGAAAGCCCACCTCCATTTTCTTCTGATGTGTCACATACATATCCCATATCTCTGTAAGTGAATCTGTACCTAGCCTGAGCAAAACTTAGCTACCACTGCTTTTAATGTTTTGCAAACTCAGACCAAATGAAATGGTTAATTGTCTAAATGGAATAAACAGCATTTTCATTCCTGGAATATAAATTAAAGAGAATATGAAAATAAAGAAAGAAGAATCCTGCTATTGAAAAGCTTCAAATACCATCAGCTGGAAGGACGCACCCACTGCTTTTGTTTCTGTGGTAGATTTGGTTGAATTAGAATGGAAGTATTTACCTCTTTCACATTTTCCTCTTTCAAATATCAAACAATGGTAGGGAATTGGTCTTAATATTTCTATTCTGAAGGGTGAAAATGAGGTGAGGATGAAATATGCTCATGAAGAAAATGAAATCAGGGAAAGATTGAAGCTGACAATGTGAGTACTCCAGAAAGAGAACAAAAATTAGAGTGTACAACCCATTATACACAGAGCCCTTGATGTCTGTGTGCGGGTGAGAGATACCAGTGTCTACCAAAAGGGTTAAAGAAAATGCATTCTGTTGCATCTGCTTACTAAATCCCTTACTTTAGTAGAAATTCAAATTTTGTAAAGATTATTCGTTTTATTGATGCATATAATTATAATCACAAGCCATCTGCTGATTTGGCAGGCATGGTTAAAATTCTCTAACTCTCATAACCTTTCAAGTACAGTGCCCTTGGGACTCTATTTCACTTTTATATTTTGGAAAACATGTAGGGACAAATAAGGGCGGTCATCTGCAGAATGTCAGACCTGGGGAAACGAAAGCATAGGGATCACAGTTGCTATGGTGGTTATTTTCAGTGATAGAGGAAGTTATTTTTCTTTTTTTTTTTCTTTTTCTGACTTCATGAAGGATGATCTTAGTTTCTGTGATGAATTCAGAAAATTTTTCCTAGGGTCTAAAGCTCTGCATTTATCCTCTCAAAAGGCATGTTTCATGACTGACCAAAATGAACCATGTACACACACACACACACACACACACACACGCACAGACATGCGCACTCACACACACACACAAACACACACACACACGCATGCACAGACATGCTCACTCACACACACACACACACACACACGCACGCACGCACAGACATGCGCACTCACACACACACACACGCACGCACAGACATGCACACACACACACACACACACACACAATCTTCCAAATATTTCTTATGCTGGTCTTTACAGATAAATTTAGTGTATTTCATCTAGACTTTCTGAAGTATATAAAATGTTTATTTTCCTAAAATATAATTTGATTAAATAACCGTAGAACCTCATATTTCAGATTGTAATACAACTTGCACATTTTGACATAGACCTTTTGGTTTAGAGGTCAAATTTCCAAGCATTATGCCAGTGTTGTTTTCGTGTGAAATCATGAGTTCCCACCAAGGTGAGTCTCGTGCGGCCCTGCACTGCAGCCATGACCATTTGAAGCTTGATGAGCTTCCATGGTGAATCACTTCTTTGCTTGGGATTGCTTCTTCTATAATCTAACTTTATCAACCTTAGTACTCCCAAGAGTGAGGCTTTGAAGAAAACTAGAGTCAGCACATGGAGAAGTCCGAAAGTGCAGGTCGGTGGAGGGAACCTGGGGATCAGAGGAGTCCGGGACATGGCTTTCTCAAGGAATAAAAATGAACATGCACAGGAACATTTTCTCAGGTTCTCTTTATCTCTCCTCCATCTCACTAAATCATCAGCCAAAGAATTGTTTCCTCAAATTTACAGATAATTTTTTCATAATAATGTTGAAATATATGACTATACTTATAATAATAATCTTTGGCATCTACCAAAAGCTTATATTGTGCCAACTTTTGTGTTATGCTCCTTATGCAGATTGTTTTATTTATTACTCAGAATAACTGTATCCCATTTTTACAGAGGAAGCAACTGAGACTGAAACATTAGGATGTGTTTCCCATGTCATCAGTAGCATGGAAACTTGAGCCTACACTCTTTAGTCTTTCCGTATGCATCATGGTTTCTGGGAACAGAGTATTGGTAAAAAGCTGGTTTCAGCAGTGTAGCTGTCAAATGACTCCAGGTCCCAGGTCCATCTGGGTTCTCTTGTAGTCAGATACCATTAGTTAAGTTGGATGAGTCTGATGAGGTGACTTGATGAGCTGCTTATTCTCCTCAGCAGCACCTGTCACATTAAAAATGACCCTGGAATCCTTTTTCTCCCCCAAATTGTACAACTATGAACTTTTTATAAGTAAAACATGAATTTGAAAAATAAAGACAGCAAAGCACTCACGATACTTCTCAAACGGACACATGTTTTGCATACCAATTAACCTTGATATATGAAATAGCTTGTTCTAAGAACTGCATGAACTTTAGCTTCAGTCCAAACATCAGATTATGAATTAAGCATTTGGTCAAACAGTGTAAAATCTTAGCTCCGAGAGTATCAACATACTTAGAAGCATCTGATAATTGAATTCTAACTCTGCGTATTTTGGTAATAATTATATCACATTGACATAAAGCCAACAACTACCCTAAGTATTTTGCATCTATAAATTCTCACAACCACCACACCACAAAAACAGCCTTTAGCACAGTGTTAGCTCTTATCCCTACCTGTTGGTGAGAAAGCTACACTGTTGAGGGACCATGCACTACTGTAACCCCAAACATGACTGCAGGGGTAAAGCCCAGACAGGCGCTGTGACCCCCAGAAAGAATGTGTAACCAACACACACTTCACTTTCATGCTCTTTCATTTTGGGGTTGTCATTAAGATTTCACTTGAAATAAAGTTCTGTTGCTTTAAACAAATGTTTGAAATGATAGATTGCAGGCAACAGCATGTTTAGACACATTGCAGTATTTGTTTTTGTACGTTAGATCTTAATTAGCCTGTTTCTGTTATAATAATCATATAGTTTCCTTAAATTATCCTGAGGGTACATTTCATTTTTATTTATTTATTTTTATTTTTTATGTGTATGAATGTACTGTCTGCATGTAGGTTTGTGCACCCTTGTCGTGCAATGCCACAGAGGTCAGAAGAGGGCGTGGGATTCCCCTGGAACTGGAGTTAAAGCCGGTTCTCGGCTGCCATGTGGGTGCTGGGGATCGAACCTGGGTCCTCTGCAAGAGCAGACAGTGCTCTTAACTGCTAGGCCATCTCTCCAGCCCCTGAGGGTGCATTTTAATCTTTTGCAAATACCATGCTGAAAGTGTAATAATGAGTAAAAATAAGTTAATAAAGCTGTACAAAAAACCTATATTTAAAATTATTTTTAAAAAATAAAAAATTATTAAAAATTACTAAAAATTATTTTTCTTCTTGGGCTGGAGAGATGGTCTAGCGGTTAAGAGCACCAACTGCTCTTGCAGAGGACCCAGGTTCGATCCCCAGCACCCACATGGCAGCTGAGAACTGGCTTTAACTCCAGTTCCAGGGGAATCCGACACCCTCTTCTGACCTCTGCGGCATTGCATGACATGGGTGCACAAACCTACATGCAGACAGTACATTCATACACATAAAAATAAATAAAAATTAAAAAATTTTTAAATTATTTTGTTCTTCTCAATACCTAAAAGAGAAACTTTGAAAATAATTGAGAAGTATGTGTCTGATAAGCAAGAAAAGAAATAAAAGGATGAGTTGTTTGGGGATGGAAGGATGGCTAAATGATCGGCACCTGGTTGCTCTTGCAGAGGACCTGGATTTCGTTCCCAGCACCCACATGGTGGCTATAAACCATCTTAATTCCAGTTCCAGGTGATACGATGCCCTATTCTGACCTCTGAGGGTATTGCATGACACAGATGCACTCACATATATGCAGGCAACTCATTTATACATGCATAAAATACAAGTAATAAATAAAATAATATTTAACAAAAATGAGTTGCCAGGCCTGATGGTGCATGCCTTTAATCCCAGCATGTGGGAGGTAGAGGCAGGTGGATCTCTGTGAATTCAAGGTAAGCCTGGTGTACAGAGCAAGCTCCAGGCCAGCTGGGACTAAAGGGAGACCCTGTCTCAAAAAGACCACACACACAAAAAGAAAAGAATGAGTTGTTTTGATCACTCTTAACATTTCCTAGGCAAATGCCACATCAAGATCATCAAAGTTAAAATATTTTACTATGAGTGGATAGGATTTTTAATAATTTTTATATTATTTATTATAGTAGACAAGAAGAAAGTTAAAATATATCAGAGGTGATGGTTGCTTAGGTTCTATGTAATTGGTTTACATTATAATTTGTGTGCTAAGTTTTCCAAAGTGCAGAGAGTGAACACAGTTCAGGCCGGCTGCCCCTGAGGACCTCAAGACCTGGTGTAGGACAGTGTCAAGTAGGGAAAGCCTTCATTATCGTTCGGGTCAGTGCTCGTATGACAGCAGTTTTGTTAGAACAGACTGTGGCCAGGTGCAGTTTCACTTTGCTTCCCAGCCTTAACGTAAGAGGGCCAGAGCAACTTACCAGGTGTGGTCTGATCTACTTCTCTAAAAGATTAAGCTGTGGCCTGAAGAACAGAAGAGCACTGAGCAGTTGCTGAGAGACAGCCTCAAGGAGGATCTAGTGGAGGAGCATTTAAAACAATGTTGGCTCCATGCATTAAATAAACTCGTTGAGAATCTATTGTGTTCACCAACTTTGTCAGAGCTCACATCAGAACAGGCCACACAGCAGAAAGTAGAATGTAGTGGAACTTGTGCTGTGTAGAAGGCAAGCCCAGGACATAGAGTTGAAAACTAGTGAACTCACAAGTAAGTTCTGCAGGCATAGATCGCTGTACCGCACATGCATAGCAGTATCTTGAGACTGAGGGTTTGATCCCAACAACTACACAGAATAATACAAAATGACAGCCATCTAGTTTTGGATAACTATTTGAATGATTAATAAAGGCAGGAGATTTAGAAGAGTTTGTTTAGCGGGAAACATTTGTGGCTCTTTGGGGTATACTGAATGCTAGAAAATGGGGTGCAGACATTGAGACCCAGCATGAAAAAAAAAAAAAAAGGATATTTGAATGTCCTCTCCAAGGAGAACATAGACAATGAGAAAAGAACCAAAACTGAAACCTGGAGGATAACAACAATGAGTAGGAAATGTAGGAAGGGGTTAACAAAGGAAGAATTTAAAGAAACTGGGTTTGGTGGTGCATGCCTTTAATCCCAACATTCAAAGGCAGGCAGATCTCTTCGAGGCCAACCTAGTCTACATAGTGAGTTCCAGGCAAGCTGGGGTTATAGGGAGACCCTGTCTCAAAAAACAAACAAACAAACAAACAAACAAACAAACAAACAAAAAACAGTAACTCAATACCAAAAGTAAAAACTAGAGAAGGCTATAAAAAAGGGATTATTCACAGATATGAACATTTTCTTTCAAAGGCTGAGCAGTGTTAACTGCTCTGAAAATGACTAATCACCCACCACCATCTATGTCAGAGAAGAGGTCATTAGACCCTTACATATTTAGGGGAAGCAAGATGAAAAGAAGTTTGGCCTTGAGGAGCAGAGGCAGTAATACAGAGAGGATAGAGGAGTCTATCCTCTCTGTATTAATACAGAGAAGATAGAGGAGTCTATCCTCTCTGTATTACTGGAAAATAACCAGAACGATAAGTGTATGAACCTTGAAATATGGAAGAAGGGGGCTGGAGAGATGGCTCAGTGGTTAAGAGCATTGGCTGCTCTTGCTGAGGAACCAGGTTCGACTCTCAGCACCTATATGTCAACTAACAACCATCCATAACTCCAGTTCCAGGGGATCTGATGCCCTCTTCTGACCTCCATGGGCATTACATGTCATGGGTACATTTACATTCAGGCAATACACTGATACACATAAAAGAAAAATGATTAATTAAGCCAGGCATGGTGGCATGTCCTTTAATCCCAGCACTTGGGAGGCACAGGCAGGCAGATCTCTGTGAGTTCAAGGCCAGCCTGGTCTGTATAGAGAGTTCAGGACAGCTGGGGCTGCAGGGAGACCCTGTCTCAAAAAGAAAAAAAAAAGATAAATTAAAATATTTTGAAATAAATAGAGAAGAAAATATGGAGGAAGGGTGAGTATAAGAAGCAGGGCACAAGTATAAGGAGAGCATCTTGGAGAACCATCCCTCAGAAGGAAGAGACCTCTTCTTCTACACCCACATTTGGAAGGGGAAGGCATGGACTGAGGGAGATATTCTGATCCACAAAGAACTGTCTGTAAAATTGTATGCTGACCCAGTGTGAAATCATTTTCAACCACAAGTCCCTTTAGCATGTCAGTTTTTATTATGTATTGCATTTATATCATAATATTAAGAACTGGAGGTTCTATCCAACACCTCCATTTTTATTTACAATTGATAACTGGCACAGAATCTCAGAAAGCTGAGAGAAACCTAGAGAACCAAAGAATCTCAGGGCTTTCCTCTGTGATGTAAGCCTCAGACAAGATGCAGGCAGTTTGGTAGGTTAAAGGAAAGTGACAACTACTCCTCCTCTGCAGCCGTCTAAGAGGAGTGGGAAAGCGAAGAGACTGCCTTCTTTCCACAGAGAGCACACACGTGGCAGGAAGCAGGGAGAAGAGCTGGGGTCTTAGCAGGCAGCAGGTAGAAGGGCTGCTCTTCAGTCCCCTCCAGCCCCTGCTGTCCCCAACCCCTGCGCTGGAAACAGGGCTTTGTCCTCTGGCTGTGGACCATCCACTCCAGCCCAGTCTACATTCTTCTCGTGCCCTGTTGACTTTCTAGAGCTGGTTTCTCTTCCTATTATGCTTAAAATAAAATGCAAGCTTCTTAAATGCCCCTGTATGCTCTACCAGTTTTTTAACAGATGAGCTATAATTTACATGCTATAGTCTACTGTTTAAAGTGAGTTGGGTAGTTTTCAGTGTATTCTAAGCTATTTAGCCAACACCAACAATCAGTTTAGAACATTTTTATTTTTCACCAAAATCTTCCACACTTCTTTTCTATCATTCTCCAAACTTCTCCCAGCCCTAGGGAGCCAATAATCTATGTGTCTATAGACATGCCTCTCCTGAACATTTCATGTAGCAGAAATCACATACTATTTAGGGTTTGTGGCTTTTCTCAATTAGCGTAGTATTTGTAAGACTTGTCCCTGTTTCCCTGTTTCACCATGTGTCAGTGATTCATTCCTTTTTATTTCTGAATAATATTCCATTGATTAAACATTCTATCTTTTGTTTTCCATTCCTTGGTTGATAGAATCTTGGGTTGTTTCTACATTTTGGCAAATGTGAATTAGTCTAAGAACTTTCATGTATAATTTCTTACATGGATATGTGCCTTTATTTCTCATGTATGTAGCTAGAAGTCACATTACTGGATTGGATGGTAACTCTTTCACTATTTTAGGAAATAGTTTTTTGATGTGGTTGGACCATTTTAGATTTCTGTGGATATTTTACATACAAGGTGGGAACTTCGTGCCCTTGCCAGTGCGTAACATTTTTCTCTTTGGTTACTTCCACCCAAATGGGTGTAAAGTGGTGTTTTGTTGTTGTCTTCATTTGTGTTTTCCTGGTGGCTAATGATGCTGAGCATCACTTCATGTACTTATTGGTCTTATACATGTTCTTTGGAAAAATGTCTATACAAGTCTTTTCTCTGCTTCAAAAAAGGATGTATTTTTAACTGTAATTACTAGTGAATCTTATTTGCACACTGTGCCCTTTCCATTCATGCATACCTCCTGCCTTGGTCATACCTGTGCTGAAACATTCAAATACGTAGTCACTCTACCAGTTTAGTATGATTGACCTGACGGTGGCAGTCCTTAATTGTGACTGTTCTCTTCTGTGTGTATACAACCCATATCTATATGTGTTATAGTAGTAGTATGCATAATTTTTGTTCTTTTGGTTTTTCTCTCTCTCTCTCATGTGTGTGTGTGCATGTGCATGCATGCATGTGTGTGTGTGTGTGTGTGTGTGTGTGTGTGTGATGTAAGCATGTGTATGAATCTGGATGTATGGGAGTGCTCACCCATCTGTGCGCATAAGGTCAGATATTGAGATTAGGTCTTTCTCGTTCACCTTCCACATTGTTTATGGAGACAGTGTCTCTCACTGAACATGGACCTTACTGTTTTGGGCACACTGGCTGGCCAGTGACCCCCGCCCCCAGGTCTGCTCATCTCTGACCCCCAGCTCTGGGGTTGTAGACATATGTCATGCACCTAGCTCTTTACAGTGCTGATGATCCAAACACAGGTCATCATGCTCACGAAATAAGCACTTTAGCCACTGAGTCATCCATGGATAAAGGAAGCCCTTGCTTCTTTTTATTTGTAAAGTAGATCTCAGTTTATAAATAGCTCACAATATTCTTTCCTGGCTCTCCTACATGACTATTTTCAGGTATAACATCAATAATACAATATT
Organism: Rhizomys pruinosus; assembly: GCA_009823505.1. Taxonomy (NCBI): domain Eukaryota; kingdom Metazoa; phylum Chordata; class Mammalia; order Rodentia; family Spalacidae; genus Rhizomys; species Rhizomys pruinosus. Next base: position 1,459,543 of record VZQC01007521.1, read on the forward strand.
ATTAAATTTAAGTATTGCATTTATTAGTCATATTAGCTAATCTAAGTGTATACTTTGTAAGTTTCACTTTTGCTATGTGCCATAAATATTTGCATGTTTTATCTGCATATATTTGATCCATTGATTTGCTCTATTCTAAAATGCATACACGGAGGTGGAGGTAAAGATCTCATCCAGGATTCCTCTTTCTTAGTAACTAGTGGGCTTGTCCTCATCCAGATGACATCAGTCTGTCTAGGAGCATCCTTGCCCACAGGAGTTTCCAGTCTGAGACAAGCAAGTGAAACTAGGGGAGGGGAGGGGAGGCTTCCCACGGGGACACAGAAATAGCATGCAGTGGGGGCAAGAATTGTTAAAGAGATGAGGGAGCCTTCCAGCCAACTTGATAGCAAGGCAGTCTGTTTATGTGCAGTCTGAACCATTTCATCTTTATTCTTGCATACACTTTTACATGTAATCTATGATAGAAAACCAAGAAAGACTAGAGTTTATGAATAAATAAGTATTTGAGGTGATATGGATATGTTAATTACCTTGATTCAATAATTCCACCTTGTATACATTTACCATAACACCACTTTATACCCCTGTATGTATACTTATAATTTGTCAGTATGTAATAAAAATCAATTTTTTGAAAAAGAAAACAAAGGGAGTCATATTTCTTTAGTAATTTTATAAACAACCCTAAGGATACCTATTAAGAAGCCATTGGAATGCCGGGCGCGGTGGCGCATGCCTTTAATCCTAGCACTTGGGAGGCAGAGGCAGGTGGATCTCTGTGAGTTCAAGACCAGACTGGTCTACAGAGTGAGCTCCAGGACAGCCAGAGCTACAGGGAGACACTGTCTCAAAAAAAACAAAAACAAAAACAAAAACAAAAAGCCATTGGCCAATGATGCAGTTGAATAAATAGCACAATGAGCCTACAGTGAACAGTACTCACCTTTGTCAGTGGTCACATAAAACACCAAACCTGGATGTTCAAATGACCACATTTGCATAGTTGGATTCCCTGTAACTCTGAAAAGCCATCCAAGGAGATGATGGGTCAGTTAAGGTCCTACATTTCTTTGCAGGCGTAGTATAGCCCATGGCATTGTTTCTCTCTATTCTAAATTTGTGGAATTATGAAAATATATAGCATAAGTTACATTTTAAAGACAGAGACCATATACTTCTGCTCAGACATTTTATTCCTTCACATTCTTTTTTTAGAAAAATGTAACATGGCCAAAAATATATGGAATCTGCTGATTTGTATTTTCACTCAAACTATATAACTTGATGTTTATACTTCTGGGGCAGAGTTTTTGTTAAACCTATCAGATGTTTTACTAAGTCATCAATACCCCAATACCTGGATATAGAAGATCTTTATTTCATTGCCTCTTTCATTTGAGCAACAGAAATGTCTTCCCTATCGACATGGCAGAGCTGCATGTCCCTCTGGTCATGAAGGACTCACTTGGCTTCCCTTCTCCAGGAGAGGAGGGGCTGAATGAAGGTTTCAGTGTCTAAGTTAATGATGTCACTAAAGCAATTCTATACCCAGAGAATTTGTTGCACTAGTACTCATTGAATTCCTTATTTGTGACCTGATTGTCCTCATATTTAGATGAGATTGACACTGTCAGAGTACTTTGTTGCACTAGCACTCATTGAATTCCTTATTTGTGACCTGATTGTCCTCATGTTTAGATGAGATTGACACTGTCAGAGTACTTTGTTGGTCAGCAGAACCAAGTAACGCAGGAGCATGGATGCCTTTAGATCCTGTCTCGTGTGCTTATTGACATCACATGCATAAAGTTCTATTCTTTGAACTTTATTGGAATGCTGGTACACAAGCTCATGTTCAGGACACAGAACAATCTTCTCCACCATGAAGAGATCTGTGCTAAAGCACCCAGCTTCTGCTCTGTTGATGGCTTTCTATTTTGCAAGTCACTCTCCTTTTCCTTACTAAAACACACTAGGAAGCTGGGCATGGTGGCACGCGCCTTTAATCCCAGCACTTGGGAGGTAGAGGTAGGCAGATCTCTGTGAGTTCAAGGCCAGCTTGGTCTACAGAGTGAGCTCCAGGACAGCTGGTACTAAAAGGGAGACCCTGCCTCAAAAAATACCAAAAATAAAAATAAAAAAATAAAACACACTAGGAAGATGTTCCATTTCATAATTTCTCCTGTTACTCCTCTCGTTCTACAATATCCAAGCAAACACTGTGGCAAACACTCTGGTGAGAGCTCTAACACTGAGATATTTACATGAATAGCAATGCAAATATATTTTTATTATTAGACTAAAAGATTTTCCCATTCTCCAAGAAGTTTTCAGGATAATATATTCTTCAAATAATAGCAGTGAACAATAGAAAACACTTATCATATGAGTTTTGATCAGAAACACGTTGCACTATTTCAAAAGAAATAATTTACTAGGCTGCTAAAACATTGAAAATCCAGAGGAATTTGCATCATTGCTTGACATTTAGATTTGTTTTTATGATATAATTTGTAATTAATTCATTCCCATATTTTATTTGCTTTTGGAAAATTTAAATATTGTGTAGTGTCTTAGATTTGTAATTTGTGAGCTTACATTTGATAATGACACCTGTAATGAAGCACATAATTACTGTTTCTTTCTTGACATGAATGGCTTCATCTGAAGGGAAGAGCAAGTTCAATAAGCTAAAAAGTGGTTTTCAGAATGTACTTCAGTGATGGGACAGAACATTCACTTTTTTATCTCTTCCTTTCTATCATAAAGTATTAAAGCCAGAGCAAATAAATGGATCTACAGTAAAGTGGACATGTTTTCTATTCTGTGTGGGCGTTCGTTAGCCTTTGGGGTTTGGGATTCTTTAGTGTGTTTAGTACTGAACAGTTAAGGCAGTGGCTCACAAAGTGCAGTCCCCAGTTGTCAGTAGTAGTGATCTCTGGGAACTTATTAGAAAGAGATTCCCAGAGCACCCTCTCTTGAACTATGGAATCAGCCTCCCGGGCTGGAATAAGCTTTCTCTTCACTCTGACGCAGGCTAGTGTTGAGAGCCACCACTCCAGCACTTTCCTAGTCAGTATGGCCCATGGACCAGCAGGAGCACCCAGACCTGTATGAGAACTACATGATGTCAAGCCAGACCTTGGGAAGTTCAGCATCAGAGCTTGCCTGTTAGCAAGACACGTAGGTGGTCCCCATGCACATGACAACCTGAGTTAGTGATCTAAGATTTTAGGATTTAGAGCCAGAATTTACCAATAAAAGAGGATTCTGAGACACTTAGAGACTGTTCAAGTACAACTCCATGGCCACTTTGCTGTTTGGCTAGGATAATGAAAGCGGAAGAGCTGGGGAGATTTCCCAGTGGTTAGAGTTAGTTAGGTTGCTCTTGTAGAGGACCTACCTGGGTTCAGTTCCCAGCACCCACATTGCAGCTAACAACTGTCTGTAACTCTAGTTCCAGGGGATCCTGTGCCTTCTTCCGGCCTCTACAGATTCTGTACACATGTGGTTCACTCACACACAAAACACTCATAAACATAAAATAAAAATAAGGAAACTTAAAAAAATTAAAATCAGAACACATTTCTAAAATTCTTCACTGAAGTATTCAAAAGTATGTCAGGACATACTGTGTCTACATCAAGTGATCAAAAAAAAACTGTTAAAATAACTATCATAGGTAATAAATGAGCTGTAGGTAGTTGTATGTATACATAGACACATATATGTATGTATATAGTGTGTATGTATGTGTGTGTGTGCATATTTTTACTATACAGCAATCTAGTATCCCACAAGGATCTAAAGACAAGAAAAGGCATAGTTTTCAAGTCTTGATTTTTTTTACTTTCCATTCACAAAGCTATTCCAAGGTCTTTTTTCTTTCTCTATTCTCTACTCTTGAATTTAATTTTCAGTAACATGGCTTTTTAAAGAAGCCTTTTATATCAGTGAAGGAAATTCCAAACATCAGAAGCTTTCTGCCCTTCATCACAGTGGGGATTGCTATGCTAAGGTACTGAGAACCATTGACGCAAAGCTTCTGGGGGAGGTGATGAAGTTTGCCTCCTCCCAAGGCTTTGGCTGTTTTATATCTGTTGGTGCTGAACCCTGTTTCTAGACAGAAAAACCATAATTGATCAAGTAAAACCTTATTTGTCCAAAATATTTTTATCATGGGGACATATGAACGGTAAAGGATTTAAAAAAAATCCTTTTGAAATCTTTGCAACACCCCCCATATGTAAATAGGTCTGTCACTCCTGTGTTTGTCCACAGCTAGAGCTCCAGATGAACCAGTGTAGTGTGCAGTGACAGGAACAGCTGACTCATTAGTAGAGAGCAGTGAAAGGTAATTAACCCTGGGAAAAGTACAGCTGCCGTGCGGGCTGTTCCTTTCTGTAGGATCTGATTAGAAATTAGTGTTAAACCACTGATTCTTTTTTTTAAAGACCATCATTGATAATTCATTTTCCTTCTCAGGTGTGTCCCTCGAAAATGTTCTCAAAGTACTTGTGTACAAAACCGCTAAAATCTAAAACGCGTTTTCTGTTAAGAGTAGACACCTGTTTTCCTTGTTGTCAGAGAGTTCTTTGAAATAATATTATGTCTGACTATTCAACAGAGCACTACCCAAATCCATATTATGATACTTAGTTTGTGAATTACTTTAAAGGGCTGTTTTATGTAGTTAATAAACTGTAGTTAACTGCCATTGCGTTAAGTTTCTCTTTTCTTCCTTCCATGCTTTCTCTGATGCTTCTTCCCCTCCAGAGCAATGGAAACTCTCCAGTGCAAATTCAGGAGCTGCTAGGGAAGGTAAGTGGACCCTTAAGATGAAACTCCCTCCTCTATAACTTCAGTGTCCATCAAAAATATGAGAAGTTAAGGAAACTTGATTTTAAAGAAGCTGCTTTAATTGTTAATATTGGTGTCATCGTGGTCTTCAGGAATATATTCATATTTTTAGTCTTGATTTGTTATTTTTCATACATGGTATAATAATGAGGAGTACTAATATTAAAATACTAAGAATTCATATAGGTGACTAGAGATTGTGGTGCATAGGTTGATGACCACTTGCCAAAGAAGTCCCTGAAATTGTGCTACCTTGCATGGCAAAGGGGGTATGAGCTAGTTAAGAACTCTGAGGTGGAAAGAAGATCCTGGACTGTTCAGAAAGGCCCAACTATCCATTATCTAAGAAAAGGCAGAAGAGTGAGTCAGGGAGCTAGGGCTACAATTTGAAAAGGATTCAAGCCAGCCCACTATGGCCAGCTTTGAAGAAGTGTGAAGGGGCCATAGTGAAGTAAAGCAGCGTCCTCTGGAGACTAGAATGACTCCCAGTGTCAGCCAGCATTTGTCTAGAGCAAGCAACTAGACTCTACCAACCCAGGTGTGTGAACAAATCTACCCTGGTGAGATGTGTAGACCTTGGACCTCTACAGATGGAAGATAAAAAATCCATTTTAAGCTACTGAGTTTGTGAATATTTTCCAAAGAAACAATAGAAAAGTAATAGAACAAGTCAGCCAGTGGATTGGGCACATTTTACAGCTAAAAATACAGATCCTAGAGAGAATATTTTGTTTCTCAATGAAACTAAATCCTTGGGATGCCAAAATTGATAGTGTGAGAAACTCCTTTGGGGATCTAAATGATGAGCATTTCCCTCAGAGATTATATATTTTATTTTGTGACACTTTTCCCTTCCAAAAATTCCCCATATGATATGTCTGTAAACACAGTGGTTGTGTCATTGGAAGAACAAAGGAATGCATGTATTATGGACTTTTTCAATGAGCCTAGGTGAACATGAGTCTGGGTAAAAATAATGAAATATCATAGAGGGCAGCACTCTAGGTCTCTGCTGCAGAGATACAAGAAAACTGGTGGTGACTGGATCAGTCTTGTTACCTATGTGACACGGGAACCAGTAAGCATCCCCATTTCATGTGTAAATTGGCAATATGTGACAGTGATTGATGAAGGAACATTGAAAAAAAACTCAAGTCAGGACTGAGTGTATATACAGCACCTACAGGACTGCTTCATCCTGAAAGGAATTCTGCAAAGATAGATTTAGATTAGGCACTTACTTTAAAAATCCTGTCTCCTCTCAACTCTCATTAATGAAGCTCCCCCATGCAACAGAGGGCCAGGAACACAAAAGGCCACAAATGACCAATCCATGGAGTTAAGGAGTCTGCAGAGTGTGCGTCCTTGGACAGGACTCCTATATTAAGCTTCACTCAAGGGGCTATTGTGGAAGAGAGGATGGAAAGAATGTAGGAGCTAAGGAAGTGGTGCATGACCATATGGAAATGGAGTCCTACCAGCTCCTGGGACCCTGGGCATATGAACCTATAGCAATGGTATCACCATGTACAAGACCCATACAACTCAAGCAAACAAAAACCTAGCATAGAACTGGGGAAATGGGTGGTGGACCCCAATCTTAGCTGAAGAAATATTGGCAACTCATTACTGTTGCATGAGGAAGAGCTGGTCTTCTTAAATCAAGAGACTTTGGATAGGCTAAGTAGACCTCAGTGGATGACTTGCCCTGAGGAATGTCCAGGGACACTAATTTGGCACAGTAGGCCTTAACACAAATGACAGGGTTTATGAATTCCAGTTGGGTAGGAGGGCTGTGGAGAGTGCCAGTGGAGAAGAGGGCATAAAGGTGATTAAAATCAATTGAGAATTTCTGCATGGAATTCACAAAAAGTCAAGAAAAAATTCATATCTCCTTTCACTAATGATAAAAAGGCTTTCTGGTTTGCTTTCTTTTTCTCTGCACTATCAAATTAATTAGTTGGAAGTACATGGATATACATCATTTGAGTAAAATATAAGAATCTAATAGTGAACACATTCTGGCAGATTTTGAGTGAGAAAAGGGAGACCCTAAGAACTAGGATCTGTGTAGAATTTAAATGACTCACAGCCCTCCTAGACCAGTTTTTTTTTCCTCCAAATCTGGAAAAACAAGGCTAACTATATTTCTATTTCACATTTGGCTTTTATTTCCCCAAAATAATCAATTTAAAGTGATATAATTTTCCATGTAAATGAGGTAAAAGTAGACATTATGGAAAATTTGACATAGGTCCATCATAATTTGCACCCTGTCTTCTTTGCATTATTTGGGAAGTACATTTTCAACATAGAAGGAAAAAATAAAGATTACTGGGTAGGATTGCTCAGAACTGTAATCCCAGAACTTGGGAGTCTGAGGTAGAAGGATCTAGAATTTTGCACTCTGTTTGCATATAGCAAAACTTTGTCTCAAAAGGAACAAAAAGCTTGTAACTTTTCTTTAGCTGACAGAATAACCAAACCAACTAACCCTATGATGGCTCACACTAAATGTCTCAGGTGCTATTTAAATCAATTGATAGACTATAATCTAAAAGATCTGAAAATGATTATTTTGGGCATGTTTCAATTGAGCAATGATGTATTGAGCACATACCGTAGCATAAAATCATGTCTATAAGGGCCTACTCCAGCCTAGGGAAAAGCAGAGAGGCATGAATAAGTAGACTACCAGGTAGAATCCAGTCATCAGAATGAACATGCCATAAATATTCTCTTGGAGTCCAGTATTCTGGGAGGTGCTGTCAACCACAGAAGGAGTAGCAATGCACACATCAAGAGGCAAACTGCAGTTCCAATCCTGAAAGGAGAAGTTTCTTGGAAAGTTACCAATAAAATAAAATTCAAGATATTTAATTTTAGCTATCTAATTGGACCATTGAATGGTCTCATCTTCAGTTCTTTCATAACTGCATTAAAAATGGCTTTAGAGCCTTGTGTAGCCAATTTGACTGTTAGTACCCTTTCAACTGGTCTTTGACAATGTCCCTGAGAATGAACGGTTCAGGAGCCATCATGGTCTAGAAGCTGCTCCTGGCTGCCCGTGTATGTACCCACTCTTTTCTTCTTCTCCTCTCTCAGTGCTTTCCACATCATACTGGAGTCCTTGACTTGCTGGTTTGTACTGCTATAGGCAAAGGCTATGTTTTTTTTTTTTTAATTTTATTTATTTCTGTATGTGTATGAATGTACTGTCTGCATGCAGGTCTGTGCACCCGTGTCGTGCAATGCCGCGGAGGTCAGAAGAGGGTCTTGAATTCCCCTGGAACTGGAGTTCTCCTGGAATTGGAGTTTCGGACGGTTCTCGGCCGCCATGTGGGTGCTGGGGATCGAACCCGGGTCCTCTGTAAGAGCAGTCGGTGCTCTTAACCGCTAGGCCATCTCTCCAGACCAGGCTATGTTTTATATATCTTTTTATGCCCCTTGTGTAACTTTTAACCATATATAAGTTGCTCTATATTAAGTACTAAGCAGTGAGAATAGACTATAAGGATTATTTTTTCCAAGATCCATTAGCTCACTGGCCTCAACAACTGAGAGTCCTACAATTTTCTTTGTCAAGTTCAGATGAGCCTCCCATCCCATGTTTCATATTCTGATAATGAATGTAAAGGTCTATGTTCTTTTATCACAATCCATATTTATAGAATATGGTGAAAATGTTAGTGAAAACCAAACAATTACTGTTGAGAAAACAGCAGACTTGTTGAAAAAAAATTCTAAAGACCCTCTTAAAAGTAGATAAGGAAAATGGAAAATATCCAAGGATACCGAGGATACTGTGTGACCATCTATAATAAAGTAGCTTAGAGAAAATTCCCTTTGCATAATGAAAAGCCTCATTTTTTGAATCAACAAGTGCTCTTTGAACTCTATTAAAAGTGTTTTGACATTATAAGGTTGTTTAGTATAGATTTACTCAAAATAGCACATTTAGTTGCAACACAAGCCTTGAAGTTAAGTGGTTAGTGTATTAAAACAGAGTTTCCATAGTTACCACAGGAGAACAGAGAATAACTTTTATTTCTTTGGGAGCCAGGAGGGGGCTTTCAAGGAAAGATTAAGCAAACAGATCCAGGCAGGTTCATTATGAAGGGCTTCATACCTGATTGGCTGTTTAAAAGAGGAAATTCTTGACAGTACAAAAATTAAACTATTTCCACTAAAATCTACAGCAGCATATTAAGAAACGTCAACCTTCCCATTTTCTGGACATTGCAAACAAGATTCTGAATCAGAGGAAAAACTAGTTTAACAGACAGCCCTGTCAGATACATTTTCATCCACAGTACTTTATTGATAAGCCATATTGTAAACAAGTTGATTAAAAACCCCTTGCTGCCTGGTGTGGTGGTGCACACCTGTAATCCCAGCACTTGGGAGGGAGAGGCAGGTGGATCTCTGTGAGTTCAAGGCCAGCCTGGTCTACAGAGTGAGTTCCAGGATGGCTAGGGCTACAGGGAGACCCTGTCTCAAAAAGACCAAAAAAACAAAACCTTGCTGAAGACAGCATACATTGCTCTTCATGGCCGATCAGAGTACTAGAAGCAAGTTTATTATTCACAGAGAGACATTTTATTGAAATGCCTTAAAGGGAAATTTAATGCTATGCTAGTGAAGATGTTTTCCTTTGCCAGTTTCATTGTTTTCTCAGTTTAGCATTAAGATGTGCTCTCTGAGTGTTAGTGGAGGTCACTGCCACTGTCCTCTGCTGTATCTAACCCGAGGAATTCTTCACAGTTGCCTGTTGAGACACAGAATGACTTGGTTTTCTAGACTCTGAACCTTCAGCTCACCAGCCTTTAAAGCAGTAGTGATTAACAGGACTTTTACAAAGTTTCTATGTAGTTACAAGGACAGTTTCAATCTTCTGTCATTTTTTTGCATTAGCTATGATTATGCTTTTACCACAAAAATGCATTTGTTTTAAAGGTAACAATACAGACTGGGAGAATAGCTTATGTTTCATCTATATTTATCAGCACTCACTGTACATTTGTGTCTTCATTACCAGGAAATATTAAGGGACATTGTGCCATCTATTCCTGTTTACAGTTTATTATGCAGAGATAGGAAACACTTAGCATGTAAAATGAATGTAGAAATTATTCCTGGATAGAAACACGGACATTTCCCACTCGTTGGCTCTTTCTCCTCCATCACCGGATCAGAGTGTAATTGTCAGTAATCAGGCCTGCTTGCTGCTGATAAAACCACTCTGAATGCTAGCAGCCTTCTTTGTGTGATGACTCAATTATTCCAGAAGTGCCTCATCAAATCTGCCCCATCAGCTGGGCTAATAAATAAGGAGAAGAAACTGGCCCCCCAAAGCAAATTATAAATCCATTTGCATTAACCATTTCGCTGGTCCATGATCTAGGCAGAAATAAGCATGGCAGATTGTGTTAAGCTTATTTGAATATGTTTATAATGTTTACAGCATGCAACTTTTTTTCCCACAAGGTGTTGAAATTATCAGTCATGAATGGCATCTAAATGCAGTTATGTTAATTACAGCAAAGCTTTAAGTATCTTTGAGGGCTATTTTGTTGCTTAAATCAGGTGAAAGTTAAATCATCTTGAGGGAGAAATATAGGTCTTACATAAGTTATTGGAATTGCTTCAGACTTTAAGGAGAAGAGATCTGTTTTATTTTTTACAGGGATTGGAAGAACAAATATAGATATTATAATGCCTACCAGTGCAGATACAATTTTTGATGTGTCTCACAGTGGAAGCCAGACACATTTTGATCTTGTGTATGACTTCAACAACCTGTAAGGCAAAAATTGCCTATAAGCAAATCAAGTTGCTATAGAATTTCTTGCATTTGAAATTCCTTGAAATATTGTAGAGACAGAGATTTTTAAAAGCTGGTCAAACCACGAAAAAACAACTAACTGAATCAATGGAAATTAGGATATTGACAAATCATACTTCATTTAAAATGACCAACTATTGTGAATCATAAGAAGTTAGGTTTATGCATATGCTTCTGTATATAATTCAGAGAAGCAGAAAAGTACTAAAAGGAGATAATAAAAGGCAATATGATAGATAATAATATATGATAATTCAGCTTATTGACTTTCTCTAACTTAAAATGAGAAACATCCTCCCTAAAACAAAGTGATCCCACGGACCTGTTTTGCTGGGGAATGGTTCCAGTTTCATGGAAGATCAGGCATCTAATTATGGGCTGGTGGTAGAGTAAAGCTTTAGACCAATACGCATTTTTCTTTGTTTAAATCTTCTTAAATGAAACTTAGTACTTATCCTCATTTGATCCAGCAAACAAAGCATATTCCCTCATACTAACATGGAGAGTTCAGCAGAAGGAATTTTCAACAACATAAATATTGCGTGGCCATAGACTGACAGAAATTTGATACATTGTCTCCTAAATTTGGAATTATGTTCTATGATGGAAAGAAAAACAACTCTACCTGAAACTCCAAAGTAAGGGGTTTGAATGACAATAGAAATTTTGAGCAGTAAAATGACACATGGAAAACTGAAGAATTCCATTGTGTTTCCAGTCAGTCATCAACAGTATATATACATATATATTAGTATGGACATAAACTAAGATTGAATGGTATATTACATATATAAATATCTCTACATTATAATATAGTGCATTATTACACACAATTTGGCTGTAACTTAAAACATTGTAGTGATTAATTTAACAACAAAACTGCAAGTTTAGAGCTACAAAGAACTTGTGTTATTAAAAAAAAGTGTCAAGAATAACCCCTTTTAATCATTTTAGGCAATGAAGGACTTGTGAAGTTTACAAGTTAAAACAGTGAATAAGAGAGTAAAACTGTTAAAAATAGCCTCAAGGAATAATAGCAAGACCCAAGTAAACATACTAGAATTTTTACGTGTACTCGTTAAGGAAACAGATGAGGTGATCTTTGGAGACTATGTGAACTTCCCAGAGTTCTGAGAGGACTGTTGTGCTGGTCCCTCCTGATGAGACAGAGCAGCCCAGTTTCACTGGTACTCAAAGCCCAAAAGCATATTATTGGTACTTGTAGCTTTGTATATCATGAGTTGTACATGCTGCATATGTGCATGTTCAACTTTTTCATTTGCTTTCACCAAACTTTTCAAATGGTTTAGTTTGAAGAATTTTTTTTTTAATATTACCTCCTTTTTAACTATAAGGAAATCTGTGATTATCTGTCTTGGAATCTTGGGGACATATAGATCATGTCACTTAGGCCATTCATACCAGAAGGAAACAATATTATCTAATATAGTTCAGGTTTCTTTTGAAACTTATGACAGATTCATCACACTGTATCATAGATTTGAATAGAGCTGTCTTTTTCCAAAGCAAGTTCTCACCCATTAAGCAGTCATAAAGGACTGACAGGCCCCTAATTACTGTCAGATAGGGCAGCCACAAATGAAATACTTGGTGATGACTTCATGGCTCCAACAAATCAGAATCATAATTAGAAAGACACATAAGACCTGTGCAGCCTGTTGGGCTGCTAACACTTTGATTACTGTGTAGATTTATCTTTTAAAGTTTGCTGTTCCAGGAAAGTAAGGGTTTCCACTAAAGTGTGCTCATCCTAGCAGGTATGGGAGAAGTTTCAGAAGTCCTTGGAACTTGCTTAGACATATATTTTAGGTTAGTTGTCTTAATGATGTGCACTTCCCACAGATACTTTATTAAGAATTTAAGTTGAAAATGAATTTTTAGAATGTTTTAAATACAGAATGGCAATTTTTAAAACCCTAAATAAGGTCATTTAATAAAGGTGGGAATTTTAAATGTATCTCCTCATTATAGTTCATATTTAGGGAAAAGAGGGACAGGATTTCAATGGAAGATTCCTTTTGGTTCTGCCAAAGATGGACTTCTAAAGAGAATGTGGGTAAGGCTCTTAATTGCAGGCACAGAGTAAGCAGTGAGCTCACCTGGAGAGGGTCTGCTTCCTACTTGTGTTTTGCTGTGCTTTAATGTTGTGAGCCTTGGTGTGTCAAATCATATTCCCTAACTTATTGTTTCTCAGCACCCTCTGCATGCTTCTCAGAGAGATCTCAGCTGTGCTGCCTCCAGGCTAGTCCCCAGGGAGGAGAGCCACAGCAGATGGGGTTAGGGCAGAGGGCTGATGCATCTGACAGCAAACGGCCGGGCTGCTGAGTAGAAGCTGTGAGCGTCAGGAAGCTCCTTTTCCCCCTGGAGACCCAACTAACCACTGAAGAAAGTTGAAAATGAGCCCTTTGAGAAACGCTATTAAAAGTAGTAAAAAATTGCAATTGTGCAGATGACGTGCTGCTGTGTGCTTATTCGGATGCTAATGAGTTTGACATTAGGGAACTCAGAGGCTTTACAACTATTCCCTTATGTGATTCAGTTCTTTATTGGCAATCTTTGAGAAAATAAATGGAAAATGTATTGCTAATAAATACATAACACGATAGGGTATTACACAGAAAGCCATTACTTTCAGGATTTAGAACGAGCTTTGTTCACCAGTGTGACTGCTTCCAGGATCTTTTGTTTTAGGTTAGTGTATGGCAAACAAAGGGGAATAGGCAGGTGGAAAGCTCCAGAACTCTTTTTGAACCAAGAGTGCCATAGATGGGCCAAAAACATTTGCAGAGAAAGCCTATTATATTTAAGTTGCAGTAAAATACAAAGTAAGAATTCCCAAGCTCCCGCACCACTTTCTCATTTTTCTGCATGGCCGTAGTCCACCCTGCCATGTGCAAATTTCTTCTTCATTCTTCCCCCACAGCTAGAGTTGCTGATTTGAGTTGAGAAAGCATCTGCTTCATGTCTGGTCAAAGCCTGCAAGCAACAGACATCTATGGTTCAGGGGCTGCTGCTTCAATATACTGTACAGGGTAGAAGGCCAGGCAACAGAAATCTGCAAGGAAGGTTGATGGCTTGTGTCTTAAAATGTCAGAACTGTCAGCTCTAAGCACTAACTGTGGGTATGTATGCACATGATGTGGGCATAGCTGGGCCCTCTCTAGGCTACTGAGTGCACTGCACTGAATTTTAGAGGGTTTTTTTTTTCCCCCCTCAAGGCCAAAGAGCCTCATGAGAACAGATTCTGTTTCCATCCCCAGGGCCTAATCAAGGTGATATAGCCTTGTGTGTTGTGATTTGATGGTGAAAAAAAACCAAGGCAAATTACTTCCTTGAAAAGCAAGTTAAAACACTAGCCGAAGGATTAACAACATTTTATAGTTACCTCATTCAAAACAGATCTAAGTAATGAAAGGATACATTTTTGTAACTTCTTGACTATAGTACATTGCAAATATTGTCTTAGAATTTCTTTTTGGTGATCCAAGTTAATAATAAATAGTAATAATAGGACTGGGGATATAGTTCAGTTGTAAAGTGTTGATACTGTGCTTTAGGTCTTGGCTTAAGTCTCTAGGGGAACACACACACACACACACAAATACTACTGCTGCTGCTACTACTACTACTACTACTACTACTACTACTACTAGTATATGTAGCATAACAATTTGTCTGCTTATAATATGTCCAACCAAATTATAAGTTAAAAGTGCCAACATACCCTCTGTTTTTCAATGCAGTGTTTATTTAAATCTTTTTATTGGTCCGCCCTGACATGCTTTCCATCTTTTGCTTTTTCTATTAATAGGATGAATTTCAGGATTTCCCACTAAATTGGACAAAGATATTTAGTGGCTCTGAGGGAGCAGAGCAGACAGTTGGCATCCAGGTTACCTGGAGAAAGAGTGTAGTGTGGTCTCGTTTTTATTTATTAAAAATGGGCTATATTGAAAGAAAAAGAAGTCAATCAAATAATTTATATAAAGGCTCTTCTCTACAACAGTACTCATCTCTATGGATTTGCTTTGAAATGTATTGTTAGTGCTGAGTTTTGGGGAATTGTAATTTTTGTCAGAAGCACAATCCACTTAACTATTTTAAACTACTGAGCAGGTGAATTCCTCTGAGTCTACAGACCTTTTGCATATTTATTGGTGTGTGATATTTAGTTGTTTGTGTTTCCCTTAAAGAAAGGTTCATGAGTAAAATAGTTTCAAAATCCAATGTGAATTTATTTGTTTTAAAAATTAGTTTGCTGGGGGCTGGAGAGATGGTCTAGTGGTTAAGAGTGCTGACTGCTCTTGCAGAGGACCTGGGTTCGATCCCCAGTACCCACATGGCAGCTGAGAACTGTCTTTAACTCCAGTTCCAGGGGAATCTGACACCCTCTTCTGACCTCCACAGCATTGCACGACACGGTTGCACAAACCTACATGCAGACAGTACATTCATACACATAATAAATAAATAAATAAATTAATTAAAAAATTAGTTTGCTTAAGGCTTATACCAAATCAGTAAGGTGTTTTAAAGGTGTGATTTTTTTTCTTCCTTGATTTTTTTATTGAGCTTTTGTGCATTTCATACAGCATTTCTTAATCAAGTTTAGACCCATTGCCTGATCCCCCCCCTCCAGAACTCATGCATTCTGTCATACATGTTAAATCCTGTCTTGCATCTTTTTCTCAGTCTTTTTATGTGGAATGTATATATGCACATTCAGGAGGAATATATAATTAAAGGGAACAAAAAAAATAAAGATGTGATTTTAAAAGAATTCTACATGGCTGCCAGAATTAATTCCTATGAATACTGAAAAATAAAGAATTGGATTTTCCTGGAGAAAAAAATCTATTTGAAAAAATATATATTCTATGAAAGAACTTATTTTCTAACATTTACATATTTTACAACAGATGCATCTCAAAATATGAGCAACAAAAAACTATCAAAGTCCCTTCATCTGCTACTTGCCTTAAGTTATATTTACGTCTGTAACTCCAATTCCAGGAGAACTCCAGTTCCAGGGGAATCCGAGACCCTCTTCTGACCTCCGCGGCATTGCACGACACGGGTGCACAGACCTGCATGCAGACAGTACATTCATACACATACAAAAATAAAAATAAATAATAAAAAAAATTAAAAAAAAAAATGGGACATATTTAAAATATACACAAAAATATACAGCTGGCAGTTGCCCCCTGGTGTCAGAAAGCTGTGACTCTTGGGCCATGGTACATCAAAGAATAGAAAATTTTGGCATGCATGTGTTACCTAAGGGAATAATAGAACTATTTGCTGGAGTCATTTGGCAAAAGGACACAAACCTACGGCTTTGGTTTATAGTCAGCATTGTAGTTGTACCAAGTACCAGGTAAAGTCTGCAGCAGTGGTATCAACTCAAAACTGAAGGAGACAATTAAAATAAAGTCTTCCTCTTAACATTACCCAAGCTTGTTTCTGGTGTAAGCTGTCTTCTCTTTCTACACATTTCTCAATGACTCCAGAAAATTCCCTTTGAAAGTTATTTCACCTGTGATTAGTGTGCAAGCATGTGGTCCTCAGGTAGAGTTACTGCCCAGAGGACTGTACTTGACCTGACCACAGACTGAATCTGCTTCCTCCTCCAGGTTTAACGTTTGTAGAGAATGAGAGGCCAGAGGAGGGAGGAGAACAATCACATATCTAAAGGGGACATGTTATTCTACACATTCTATACAGAATCAAAGACAGTTAAGTAGAAGACATTCAGACACAGGTACCTAGAACCAGGAATAGGGTGCCCTGGATAAGTGAGAAGCTAAAAATATTATAAACGTGTCATCTATGGGGACTGTAAGATAACCATATTTTAAAAAGTTAACATTTTTATTAAGTCGAAGTGTGGTGGTCATACCTCATAAATTCCAGTACGAAGAGTGAGCCACGAAATCTTATGAGATGAGGCCATCCTATCTTACATAGCAAGTTCCAGGCCATTTGCGGGCTTACCAGGGGGACCCTACTCAAAAGTTTTCTTTTTGTATATGTTTCTATTTCAATAAAATGTATGAAAAACAAAACTAAGAGAATGGATGTGGTGGTGCATTGCTTTAAATTCCAGCACACATCAAGGCAAACAGGAATCAGGATGATTTATTCGCTATATGAGGTTAAGGATAGCTGCGTCTACAAGCGAAACTTCAGGAAATGCTGGGACTTAATGGGAGGACCCTGTGCTAAAAAAAAAAAAAAAAAAAATAGAAGAAAAAAAAGAAGAGAGGGAAAAATCCAGAGAGAATAACAAAGGCGTAAGAACAAAGGCAAAAGAGACTCAACTTTCTAGCTCAGTGTTTCTCACCATAAGTCAGCGTTCTCCTTTGTTTAGTATTGGACCTCATTTCCTCATAATGCTCCTTATGTAATAGGTAAATGTTTTGGCTGCTCTTTGGGGCTGATCCAAAGCTATGTTTAGCACAAATAGGCCAGTATCATCGAAAGAAAGGACATTTAATACTGGGCTCTTTGTCCTCAATCTGGCAAATGTCATTCCAGTAGACTGGCATTAACTAGTCATTTCATTTTCTTGACTTTCAGGCTTTTCCCAGCTTCCTAGATTTCTCTTTGTTATTTTTCTATAGTTCATTTCTGGCAAGGAAGTGATCAGTGAGAATAAATAGCATCTTATGGAGAAGACCCCAGGACTTTCCTGCCTAGCTGCTGAATATTCTCTCTGCTTTGCTATGAACTTCACAGAATTGAAAGAACATCTCATAAACTGTAGTTATAGGTCAACAATAGGGCATTTGCCCAGCAATCCCAGTACTACCAATAAATGAATAAATATGTTTATTTAAACAAATAGAATCAGAAAGGACATCTCACACTGTGATATACAGAAAATGTTGTCAGTCCAAACATGTTAGAAGAGGAGCACAGTAATCCTGGTTAAGAAGGGAAATGGGGGCTGGAGAGATAGCGCTGTTGGTAAAGTACTTGTTGCACTACATTAAAACCTATGTTCAGTCCCCAGTACCCATGTAAAAAGCCAGGTGTAGTGGTATGCACTTGTAACTCCAGCACTGGGGAGGTGACGGCAGGAAGATCCCTGGAGCTTACTAGCCAGCCAGCCTAGCTGGATCTGGGAGTCCCAGGCCAGTTTCTCAAAAAATGAGATGGTGGGCTCCTGAGGAATGATACTCAAGGTTGATCTTTGGCTTCCAGACATACACATCCACACACTCATGTGCACACACACACACACACACACACACACACACACAAAAACAAATAAACAAAGCTAAAATTTTAAAAGAAGGGAAGTGGTTACACACTGGATGTATGGGAAGAACTCCTCAAATTAACAGTCCCCATGTGAAATACCTAACATTTAACTGTATAAGAGATTTCAGAAAATATTCTCAAAACATGGTGATCATGATGACTTTTCCCACAAATATTATGAAGGCCTCTCCCCAAAAGGCTATTTATAAAAATAAGGTTGTTGCATAGAGTTGTTTTGAAAGGAGATTTGTTTTACCTAATTTTTAAGAAATGGTTACATATTTACTTGGATAGTTGGGGATTGCATTCTTTAGCTTTTGGCATTAGATTAAAGTAATATTTGGGGTGGAAAAACAAAATCAAAGAAAACTAAATCCACGTACAAATAAATAGGTTGCATAACTGAAAGTCAAATTGAGTTTATGAGCTCTGTTGCTCCTTGAATCTCTCCTTCCCAGAAAGAAGAAATTCTGGAACTTCCTTTTCAATCCCAACATGACTTTCAGATCTGTACACTTGAATTATAAGGAAAATATCTAGGTTTTTCCCCTAATGTAAGTCCCAGTAAGAAAAGATGGTCAAATATAATAACTAAGAAATGCTTTGCAAATCTCTATATAGGTTTGTAAATAAACAAAGATGTTAAATGAAATCTTCAATACTCAACAAAGGGGGCTAGCTCAGTAGTTAAGAGTACTGGCTACTCTTGCCAAAGACCCGACCAAGGTTTGAATCGTAGCACTCACATAAAATAAAAATAAATAAATAAAGATCAAAACTCAACTAAATAGATTTTATTCTATGGCTATGTTTCTTCTCCATTGTGTGAATGTGTATGTGCTTATTTCATATCCTGATTTCTATACATCCTTTCTCAAATGTTTACTGATCTTCATTTTATTCATTTCTTTCCCACTAGCCATTTGTTCTTGCCTTTTACAAAATTAGGTACCAAGCAAGAACTACCTTTTTTTTTCTCTGTCAACATATTACACATGGTCTATCCATACCATAGACTAAACCAAACTTTTTTTTTTTTTGAGACAGGGTCTCCCTATTGCCTCAGCTGGCCTGGAACTCACTCTGTAGACCAGGCTGGCCTTGAACTCACAGAGATCTGCCTGCCTCTGCTTCCTGAGTGCTAGGATTAAAGGTGTGCACCACCATGCCTGGCACAAAATATGGTTCTTGGCCACCATGTGAGTTCTGGGAATTGAACCCAGGTCCTCCACAAGAGCAGTCGGTGCTCTTAACCACTGAGCCATCTCTCCAGCCCTGAACTTTTCTTAAAGTAGTTTCAAATCAGGAAAGTCAACATTGGCAAAGTTACCTTCAGTATTTTTACCCATTTTGAGAACTAGATTGTCAAATCCAGGAGGAACTTATTATATGCACCTCAGAAATACCTTCTATGATTCTTATCCATCAATTATGGGCTGAATACAAACTGTATAAGAAATCCACAAAAACACGGAATTTT
Organism: Rhizomys pruinosus; assembly: GCA_009823505.1. Lineage (NCBI taxonomy): Eukaryota > Metazoa > Chordata > Mammalia > Rodentia > Spalacidae > Rhizomys > Rhizomys pruinosus. Next base: position 1,479,021 of record VZQC01007521.1, read on the forward strand.
TTTAAAAAATTAATGTTTGTTTGAGAAAAAAATTCCTAAATTTTGCAAAGTTTTTCATTAGCATTTAAGGCCTAAGCAGAAAGATAATTAAGTGTCACTTTCCAATTGAAAAAAATATTTTCAGAGCTGGAAAGGTGGCTCAGCAGTTAAGAGCACTGTAACTGGTCTTACAGAGGGCCCAGTTTAGAATCTCAGTACCCGCAAGGTGACTAACAACCATTAGTAACTCCAGTTCCAGGGGCTCCAAAGCCCTCCCCTGACCTCTGCAGACATTACATGACACAGGTGCACTTACATACATGCACACAGGATATTCATATACATAAAATAAAAATAGCAATTGTTAAAATATTTTCAAATAAGAGCTGGGAATTTTTAAGATTGTATTATACATTATTTTGGTAATTTTTCCTAAATCATATCCCTCCTTTATAATCAGGAAGAACCAGAAAGGACGATAATCTAGCCTCACCCCACATCTCAAGATAGGCACTAGATAAAACTTTCTTCTTCCCTTTCATAGTGCATGACCTGAGCAAGATTGGCATTTATTTATTTATTTATTTATTTATTTATTTATTTATTTTTGGTCTTTTCAAGACAGGGTCTCCCTTTAGTCCCAGGTATCCTGGAACTCACTCTGTAGACCAGGCTGGCCTTGAACTCACAAAGATCCGCCTGTCTCTGCCTCCCAAGTGCTAGGATTAAAGGTGTGCGCCACCACACCTGGCAAGATTGGCATTTCAATAAAAGGTTTGACTGTAGAAAGAGTAAGCCTGTCCCTTGGCAATTTAGGATTCATGAGAATACTCCAAATGAAGAATGCTTAGAACTTTCTACTCTAGTGCATAAAGTTCTAGAGAACAAAGACTTGGCTTTTGCTTGCTTGTTTGTTTGTTGGTTGGTTTGTTCACAGTGCGTCCTGCTACTGAGCTGTATCCTGGTCCCATGTTTTGGAATTAACCTATAATTTGTTTTCAGAGATCGTAATTGTGGCATATGTGTGAAGTGTATACATGCATATTTTGAAGTAATATAAAATTAAAAGGACAAAGACTTGTTCAAAGAACCAACTGAAACAGTAAACTTCCACCCAAAACAGTAAATTTCTGCATTGAAAAATTTTTTAAAGACTAGAAAAAGATGCAAGACATGTATGGCAAAATTCGTGAGCTCTGGCAGTGTAGGGGGCATGGAAGAGGGAAATGGGTCTAAATTTGATTAAGAAATGTTGTATGAAATGCTCAAAAATTCAGTAAAAATTTAAGAAAAAAAAGAAATTATTTTGAATTGGAATGGAATAAGAGAGAAAAACATCTCTCAAAGGTTAAAATCCCCACACAAAGAAATACTGAACTTAGCAACTATTGTTCTTCAGGGTAAAGGAGAGAAGGAAAATGAAACAGGTATCTTATAAACTGTAGCCTTGTTTCATTTCATCCTTACAATTTGTCCCAGGAATTGAACTTGAAAACTTATGTCAAATAATCTTTTTATTTATTTATTTATTTTTGATCTTTTTGAGACAGGGTCTCCCTGTAGCCCCAGTTGTCCTGGAACTCACTCTGTAGACCAAGCTGGCCTTGAACTCACAAAGATCTGCCTGCTTCTGCCTCCCAAGTGCTAGAATTAAAGGCATGTGCCACCACGCCCAGCCAAATAATCGTTTTTAAATGCTTATATAGGCTCTACATGCTATAAGAGTAAGAAATAATATCTCAACAAAATACAATTATGAGACCAGCATTCGAAGCACAGTCAGGGGCAGTCCATGAATATTTACACATCTCTTCCAATAGCTTGGAGAGATGCAGTTAGGGTGTCTGTAAACCCAGACCCTTAGGTAGCTGCTCAAAGCTGTTACAAACAAAAAAGGCTGTACGGAAAAATGTTTCTCAAACTTCTGGGTATGCCTACTGGCACTCTTGGTAGCCTGTGTTTCAGTCTTAGTAAAGAAACTCATGGAGTTCAACTTTCCCTGGCTTTGGGGGGCATTTTACAGAGTGGCTAGGGAGGGTTAATAGCACCCACGTGGCAATATAATGGACTTGCGCTGTGTGGGTGGTCTCCCATGGGAGTAGCTCTCTCAGAAATATGTGATGCATTTCATCATTTTAACCCTCACATGCTACTGATCTCTCTTAATCTAGTTATTTGTGTAGCACACAGAGGTACGTTTGCATGAGCTGAGCCACTTTATATGCAACAGAGATCCTCCCGGGAGGAGGGGATTTCACAAGGCAGTGTGCGCTGTCCTGAGTAAACCAAGCCCCTTTAATCCTAGGCAGTGTCGCATCTGTCATAAACTCATGTGGTTTCAAAAGAAGGAAAATCCACAGGAAAATTATCACCTCTGTTTTACTGTTGTTTTCGCTTATTGTGTAGTTTTAAAATATTTATAACAATGAACCATTTTATTTAGACTAAAGCGACTGCTGTTCAGCCAAAGTGGTGAACACTTTTTGTTTGCTAATTTAAAAAGCAGTTCAACGATTGGTATGGTGTTTATTATGAAACACTGACAAAAGAGTTCTGGTGGGTTTAATAGTTTTAGCTTATGAGAGCTGTTGTTAATTTCATCTGTAGTGTTGCAGGTGAAGAAATTCACAATGGATAAATAGTCTATATTGGTTTAACTGAACATAATATATAGTGTGTTCTGGAGTTGTTTGTCTCAATAGACTATAGTAATCAAAAGTAATGAACCTATTATGTGCAGGACCTTGGAGAGCATCGAATGGCAGTAAAAGTGTGGCACATAAAAGGTTTATTAAAGGAAATTAAAGTCCATCATTGCCACACCTGCTCCCCTATTATAAGTCTATGGCAGGTCAGTGCCTTCAATCACAACCTAGCCTCTGAGAGCGGAGCCGGCCCCCATTACCATGGCAGTCACACTGCCACTGCGCCCATCCAGATTCAAGGATGGAAGCCACAGAATGTGCCTTCTGCCTGTCTCTGATTTTCAACAAGCAAAGCACCTTATTTATATTTGAGAATTCTCCTAACAACGTGCAGAAGTGAATTAAACTAAGAGATGATTAGCAGATTCTAGCAAAATAGGTGGATGTCATGGGGTCAGAGTCTATGAAAAACAGAAGGCTTTAAAAGCATTTGTATCCTTTGATAATTTATTTGATTACATTTAAAATATTCAGTAATGATGGGAATTTGGTACTGCCATTGCACATCACTCACATATTACTTTCCTTCTACATTTGGCTGATTATAAATAGTAGTTTTTTTGGAATTCAGAGAGTAAATGTAGGTCACTGCTGATGTTCAAAATTCCCAGTGGTGTTTGGCAGGGGCAGTACAGTGGTTTATCTTGGAGCTGCATTTTTGTACAGGTGGTTATTTTCCCTAACTTAGAGAGTTATAATCAGAAAGGATCTGGAAATGTAAAGGAATTTGGTTTTAGTAAATGAGTCTGGATCCTCTGGTTTGGCATTTGAGATTCTCTTCCCTTCACAGCCACTGTTGATGAGACAGTCCCCTTTCACCAGGTGCAGACCAGCAAACACTCGTAGACATGGCCGTCTGCCCTCCTGCTGCTGTCCTCTCTGGTTCCCAGCATCCATTGCTGTGTCTTAAAATCAGAGGTATTTGAGAACAGTCAGTAACATCCCCACAGAGCCAGTGGGGAGTTCAGCAGCATGGAAGGCAACTACTCTGGTTTTCATAATGACCTTCAGAATTTCTAATTAGATGTTTCCACAGTCTGGTCAACATGAAAGGAATGACCTCTGGACTCTGTGCTTATGTTACAGATGGATGCAGAGAGTGAAGATAAAGCACTGTGTATTCACTCAAAAGGAACTGAAGGTGAGTTAGCAAGCAGGCTCCCTGACACTGTGCCCACCACGCCATGAAAGATGGGAGTGCCTACACTCATCCCTAGTGTGTTGTGAGAGTGTTTACAACTTCCTTGGGGCTCCCTTTATTCAAATCGAGCCAGGACGCTGACATTTGGCACTTAGCTATAAATATCATGAATCAAGAGTTAACAGACAGAAAGGTCCAAGAAAGTATGGTGGTCTCACAAAATGCAGTCACGAGTAGATAGGGATGTCTTGCAAAGCATACTAAGTTTCAGCAAGTGGGAAGTGTTTCCTGCAGACCTTTAGACTATGGAAGTCATTCCTGGTGATCAGGAGAAAGACCTGACTGTCAGTCAGCTGGTTTTTATGTTATCTGCTTTAGTGGTTCCCAATCTATACTTAGTTCAAATGAAATGATAATGTTTGTTTTTTTACTATTCCTGCTGGGAGTTTCAGGCAGCTCTGTAAAGTAATGTTTGGAAGGTTCAACTTGCTGGTTATCCCTCTCTTTCTATAACCAACAGATGGTAATGTAACATTGAAATATAAACAGGCCCTTGGTGATCTAAACAGCTGGAAAGAAGGATTGACTGGCAATAACACCCCTTAAGGAAAATAACTTTTATTATAATTAGCTATATTTTGTGACCCTTAATTCTAAAGTGGAAAACTCTCATTTCGTCATGGCTCTGACAGCAGCCTGGATAACTGTCTCCTCACATTCCCTCATTTCCACTCTGCTAAACCACTGTTTCTCGGCCCTCCCTATGGGTTTGGAGTTTACAGTGGAGAGTAGCTAATCCAATGGAACGTTATTATCTATATGTTTATATATTTAGTCAAGGTAGTTCATTTTTTTAAGCAAAGTCTAAAACTCCAATATTTTGCATATAGTCAAAGAGAAAATTTTCAATTAAATTGTGTGCAGTTGTCATTTACCATAGCAAACTCTCAGTGGGATAGTTTAAGAAAAAGACTCTGTTTGATTATTTAGGATAAGCCCATAAATAGCAAGGTTCTAAAGATTAGAATATTTAACCTCTTATTTTTATGTCCCAAAGCACACTATTCTATCATACTTTTAAAATGTGGGTCTTTTAACTTGCAATTAGTTTTGGACTTCATTTTTGGCAGTGCACACAAACCCTTAAGTAAAGCCAGCATGTTTTTCTAGCAGTGAAACTACTGTTTCTTGTGAAGCATGAGTAATTTTGAAAACCACCTGTTGTCTCCCTCCATATGCTGCTTACCCTTGTGTAGGCAGGTATTTATAAACACTATTCCTCTAGTTCCAGAGTTCCAGCCAGAATTTCAAAGCTCTACTTTCTGTAAGTTCCTCATTTTTGAAAGGTTGTTGATATTAACAAATCTGAAGCCTATTCATGTCTTTCCATATGTAGAAACTGTATGGAATCAAATTCTGAGATACACTCATTAGCAAAGCCTTGGCAATATTTTAAAATGCTTGTTTAATGTCATTAAATATGAATTCAAGGAGTGGGGTGTAGCTAGAGTTTGAGTACTTGTGCAGCATTGTCTGAGGCACCTGGTTCCATCTCCATTTAAAAACAAAAACAAAACTAAGAGAATAATCTTGGAATTCTTTGGGGGTTATTTATTTTTTTTGGGTTTTTTTGGTTGTTTTCTTTGAGACTTGGTTTCACTGTATATAACCCTGGCTGGCCTGAACCTCACTATGCAGACCAGGCTGGCCTCAGACTCACAGAGATCTGCCTGCCTCAACCTCCCAAATGCTGGGGTTAAAGGAGCACACCACCAAGCCTTAATCTTGGAATTATTTTGAAAGACTTCCTATTGAAAATAAATTCAGCCAGGCATGGTGGTGCACACCTTTAAGGCAGGCTGATCTTTGTTATTTCAAGGCCACCCTGGTGTAGAGAGTGAGTTCCAGGACAGCTGGGGCTACAGGGAGACCCTGTCTCAAAAAAAAATTCAAGTCCTTCTTGTTTCTGTGACTTTTCAACACACTTCTAAAGCCAGGTATTAGAAAGTCTAACTTATGACTACAAGGCCCAAAGACCACTAGAGACATCACAGCCACCCAAAGCACCAGACCTAGAATGAGTCTGCTCTAGGGCATGTCTTCTTATCTCCAAAGAACCAGAGCAAAAGAAAAATCAGTCCATCCTGTTAGCAACCAAGTGGGGTCTGTACTAACCACTCACTACTTATCTCTAGGTAGGTGAAAACTTTCTGTCACAATTTTTAAGATCGTCAACTCAAATTGAGACTTTTTTCTTTCTTTCTTTCTTCTTTTTTTGAACAGTGCCAATGGATTCTCTAATCCAAGAGCTCAGGTAAGATTTTCCCTACATTAATTTTTCAAATAATTGATTGATTGTGATTGATTTAGAATTAATCACCCTTCTTTAACCTCAGAATCTTTGATTTAGAATGAGGACCAATCATAGGAGTAGTATCACTTCAACTCTGTCTAAATACCAAGGAGGCAGAGAAAGGGAGCAGTTGTCCTGACAATGGTCCCAAACAGTTTGATGTATTATTCTGGTAAGAACACACCACTTAAGCTGTAATGTCAGCAATGGCCTGCTTTTCTTCATGTGTTGCCTCTTCCATACAACTTGCATGGCTGGATTTTGCACTGATGATCCATGAACATGATTAATGCATCACCTAGATGCTAAACTATCAAATTTCTATCTAAATCATTAGATAATTCCATAAGGGAATTACTTATATTTTTATCCCACAGAGTAGAAGATAATGCAGCAATTTTTTGAGCGGGCCCTTATTTTTATACTTTAGGTACTATAACTTAGTATTTTGAAATTTCTACCTTACTAGTTGATAGAGAATATGTTCCAATTAGATTTTCTTACACTGAATCTTTGTCAAAGTATAAAAAGAAAAAGAAAGGACTTTGGCAGGGGGAAGCACATGCTGATGACACATTTTCTCTGAGGAGCAAGATTGCTGTTTTGAATCCAGAGAATGCTGGATCTACTGCCTAGGCTGCCTTTCTGTACTCAGCAACCTCTGTATGCATTTCTCAGGGGAGTATTTGTAAAAATGGCATGTGACAGTGCCTGGCCTACTTGGACTGTAGGGGGATATGCTAGCAGGATGCATGGCTGTCTTAGATGCTTCCTGCTATACATGATTATTCATCCTGTCCCACTGTCAGTTCACCTCCCCATTTGACCTATTAAAATCCTGGTATACTTCTTTATGAAAGTCTGTTAGTAAGAAATCTATGGACTTGTCTGGGTTGATGATGTCAACATTAAGAATTTGAATGTTTTAACTAATTTGATAAGGTCAAAGCATATGACACACTCATACATTCAGGCCAGATTAAAGCCTGGAACTGATCACTTCTCAGACTTCCAGCTAAGATCAAGTATTAATATATGGAATTTCTAGGCTTATTTAAAATTTTGCCTTTAAATCTACTCATTTAAAATGCCTGCATTTTTTGAGACTTTATATTAAATGATCAAAGGCTGAGGTGCATGAAATATTGTAGTTTCCTGGGATGGGTTCCTAGTGGTTTACTCCTGAGGCCACATGCTTGTGACCACAGGGCTGGCTCACCTAGGAACTGCCGCCTTTTTAGGGAATTAATCATTCTCAAGGAAAAAAGAGCCCTTTATAATGATGACTCTTGGAAAAAACACTTAGACGAAAGAATTTTTAAGGAACTGTTGATCGTGTATTATTCTAAGATAGCTCCGAGGTGGAGATGGATTGAATTAGAGAAAGAAACAAAATTTAGGAAAAATGCTTTTCCTTTGTAGAAAAAATACCATTTAAATATGTTATTAGCATTAATGACTATAATAAAACTAGTGTTTGTTGAAGTCTTATGTAGCAGATACTGTTAACTTTATCATCCAGTTACTTCATTCAATCGTCATAGTAAGCCTGTAAAGTAGAAACTGATAGTTGCAGTTCGCAGAGAAATATGTGGAGATCAGGTGCTTATGTGAATATTCCAAGGTTACGTAACTAGTTAATCATCCAAACTTTGCCTTCCTGGCCAGCTTCTCTTGATTGAGCTATGTACTCTTTCACCCACAGTTAATACTGTGTGGAATGGGACTGTAAGTCATAAAGAAATCATTTACTGCCTGTGTCCCAGAGAAACTAGACTTCCAAGTTCTACAGTTAGCCCTGGGCTTGATCTGTAACAGTCTGCTTGTGAACCAAGAATATATTCCACTAGCGATGATGTTTCCTGATCTCCTAATTCTCTAAAAATCATTTTGGTCATATATTTCATTTTACCTAACTTGTTAATAGAGTAATTAAAAAAGATGATGATAATAGCTATGGAAATTCACCAACAATTTTTTTTATTTCTTCAATAAAAACCAGTTCTAGAAATTACTAACTGATCATTTTTAAATTTTGTAATTGTTTATGTGGACAACTATTCATAGGCCTAATTATCATTCTTGTGGGGGAAAGTAATGATTTATATGAAAATTCATATTTTTCCTGTCATTTTAGCTTTGTGCAATTTTGCATGGCTTTGTCCAGTTCCCTAGACTTGTTTCTACACCTTACTCCATGAGTTTGCTGTGGTCCATAATCATAACTATGTGTCTGGATCCAAAGTATCCTTAGGAAATGTGGCATGCACTCCCGAGCATAAAAATCATGGTTGTTTTGTAGAGAATAGTCGGAACTTTATATAGTTCCTTTTTAGAATGCACGGGGGTATGTTATTCCTTCCAGAGAGACTACTTACAAAAAAATACTAACACAAATGAATCTAATTTAAATACACTGTATATTGTTCATGGCACTAATAAAAATTGATACTGACATTCTCATCTTCTTATTATCCTCCATGTCAGCTACTATCATCACCATTAAAAAAGCAATTTATAACCACAGGCCCACCTTTAATCATATTCCTTATTAGCATTTCCAGTTTTCCTCTAACACATTCAGGTTACAGGTGGTGTCAGGAAAGCTCTCACGTCTTTTTAAATCATAACCACTACATTATCTCTGTTCTCTTGTTATTACTGTTATCCTTAATCTGGGCCTTGTGCTATTGCATCTACTAATATTGGTAATTGTTTCATGCATTGGCAAAGTGTTTTACACTGGTCCATCCCCTTTCTCTAATTAGGAAAATATACTCTTGCCTCTGAAATGGCTTTCCTATGTGACTCTTCAGAAAGACAAACGAATACAAGACCCTTAAATGCATTAGAGTCAAATCCTACTGTCCTTCTGTGATTTATTGCTACTCAGCAACTTATTGACATAAGGGTTATAATGAAAATTTCATTTTAATCTCTCTCCTTACTTTTAGTTAATTTTTTACTTCACTTAAAACCCCACCATTTGACATTTTATTATAAATTGTTAAATATTTTATGAATTCTCTAATCAATAAGTTACAGAGTTAATGTGGCTTGTAAAGATGGATTTCTGTTTTTTCTTCTGTATTGTTTTATTTGCTATATAGAGCATTTTATTTTAATACTTAATGCATTCTGTTGTTTATGAAATAAAGCTTCTGTTAGTAGTAGTGATGGTATTACAACTGTGTGAAGATTTCTAAAGGTAACAACTAAAGGAAAAATGAACAGATGCTTATTTCTAAGAATAAGTATTCCATAAAGCCATAAGCTTTATTATACAGTTTGGATAATGGAGCAGAAATCTCTCTTCTTTCCTTTCATAACTATCATTTCCAAGTGTGGTATTTACTGCATGCTTTGGATGTTTGGTAACCTATTTATTATCTACATGTTAGAAATAGGAAGAAAATACATCTGTTCTGTAAGCCACCTCAAGGGGGAAGCAAACAGAAGTTGGTGTTCTGAATGTGATTTAGAAGAGCAGTGTCCATCCAGGGAAGAGAGTCAGCCCACTTCCTTCTGCTTCCTGGTCCATGCCCTGCCTATTGATGAGGCAGGGTGTTAATATACCATTCAGAGTACTCCAAAAGAAACATTTCAAGTGATTGTTTTATGTTAAGTGCACTGAATTTACTAGGTAGAAAAGAATCTTACAGTAAATCAGGGGAGCTTTTGATAGGAGTGAAAATAAAAAGAAGTTTGTTGTTTAACAAGGAAACTCACTGAATAATTATGTATTTGTGCATTTGCATAAAATCTGATGACATTTAGCATTGAACTTGCTGTTGAATGGCCCCCGAATAGATGTGCATTGAATGAGTTCTTGGAATAATATACTCAATATCTAATTGGACCTATACAACAAGACTGTAATGCAGTCAGGACAAATGACATTAAATGCAAACCACATTTATATCTTGAGATGAGTCCAGACACATAAAGTACTTAAAGCACAGTCTGACTGAGAATCAGGGGACACTAGCAGGAAGGACTTGAGTGCTGTGTGTGGACCACACCTCCTGTAGCTACACTGTTCTATCCACCTTTGCTGTGGTCTTCATCATGCCATTTTCTCATCTTTATTTGGGGGCAAAATATTAACTTAAATTTTAATGGTAAATTAATAAGCCAAAGGGCTACAAACAAGCCCTAATACATTTCCTGTATTCCCTCCAATCAATTAAATATTAGCCACTGCCTTTTCTTCTGACTTCTTTTCCATGAACTGTGATTGTATTATAAGTCTTCATGAAAATGTCCAGAAATGACAGTATCTGTCTTATGTATGTATTTCCTTTCAAAGTGTCACCTCCTAGTTGAAGAGCTATCAAGGGCCTTGCGTTCTGATATTGCATTGTGGAGAGATGAGTCCTTTCACTTCCACTGAGTCTGTAACAGTCACCAAGATATGGGCTAGCCATGAAGCCTAATCCTTCTAGTACCCTTACTCACAACACTGGCCCTGGTATCCATGCGTTCCATGTCCTCAGTTAAACCAACAATGATTGCAAAGTATTTAAAGGCTGTGAGAGATGCCGAACATGCACAGACATTGCTTCATGTCATTCTCCCAATATAAACCCTACCCTTAGCATTTACACTGTAGTAGATATTAAGAGATGACTTCAGCTGTCCAGCAGGGTGTATACAGATGTGCCAACACTATGCCATTTTAGACAAGGATCTTGAGTGTTGGCCAATTTTGATGTCTAAAGAGGGGTTCTGGAACTTATTTCCCAAAGATACTATGGGATGATGGCTGTGTGTGTATACCTGGTAGTTACATTGATGGCAAGGGCATTGCTCAGCTTAATTCTGCATGCTCTATGCTAAATTACAACATCTCTTTCCAGAGAATACTATAGGACTACGAAGTAGATGCACATAAAATTAAGAAACTCCAAAACAAAATAAGAACTAGAAAACGTGTTATGCTTTCTTTACCTTTTCCTCCTATGCTCAAATATGATCCCAAGGAAGCTGGTGGTCTCTGTCAACCCATGGTTACATAAGTCAAGAGATAGAGGCACTAACAACTCTGTAAGTTGGGATTATGGCAAAGCACTACCAGCACAGGCTGAATTCACTTGTACTACAAGGATTCACTTGTGGTTTGCTTTGAAATTTTTCAGAGACCTCCTCCAAAGACAAATTTTGGAGTCCATTTAGCTTTTTTCTTATAACATCAAGTTTTTACAAAGATATTGGCGACTCCTGATCAAAGAAGGTATACAGTTCAACATGTATCCATTCAGCACTTCTTCTGCACCCATGTGCTACAGTGGACACATAGCTAACAGCATCAATAATAAACCGTGGGAGTTGTGTAACAGTATCTCTAGAAGTGGAAAACAAAGCAGTAAAAGCAGTAATGGAAGCATTTCCAACTTGTCTCTTAACAGGTAACCTTCACGCTGTTTCACAGTAGATGTGCAATGCTGACTTTCAGGCCGTGCCCAGTACACTTTGCCTGCTTTTAAACAAGATCCTTAAGGCATTGCTGTCCCATAAAAACTTGGGATGGTCTGTCTGTTGGCTTCTTTCATAGTAAAGCCCTTCGCATTCCTATTACTCAGGAGTAGAAGCTGGAGGAACAGTTGAGTCTGGGTTTCTTTGAAATTATCTTGACCTACATTTTGGAAGAGTGCTAATGGTTGCTTGCAGTTCTGTTTGGTGAAGAAGAGCAGACTAGAGAACAATTTATTTTGCAATAGTGTAGCCAAAAGTTCTTCTGTAAGACCTTTTACCTCTTGAAAGTGCTTGATACTAAAGGGATGCTTAAACATTCCTCACATATCATTTGAAAGAAGATTTATGTAAGTAAGCAAAAATGTTTGCATTAAAATTCATCCCTTTTATGTTTCCATAGGAGACTTTGTGACCATGTAAATTGCGTTTTAGAGTATTTTATTGCTTGTGTCTCAAACAGAATCTGAAATCATTGTCGTTGGTGTGACAACTCTCTTGCAATGTTAGTGGAGATGGATAGTGCTGAGGCTGCTGCTGCCTCTCTCCAACATTTGGACTTTGTTCCTCTGTTCTGTTAGCTTCACGCTACGATGCCCCTGAGCACCTGCAGCACACCACAAAATTCTGTAATACCACTATTCTTTCCCCTCCATCCTCCCAGAAGGAAGTTATTAACTTTAATCCTTAAAAACACAACTTTATTTCTCACTGTTTTCTTTTAAGGAAGCTCTACCTATTTAAGGTTCCATATTGATTATATTATATGCTCACAAACAAAGTGCCTTTGACACCTTGTAAGTTTTTTCCTGCTTACAGTGTGAGCTGAAATGACAAATCAACTCCTTACAGTCTAACCATATATGGGGCTCTGTCACTGACTATCAGTGGGCTCTAGGTGACATGCTAAAAGTCAAATCTTGTTATGATTTTCTGCATAGCTTTTCTAGTTCTTATTTCTGAGTCCACCCTCCTGCTCCCTTTCAAAGCATATTGACATTTAATCTCTTGTGGATTTAGCCATATTGAGTTCCTCTCTCCCTTGGCTGTCTTTCCACATGACTTGTTTTCCTTGCATGGTCTTGCTCCTTGACAGTTTTCTCCTTCTTATAAGAGAAAGTACTTTTTTTTAGGTACTCCCCCAATGTGTTTATTCCACTATCATCCCCTTGCTAACTTGTACAGAAATCCCACTTCTCAAGTTACTTCCTATTTTTCCTTTAATAAAAAAAAACATAATTTTTTACCTCAACTGTTACAGACTATGGCTAGCAAAATTCTCTCCTTTGTCCTTTCCTATGTGAGAGCTGTGCTCATGCTTCGAGGCCTTGGCCTCACAACATCTCCTCTTTGAAGTGTCTCATGACCTCTTAGACTGAGTAATACATTCTTCCTTATGTTCTCTAAGCACTTCTCTACTTGTCCCTTTCAAGGCACTGGTTACATTGAATCATAGCCTTTTGTTATTCATTCATCCATCTGTCTACTCACTCAAAAGGAAGCAAATTCTCTGCCTTTGATTGTACAGTTGGGCTGGAAAGACAAGAAAAAGGAACAAATTACATTAAAACCCTTAATTAATTGTATATAATTCTGCCCTTTTATATACTAGCTGTTTCTTTAAGGGCAAGACATTTATTCCATTTCTCTTTGTAGTGCCTTGTTAGTTCAGAAATAAAAATGTTTGCATCCTTAACCACTGATTATTTTGACAGTAAACAATAAGGATTCAGTGTAGGCATTCCTATTTAACCTGTTGCTTTTCTACACTGTCTTATCACATCTCTTCTTCCAAATTCTTTGGGATTCTTTCCTTGGTCCCTTTACTTATTTTTTTAAAGAACTTTTTGTTAAATTGTGGTAAGGACAGCTGCCATCATAATCTAGTTCCAAATACAGTTTAAAGCCAGGACTGCTTGGCCAGCAAGGCTTCTGCTGGCCTCAATTACAAACCAGGCTGTTGTACATTTGTGTCTAATTCGCTTTATACTCTTAATAAGAATCTTCATCTATCAAGATAATTTATTGCAGTATCAAATGTAAAGTGAGGTGCTGTTAAATTTTTTTAATACCCACTGTGAGGCCGGGCATGGTGATGTGCCTTTAATCCCATCCCTCAGGAGGCAGAGGCAGGCAGATCTCTGGGAGAGCTCTGAGGCCAGTCTGGTCCACATACTGACTTCCAGAGAGGCTGTGACTAGGGAGTCAGCCTCTCCCTCCACCACTCTCTTTTTCAGTTCCTTGGTTGCTTGTATGAAGGAATCTGAGGACAAATGTCCTTCTGCACAAACCAGGCCTGTGAACACGTGGAAGCTGAAGGCTGGGGAAGGTGCTGAGGAATGAAGGAGACAAAACACCACCTAAGCATGGAGAGTTTCTGTTAGCATTCAGACAGCAAATGAGCATCAGGAATAGACATAGACTCATGGATGATCCTGGGGAAGGACTTGTACAGGATCAAGGGCAGACTGTGCTCCTCCACACCTGCCCACTGTACCTGCTCTTTGCCTTCCCCTGTGTAGAAATCACAGAGCTGGCCCTTCTTCCAGGTAACACAGACTCTCAGACTCCTCAAAGTGCCCATAGTAGTTGTTAGGGAGCCCCCAGGGACTCATACCTTGTTGCACGTGGATGCCAAGATAAAGCCTGAAGTCTTCTTTGAGGGTAAAGGTCATGGAGCTTGAAGGAAGGGCTGGAAGGTCATTCTTCTGTGACCATTTTCAAAAGCATCTCCCAATATGGCAGGCGCCTCCCTTTTCTCCTGGGTTTCATGACTGGATTCCCGGTCCTTCCCTAGACTTGGCACACTGGCCTCCCAGGTTTAACTTCGGTCCTTCTAGCAGATGATTTCCTGAAGATCTTACTCAGGCGTTCAGTACATTCCTATGAAAACAAAGTTGTGTATCCAGCTCTCCCCACTTCCTTGGACTGAATTCAGGGCATGTAGTCATCGCCAGATGAGTTACCAGAGCATTATCTCATTCATTCTTTGTGCATCCAGATATGCAACCAAATCCTCTGGTCTTCCTCATGTCTGTAAATGGGGAAAAGCAAAAGCTGCAGTTTCATGCCTGACCTGTCTCTTAACATGTTGCATCCATTGTATCCAAAAATAATGTCCTTGATTTCACAACAGATTCTCAGTCTGACTATAGCTCTAGATCCACAGTCAGTTCATGGGCTTACCTGCTCTTCTTTCTTACAGTGATAACATGGAGCAGCCAGAACCCCCTCCAGTGGGTTTCTCTTTCTTAAAGGAAAAGATGGGATCCTTGCTCTGCCCTGTCCCCCTATGCTTGTATTCCTGTCCTTCCTGGCATCCTTCATCCAGCAGGCTTGCCATTGCCTCAAGCCTGTGCATGTTCCCTCTCTGTGCCTTCCTCCCTCCCTCACTCCAAGTCCTAATTCAATGCCTCCCTGTGATGTGGCCTTCCCTGTTCCCCTTCCCTGTTTTACTTTCTGTAGAAAAACCATCACCTTCTGACACGCAGTCCAGCCATGTATTCACATTGTTTCTAGTCTATTTTCATGAAGTTGTATGCTTTATGAGAGTGATTGTAATCAACTATCTCAATGACAATCTCTTCCCCATCCAGAATAGTTCTGGGCATAATGAGAAAATTGAATAAATGTACTATGAGTGCTCTAGGAAACACCATGACAGATAGAAGCTCACAATTTCTTTTTTAAAAATTAGTATCAGTCTTTGGGCTGGAGAGATGGCTCAGCAGTTAAGAGCAGTGGCTGCTCTTGCAGAGGACCTGGGCTTGAGAAAACAGTGGCTTAAATAGCCCATTCTGCTTGGAGTTTGACCTGAGTTTATAGGATGAGAATACACCTTTTCAGGGACTCTGCTGTACCAGAGCAGGTGCTCCTTAGTGATTAGCTAAATCACACTGAAAAGCAGAGCTCCCAGCAACCTGGTCCTTGGCTTGTATGGGATGGGGGCTTGAAAGCAGGTCAAAAGAGGAAAGATAGAAATGATAGACCTTGTCCCTTGAATCCACATTAAAGCACAATTCTTTCCATTACTTTGGACACTTGCCATCTTTTTTTATTTAGAAAGATTTTATTAACATGACTTTCTTTAAGTAGTAAAATTATTACATTGAAAAGACTCTGTATAAGTTGGAGAATCTTGAAAGAGAGTGAACACCACACTCACATTGTAGTGACAGTGACAAGTTTCATGTCATTGCTAAGCATGGTAGTATAGTTTTATCAGTAATCAGTATTCAAAGATTATAGTAGACATAGAATTTCAAATTTGTGTTCTAAGATATAATTGCATATTTTTATTTGAAGATTATAACAGTTCAGTTTAGTTATTATATTACTGTCTATTTCTGTTGTTCCCTTTAATTTTATATTACTCCAAAATATGCATATATGCACTCCAAATATATACCAAAATGATAGAGTCTGAAAATAAGCTATAGGTTAATTCCAAACATATTTGAGATTCACATTTTAACAGTAATGTTGCATGCAGGCAGAAAGAAATGTAACATTTCCAGGTTACATAACAAGTTGATGTAAGTTTTAATGTACTTTCAAAGAAGAGATTGATTCTCATAAAGTTGGGAAAATAGACATAAACTTCAAACTATATCTATAGTAGCATCAGGGAATGTGGTATTATATTTACTAAAATGAAAAAATTACTCAGTCATCTTTAATGAGATATCTCTGATTTTTAAGAGCAATAGAAAATTATCGCATTAAGAGAAAAAGGCTCAGCTGGTAAAGGCAACTGCCACTGGGCCTGAAAATATGAGTTTGATCCTGAGAACCCACATTATGAAAGAAGAGCATTAACTCCTGCAGATTGTCCTCTGACCTCTTCATACACCATGGCGCATGCATACTCAAGTACACACACACACACACACACACACACACACACATGCACACACACCACAAACAAACAAATATGAAAAAAGAGAAAGCACATGCTTTGAGAGCTAAGTGTTTTCACCTTTCATAATATGATTTCATGGCATAAACCTTGATGTTCAATCTGCTGCCATGTCGAACTAGATGTATGGCAGCCTCTGAGTAGCCCAGTAAATAAGGCCTACAAATAGCCTAATCTCCTGATCCCTATTTACCATGTAAGCATTGCTGTAAACAATGATTTACAGACATCTTTCAGAAGTAGACCAACCAATGTATAAATCAAATAGTAAAATGAGAACCTTGAGCTCTTCCCTGGCCCACAGTCCTACCTGTGTCTCAGGAACTATGCACACCCCATCTTACTGGATACTGAGCACTGTGAACTGGGTGCTATCCATATTATCTGGACAAATGAGCTTGTTCTCAGAACTGTGTTATGAGCTGCTGCAATCTTTGGGGCATCTCACTCCATGTTGTGCTGCTGTAACAATACGTTGGACTTGGATAGATTATAAATAAGTTTATTTGGTTTACAAGTAATCTCAATCTAGTGGTGATATAATTCAGGACCATATAAATCATACCATGGCAAAATATATCTCATGCCAAGAAAGAGGAAAGGGGTGCCAAATTCCCCCTAGTAAATATTCCATTCCTAGGATCATGTGATTAATTTTCGCATGAAGGCAGAGCATCTAGGCCTCTAATTCTCTTGAATTGCTTACTTACTGCACATGAACTTGAGTTTAGGTACAGATATGAAACATTAATTACCTTTGTTATTTTTTTCAAGAATAACTTTAGAACAGTAAATTGTTGTTTTTAAAATTTGTTTGAAGTGGATGTGTGGTGGTACACAGCTTTAATCCCAGCACTCAGGAGGCAGAGGCAGGCAGATCTCTGTAACTCTGTAGCGAGTTCCAGGACAGCTGGGGCTGCAGGGAAACCCTGTCTCAAAAAGACCAAAAAAATTTGGGGGCTTGTATGCATTTACTGTATTTTATCAAATTCACCCTTTCTCTCATCCAGCTTCTCCTAATCCTCCTGCCACCTTTCCCTCCAGCCTTCATGTACTATTTTTATTTTTTTTATTTATTTATTTTTAAGGGATTCACAATATAAGAGCACAGTTGTTTTCAGATCACATTAACATTGCTCAGTTTGCCATACAATTAGGTAATTGGCTCTAGCATCCACAGATGAAGGATACCATTTGTTGTTTGCTTTTCTAGGACAGTGTTACTTCACTTAGCATGACATCTTCTAGCTCCATCCATTTACCTGCAAAGATCATGATGTCATCTTTCTTTCCTGCTGCATGGAACTCCATTGTGTAGATGTACCACATTTTCTCTATCCACCCATCCATTGAGGGGCACTTGGCTTGGTTCCAGCTCTTTGCTATTGTGAAGAGAGCTGCAATAAACATGGCTGCGCATGTATCTGTGCAGTAAGGTGAATGTTGTGGCTATATATCCAGGAGTGGTATGACTGGGTCAAGTGGAAGTTCATTCCAAGTCTTCCAAGGGCTCTCCACACTGCTTTTCATAGTGGTTGTATGAGTTTACATTGCCACCAGCAGTGGATGAATGTTCCCCTTTCCCCACAACCTCTCCACCACTTGGTATCATTTGTTTTCTTGATCCTAGCCAGTCTTATGGGAGTGAGATGATATCTTAAAGTGGTTTTAATTTGCATTTCCTTAATTATTAACAAAGTTGAACACTTTTTAAGATGTTTCTCAGCCATCTGTAATTCCTCACTTGTGAAGTCTCTGTTCAGCTCTTTGCTCCATCTTTTGAGTGTGTCATTTGTTTTCTTCTTTGTTTTTGAGTAGTTTATATATTCTGGAAATCAATATTTTGACAGATGTATCTGCTGTGAAGGTTTCCTCCAACTCTGTGGGATTTCGCTTCACTTCCCTGATTGTTTCTTTTGATCTACAAAAGCTTTTGAATTTAACGAGGTCCCATTTGTTGATTGTTGACCTTCCTTAATTCTTGCACACCTGCTGTCTGATTTAGGAAGACTTTTCCTATGCCTGTCTTGTAGTAGGCTGCCAACTTTTTCTTCTACCGCCTTCAGAGTTTGGGGTTTCACGTTGAGGTCTTTGATCCATCGGGAGGTGATTTTTGTACACGACGAGAGGTAGAGGTTTAATTTCATTCTTCTACAAGTGGTGATCCAGTTTTGCCAACACCACTTGCTGAAGATGCTGTCTTTCCTCCATTGTGTCTTCTTGGCCCCCTTGTCAAATATGAGGTGGCTGAAATTCTATGTGCTCAAGTTTGGATCTTCAGTTTTGTTCCATTGGTCTACCGGTCTGGGTTTTTTTTTGGGGGGGGGGTTTGCCAGTACCAAATTGTTTTTATGACTATAGCCCTGTAGTATACTTTGAAATCTGGTATAGAGATCCACCCTTGGTCTTTTCACTCAGGGTTGCTTTGACTACTCGGGGTCTTTTGTTTTTCCAAATGAAATTAAGGACTTTTTTTTCCAAGCCTATGAAGAAACTCTTGGAGATTTTAATTGGAATTGCATTAAATCTGTACAAGAGTTTGGGTAGAATGGACATTTTTACTATATTAATTTTCCCAATCCATGAGCATGGGAGGTTTTTCCATCTTCCGATGTCTTCTTTAATTTCCTTCATCAGGGGTTTAAAAAAAATTTTATAGAGATCTTTGGTGTCTTTGATTAGGTTTGTTCCTAGGTATTTTATTGTTTTTGAGGCTATTGTGAGTGGGAAGGTCTCCTTGTATTCCTTCTTCAGTTGCTTGTTGTTGGTGTAAATAAAAGCTATTGATTTTCTAAGTTAATTTTGTATCCTGCCACTTTACTGAAACTCTTAATCATTTCTAGGAGTTTTCTGGTGGAGTTTTTAGCATCCCTTAAGTAAGCAATCATATCATCAGCAAAAAGTGATAGCTTGACTTCCTCTTCTCCAATTAGTATTTCTTTAATTTCCTTTTCTTGCCTTATTGCCCTAGCAAGTGTTTCAAGCACTATATTGAAGAAGAGTGGTGATGGGGGCAGCCTTGCTGAGTTCCTACCTTTAAGGGGAATGTTTCTGTCTTTTTAAATTTAGGATGATGTATGGCTTTGATTATATTGAGGAATGATCCCTCCAATCCAATTCTTTCTAGGACTTTAAGCTTGAAGGGATGCTGATTTTGTCAAAGGCTTTTTCTGCATCAATTGAGATGATCATGTGGATTTTGTCTTTCAGTCCATTTATGTGTTTATGATATTTATTGATTTTTGTATGTTGAACCATCCCTGCATCTCTGGTATGATTCCAACTTGGTCATGATGTGGGTCTGTATGTGGTTTGCAAGTATTTTGTTGAGAATTTTTGCATCTGTGTTCATTGAGATGGGTCTATAGTTCTCCTTTTTGGTTGTATCTTTGCATGGTTTTGGTATTAGAGTGATGCTGGCTTCATAGAAAGAATTTGGGAGAATTCCTTCTGTTTGTATCCTTCTGAACATCCACCTGTGCCCCTTTTCTAAGCCTAGGGAACAATCTGCGGAAGAGGGGGCGTGGTAGAATGCAAGGGCTGCGATTGGGGTTAATGGTGAAACTACAACAATATAGACTGGACACTCATTTGATCAACTCGATTGAACATACAAGCCCCCCCTGCTGGATAGTGGGACCCATGAGCTGTGTGGGTTTGGGTTTGGGCACAGCTGCTTGCAAATTGGTTTTACATGAAGGATGCTTGTACTCACAAATTATCACTTATTTTTTAAAAAATGAAAACAAAACAAAATAAAAAAGCAGAGAAAGATGCAGAAAACTTACAGCAGAATACATGATCTGGGATGGGTAGGGGTGGGGTGGGGGGAAGGGAAGGGGATATATGCCTGAACTGAATTGGAAAATTATGTATGAAATACACAAAGCATCAATAAAAAAAAGAAAAAAAATGAACAATTTGAATAATAATGGTTGTAAGTCTTTTTGAAATGTTTTATAGAATTCTGCCATGAAACCATCTGGGCCTGGCCTGTTTTTAGTTGGGAGGTTTCTTATTACATCTTCAATTTCTTCATATATTATGGATCTGTTTAAGCTGTCGATCTCTTCTTGGTTGAGCTGTGGTGATTCCCAGGATTTCAGATATTCATCTATTTCTCCTAGGTTTTCAAACTTAGTAGAGTATAGGTTTTTGAAGTATTCCCATATGATTGTCTGGATCTTTTCATTGTCTGTTGTGATTTTTCCCCTTTCATCATGGATTCTATTGATTTGAAGTTATTCCTTCTTTCTTTTGGTTAACTGTGCTAGAGGTCTGTCTATCTTGTTTATTCTTTCAGGAACCAACTTTTGGATTCATTGATTTTTTTTGTATTGTTTTGTTTGTTTCTATTTCATTGATTTCTGCTCTGATTTTTGTTATTTCTTCCTGTCTGTTTCATTTATGATTCATTTGTTGTTGTCTCTCAAGTTTTTAGCTGCAGCATTAGATCATTCTCTTGTGCTCTTTCTGTTTTTCTAATGTAGGCACCCAGGGCTATAAACTTACCTCCTAGGACTGCTTTTAAAGAATCCCATAGGTTTTGTTGTGTTGTATTATCATTGTCATTCAGTTCCAGGAATTATTTTATTTCTCTATCTTGTCCTTGACCCATTCATTATTCAAGAGTGTGTTGTTTAGTCTCCATGTGTTCTTGTAGATAGTAGGGCTTATCCTGGTGTTGATATTGAGCTTCCTTGTGCTGTGGTCTGATAGACTGCATGAAATTATTTCAATCTTTTTGTATTTGTGGAGGTTTTTTTATATGTGTCCCAGTATGTGGTCAATTTTGGAGAATGTTCTATGGGGTGCTGAGTAGAAAGTGTATTCTTTCGTATTAAGGTGGAATATTCGATAGATGTCTGTGAGATCCGTTTGGTGTATCATATCATTCAGTTCAGATGTCTGTTTATTCTTTGTCTGGTTAACCTGTCCAAAAGGCTCAGTGTATTGGGGTTAATCTGTGCCTTGAGGTCCTGGAGAATTGTCTTTATAAAGGTTGGTGCACCAGAGTTTGGTGCATATATATTCATGATTGTGAAATCTTCATGGTCAGTTGTTCCTTTGATAAAGATGTAATGGTCTTCTTTGTCTCTTCTGATTTCTTTTGTTTTTTCCTTTCCTTTCTTCTTGATTGGACGATGTTCTATTTGCTTTTTCATTTCATCCTGTGATTCTTTAATATATCAATTTCTTTTTTGAGTTTCTCAATCTCTCTTCTTCGTGCTCCTTACTTCGTTGGTTGCTTCCTTTTTCAGTGTTTCTACTTCCTTAGGTGTTGTTTTTTTCTCTCTCTAGTCTTTCTGGAGTTTGTCATCCCTTCCTTTAGTTCTCTGAATTCTTCTTTATGTGCATTTAATTTCTCTGCATAAGCTCTGCCATTATTCCTCTAGGTCTGTTTCTGGGGTCACCTCCAAAGGGATCCCACTATATCTATCACCTACAGGGTTGGTAGACTGGTGTGTGGAATTATCCTGCTTTCCCATGTTGTCCCTTCGTCTTCCCTGGCATGTGGATTTCCATTTTGTGATATCAAATCACAAATGCTTTTCAGTGTGTTGAAGGGTGAAAGTTCTTTTGTTTTGGCTTACCTCCTTTTTGTGTTTATTTTTTTCCTCTCCCCCTCCTTCTTTATGGAGTGTTGACTTCGTCTAGTTTTTCAGGCTTTCACTTTTGTTTTGTAGATTGGATATTGAAAGTCTAAGTCACTCTTCCCTCCCTTCTGAGAGTTCTTTTTCCTAATCCAGATTCCCTGGATTCTCTCTCTTCCTCAAATCCAGTTGTGGGCGGGGGGTGGGGTATGCCGCTTAGCCCGTGCCCCGGGCACCCGAGTGAGCCAGACGCAAGCTCAGGTCTGATCCTGGCTGTGATGGGGGAAGGGCGTCCTGGCGGCCTGAGGACCCGAACCTAGCCTCTGCCAGCCACCTGGCCCTCCGGCACCGACCAGAAATCAGTTGTTCAAAACCACAAAAGTCACTCAGCCCTAAGCCTTTACCTGGCAAGAGCCGTGTCAGACAGCTCCAAGCGTTCCTAACAGGTCCGGACTGGAGTCCAGACACACCTCCCTTCTATGGCTGATTCAGACACCCGAGCGAGCCAGACCAAGCTCAGAGTCTGCGTTCAGGCTGGCGACCATCTTTCTGATTTCTGAATGGTATGATCATGTCTTCCACAGAATAATAGATTGAAAAAGTTCCCCAAACTAAAAAAGGACAA
The DNA here is from genome assembly GCA_009823505.1 of Rhizomys pruinosus. Taxonomy (NCBI): domain Eukaryota; kingdom Metazoa; phylum Chordata; class Mammalia; order Rodentia; family Spalacidae; genus Rhizomys; species Rhizomys pruinosus. The sequence goes on from VZQC01007521.1 coordinate 1,501,808, forward strand.
ACCAATACAAATCCAAAAAGCCACATAGAAATCCAAACATACAAGATCAGAAAAGGAATCCCCATTCCATATCCATAGTTAAATGCTAGACACCCAAACAAAGAAAAAATTCTTCTGAAAGAGAATTCTTCACAAGAGAAAAACAAGTAGTATAAGGCGCACCCATTGAGAATTTATTAACTGACTTCCCTCAATAAAGCTAATTAAAATAAAAAAAGAATGTACAACCGCAACACTTCTCAGCACAAAACTATGAAAGCAAGAAGAAAACTGGATCAAAGCATTCCCAGATGTTTAAAGTCTACAGATGCCAACCCAGAGTTACTATACCCAGCTGACATGTCAATTATAGTTGAGGAAGAGAGAAAAATCTTCCATGACATAAACAAATGATAGAATACATGTCTGGAAACCAACCCTTCAGAGAATGCTTGAGGCAATTCAAAGGACCGAGGAGAGTAGCAACTATTCCCAGGGACCTAGAAAGAAAAATTAATTAAAAGAATACCTGCATTAGTAGAAACTAGACCAAAATGCAAATGTAATAAGGTTGAAAGGAAGAATGCACATCTTATCAGTTATAACACTTAGTATTAATGAAACTACTTCTCCAATTCTAACACACATACTCGGGAGAATGGGATATAGGAAACAGAACCCGCATCTATATTCTTGCATGTCTGAAAGAAACCACGTCTCACCCTCAAGGCATAGGCACCGACCTTTAAAGTGAGAGGATACAAAAAAAAAAATATCTTTCTAAGGCAAATGTACAAAAATAAATAAGTGTTGCTACTTAATATCAGACAAAATAGACTTTCAAAGTAAAAGAAATCATGTGCTATTTTTCAAAACTCACTGAATTCACTTACTGTTGTCCCATATGTTCAAGCATGTAGGATTATCTATAAAAGCACGCATAGCCTCTTGGGGGCCACATCCCTGAAGAAGAATGACTCTCCTCCTCCATCGCATGCTGGGTTTTGGTTGGCTTGATCTTGGGCAGATCTGCAGGCAGCCACAGCCCCCAAGTTCATATGAGCAATAGCCCTGTCATGTTCATCAAATACTGCTTTGCTACAGTCATCTAGTACCTATGCCCCTTGTAATCTTTCCACCTCCTCATTCCTTGATGATTCCTGAGCTTTGTAGGGACAGGATATGATAATAGATGTCCCATTTAGGGCCAAGCAACTCTGTAGTCTCTGCATTCTGTACACATTGACCAGTTGGGGGCCTTTGTATTAATTATCATTGGCTCCTCCAAAAGAAGTACTTCTCGATGAGAGGGTATGAGAAATGCAGAACATATGTTCTATTAAAGATTAAGACCTTTAGGGGCGAGTTTAATAAAGGTGTACTTTTAAAATCCTATATTCTGTCCTGATGTCCTCATTCCAGAATCATGAGAAGCTAAAATTGAGTTTATCCTAAGTTGCCTGGATTGATTTGTTTCTACAAAAATGATAATAGATTACTCTGTTTGTTAAAACAACGTCTAATTTTCACTTTGAAGATCCACCAACTGCAACAACAAAGTTAACGTGTTTTCATCATTCTTTCTAGGAATGTTTCCGTGTTAAAAGGTTGCTTCCTTTCATAAACTAACAAAGGGTTAGCAAAAGTATGTACGAAATACATAGTAATAACCTGGGAAGTTTCCCATGCGCTACACCTATGCATAGGAATAGGAGAACAAAATAGCCAGGATGTCTGTCCTCAACAAGACTAATGGAGACATTCCCCAAATATAATAAAATAGGCATGGTTGACTACATGTGGCAGGAAACATTGAAGCTTTTTGTATGTTCATGCATCAGTTTCTTTATTTCAAGCACCAGTGTCTTCCCTCTAGGCTTTTCAGCTCACCTTGACTTAATATGTAGAACCAGGCTGGCCTGTCAGTCTCCACAGAGTTCCAGCTGCTTACTTCCTAACAATTGGTTTGAGATTAAAAATGTGACCCACCATACCTGGCTTCTTGGGGGTGATTTAAAAACACAGATGCTCTTCAACTTATGATTGTGTCACATCCTGACATTCCATCATGAATTGAAAAATACTACATGCTGTCCACCTAATTGCTAAATTCTACAGTTTAGTACTACCATAGACCATAGACTGTTCCCCCTCAGTGCCCTGTGGCTGATGGAGCTGCAGATTTCACATGACACTAGTTCAGGGAAAGGTTCTACACCTTCTGATGTATATTGCTTTTTGCACCACTGTAAAGTCAAAAATCATTAAGTTGACCATAATAAGGGGGTCATCTGTAACATGAAGACTTATGATCATTTAATACTTTTTCTTACCATGTTTTTGATGTTTGGCACTCAAAGCACTTTCCTTGGGGAGCAGTTGAGCTACCATGGGATTTGCAGTCTGAAAACCCAGCCAGAGAGGAGAAAGGGAGAAGCCAAAAAAGCCCCTCCTCACTCTTCCTTCTCTCCACCTGTACCTGACCTCTCTACCCAAGCAGTTCCTAAGTCCTTTGAGTTGACCATTTTTCCCAACCATTTCTGCTAACTTAGAACTGCTGGTAGGATATTGGATAAAATCATGTGCTAGGAAATTAAAAGGAGGGAACACTTAATTTTCTTCTAAAACCAGGTACTTGTGAAATATACCAAAATACCTGAATGTGTGTGTATTTTATATGAAGATAATAATATGGTGTTTTTAGTCCCTTTCATGTCAACTTGACACAGCTGTTACCCCCCCCCTTTTATTTCTGTTATTTTACTTTTTGTAGGGACTACAGACATAATGTGAAAAGAGAAAAGTTGGACTATCTGTCAGTTGCTCCTATAATAGAGTGGCCTTGGAAATCAAGTCCTAATGAGTTCCTTTAGTTGAATGTTTCTGTTACTCCACTATATTTAATAGGTATAACTTATAAAATATTTATCAAAATTATTCATGAATCTTTAAAAAAATTATCTTAAGAACAGTTATCTAAAAGTATTGTGTTTTGGGGGCTGAAGAGATGGTCAGTAGTTAAGAGAGCACGTAGGTGGTCGTCGAACAGAGCGACCCAGTTTGATTCCCAGCACCACATTTCAGCTATAAACTGAGAAGGAAGCTTTTTCCGTGGACGCAAAACAGCCAGATCAAACCAGATTAAAAAAGTATAAAAGGAGACCTTCCCAAATCACAACAGCCTCAAAAAAAAAAAAAAACACTTGGGAGGCAGAGGTAGGAAGATATTTGTGAGTTCAAGGCGCAAGCCTGGTCTACAGGCAGTGAGTTCCAGGTACAGCTGGGGCTACAGGCGAGACCCTGTCTTTGAAAAACAAAAACAAAGGTGGTTTTTAGGACACACTCCCGGGCGGGTCCATTGGTCTCGGAGAGGGAGGCCAGGGGAGTACATGCTTGGGCTGGGGATGAGGGCTTTTATAAATTCTGGGGAGAGGAAGATGAGGTAATGTTGGTGAGACAAAGCATGTACTTATAAAGGCAAAACTGGTACAGTGGGAAGGGACAAAGTGTGTCTTTAGCGTTCGTCATGAAGCTGGAATATAAACACATATGGTCTTAGGCTGTGCTCTCCTTGTGGCTGGTGACATCAGGAAGGGGAGTTGCATCAGCTACCTTGAGATGAGGTTAGGCTTTTGATGGAAGAGAAGGAGTGGTACGGCGCCATCTTTAGATCGTCAAGCCCAGGCCCTGGCCTAACACATAACCATCCAAACACCAGTTCAGCGGTATTCAGCTGCCTCTGGCTGACCTCCACAGACTGTGCAAAAAACATGGAAGCAGCTACATACATGCAGGGCACATGCACTCATACTCATAAATTTTAAAATAATAAATAGAATAAAAAAAAAAAAAAAAAAGGGTTAAGAGCACCGACCACTCTTTGCAGAGGACTCAGGTTCAGTCCCGAGCACCCACATGACAGCCTGAGAAACTGTGTGTACTCCAATTCCAGGGGGAACTCCAGTTACCAGGGGAATCCGACACTCTCTGTCTGACCTCTGCGGCATTGCACAGCATGGGCGCACAAACCTACATGGACACAGTCATTAATACACATAAATAAAAAATAAAAATAAAAATTAAATAAATAAAAAACCCTTTAACCCCCAGCACTTGGAGGCAGAGGCAGCGTGGATCTCTGTTTGAGTTCAGGCCAGGCTGCTCTACAATAGTAAGTTCCAGGCTCCTGGAGCTGGCCAGGGAAAACTCGTCTCAAAAGACCAAAATAATAATCGTAATAAGCCGGACGTGGTGCGCGCACGCCTTTAATCCTAGCACTTGGGAGGCAGAGGCAGCGAGATTCTTTGTGAGTTCAGGCCAGCCTGGTCTACAGAGTGAACAGTTCCAGGCCAGGCTGGGCTACAGGAGACCCATGCTCTTCCGAACAGACCAAAAAAAAAAAAAAAAAAAAAAAAAAAAAAAAAAAAACAGTAATAGATAAATATTTAAATATTGTTTCCTCAAATCTAGCAATATCCTTTCAAAGCAAACATTTCATGATCGTGTTGAAATTCCACTTTTTATATTCTCATATAAAATAAAATCACTATTTTGTCCTCATACCTTTTGTCTATTATCTTATGCTGTGTTATAAATATAAAAATTATTTAACTGTATTGTCTATTATAATTAAGAGGAATATTTTAAAGTAATATAAGATACTGCAAATTCAAAAGAAAACACAACCATAGTTTTAATAAATCTAAATTTACCAAAAAAATCGAATTTTTATCACATTAACTATTTAAAATTCTGTTGATCAGTGAGGCTGTAAAAATCTATCATGCTAATATCTTATTCTTATGACTTTATCCTGTGAATATAGCAGCTTTGAACTTTTTTACTGGGAAATCCCTGGTGCATCCGAATGATATTACGTTCTGCCCAACAGAAGCCAGAGAAATAACTATTCTTATTTTCATATGGTAAGCTATTGCTAATTCATTTAAATTGTTGATAAGTCAGTCCACAGGGCAGCTAAAACGGTAATTTCAATCAGCATCATTCATTTTGTTAGAAAGTGTGTTCCCTCCAGTGTAAATTAGAAATATTTGTTCTTTATATTAGTATTGACTTTCGCCAACCTTGCGGGGGTATTAGTTCGTGTGTGGTTTGTATAATAGATTTACGATAGCGATGTTTCTCCAAAAACGAACTTTAGATAGCTGGACTCAATTTCAATCTTCTCACATCTAGCGACATATTCGTCCTAGCGACGCTTCGGAACACTTGGAGATGCTGGGTCGCATAGTTGAAAATGTGTATGGAGGTTTTGATTAGTTACTCACCAGTTCGGACTCTCGTTGATTCACTTACTTCATAACATTACCTCGTGTTTGTTTTAAGGCTGCTGTTACAAGAACACCGTGGCCTGGGTTGTAGAGGGAGCTGGACAGAGAAGCTTGCATGGATCCCAGAATTCTTGTTCTTAGGAGGGTGGGTGAATACACATATGTTGTGGGTCAATATACATATATGTGGCTTTTTAATGCACTTCCTAGAGAAAGTTAATTCCCCAGATTCATGTTTGTCCTGAAATCAACTTTATATGTTGACTTGTAGGTGGAGTTTAACATCATAAACATTTACTGACAGTGCTACTGAGACATAGGCTTTTGCATGGGAGATTCAAAAGTGGGCAGAAGAAACACATTCTTCTGTAGACATTCCCAGCATACAGATGGAGAAGAATCTTAATGTTTAGGAGATTTACGAATTTATTAATATATTGTGTGTGTCGATATGTTGTGTGTGTGTGTGTGTTTGCACATGAGTGGTCGAGTGTGGGGATTGGGCATAGTTCCTGTTGCATTGCCTCGTAGGAGCAGGCAGTGGGGCAACTTTGTGGAATCCAGTTTCTCCCTCCATTCGTTTATTCACTGGTTCAGGAATTGGATGCAGGTCTGTCCGAAGCATGTCGGCCACTGCTATTAGCCGCTGAGCCATCTCACTAGGCTCCCAGAGAGAGTTTTTATTGAGGTTGCTTTAGGAGCAGATGTGATGTGCTGATGGTGTCAGTAGGATCGACATTATGAAATGGGGGATCCAGTCAGCACAGAGGAGCAGCTCATACTGTAATTTCTCATAGCTTTACTTCACAAGTAAGAGGAAGGTTTTCAATTTTCCTTTTCTAATTTTTTTTTTTTTTTTTTTTTTTTTCTTTTGGTTAATTGTGCTGAGTTTCTCTTTATCTTGTTTATTTTTAGGGATTATTACGAATTATAATAACACAGTTGTTTTCGATAACATGACATTGCTCAGTTTGCCGTACAATAAGGTAATTGGTGCAATTTTTGCAAGTGAGCCAAATTTATTAAGCATAAGCAATGAACGTAAGTAACATTCATGTAAAAACCAATTGCAAGTTATCTATGTCCAAATTTTGAACAACCCAAGGTTCCCATAGTCCAGTTGGAGAAGCTTGTATGCACAGGCATGTTGATCAATCAGGTGTCCGACTATATTCTTATAGTTCTCATGATTCACCCCTATCTCTCTGCAGCCTTACAATTCTACCCTCCTCCTCTTCTGCAGTTTGTTCCCTAGGCTTTGGGAAGGGGCACAATGGGTGAGAAGGAAAACAGTCTAATTTTTTGGAGATGTGTCATTTTGGACTCTAGTCTTGTTCAGGTTGTTTCTCCTTCATGGATTGACAGTTTCCAGTGATACCCTTTTCAGTCATACTAACAAAGCTACAAGCTATTGGATGTGCAGCATTTAAGCAGTACCATTATTATGTCAAGCTAAGCTGTGAGCATAGACACAGATGCTTGGATGGTATGCTAATCCGCAAATGTGGTTTCTCTATAAAGGGTGACAAGTTCTTATTGTGGCTATAACATCTCCTAACCACTAGAGGACATAAGCTTGTGGCATCCAGCTGTGAGTTATTCCTCCAAGGAGAAGCTCAATAGCCAAATAGTTTTGGGATATATATTAGACACTTGGCTGCCACTGTTGCACTGTATCTCCAGGCTGTTGAGGTGTAGCTGATATTTTCGGAGGAGTCTTGTTTGTCTCAGGGAGACCAATATTTTGCGTTTATTTTAGGGCCTTTTGTAATGCTCTCTGCATTTCAGAGGCCAGTTGTACGCTAGCAGGTGACGTCTCAAACATTTTTTCATGCTTACAACAGGCTTCAAAAACAGGGCCTTACTTTCTCCTTGCATATATCCCATTATAGGCAAAAGGCCTTTATTAATTTTGGGGGGGGGCGAGGCTCTGATCCTAGCCAACATCTCCTAGGCAGAAAATTCATTTTGATGTCAGCGCTTTCCTGTAGTAATTATTGCTTGCTTATTACAACTTATAAACACTTTACTATTGAATTTGGCTCTAGAAATAGAAGAATATCCTTTCACAGTTTCTATCCTTCAATCAGTTAAAAGTTGTGCCTGTTTTATAGGAACTTACCACCGTAACAATTGGCTTAGTTTACAGTTTGGAGTGTTTCATTACCATCCTGTTTTCCTTTTTTCAAAAAAAAAAAAAAGGGGGGGAGGTAGGAAGGGTTTTCTAGCATCTAGATGTTAGGGCCATTATTAACAGTCAACCCAAATATAAATTCAGAGAGATGCTGTGCCGCGTCTCAGAGCAGCTCTGAATTCCTCTTTTATGTTCAGATGGGTCAACCTCTCTGCTGACATTCCCAGTCATCCTGCACAGCCATAAGTTGTATTTTCAGGCATTTAGAATTGGTGACTTTTACCTGTGGAGAACATACAAATTCATCCTCTCATTGTTATTTTCACAGATTTCAAAAATGGAAATTTATCAATGGATTTGGACACAGATGTTTTCCCATTTGTCATCCCAGAGGATACGTAATGTTGGTGGTTTGAATGTGCATCCCCCATAGGCTCTAGGTATTCAGACGTTTTGTCTCCAGTTTGGTGGTGCTGTTTTTGGAGGTCTTGGGGTTGTGGCCGTGCTGGAGGCGGAAGTGTTATTGGGGGCGGCTTAGTGAGTTTAACAAAAAAATGAGTACAGTGACTTCCTATACTCATTGTAAGATGTGAACCTCAGCTTCCTGCTCCAGATCCAGCAGCCATGCCTCCACCCCCCCCNTGAAGTCTTCTTTGAGGGTAAAGGTCATGGAGCTTGAAGGAAGGGCTGGAAGGTCATTCTTCTGTGACCATTTTCAAAAGCATCTCCCAATATGGCAGGCGCCTCCCTTTTCTCCTGGGTTTCATGACTGGATTCCCGGTCCTTCCCTAGACTTGGCACACTGGCCTCCCAGGTTTAACTTCGGTCCTTCTAGCAGATGATTTCCTGAAGATCTTACTCAGGCGTTCAGTACATTCCTATGAAAACAAAGTTGTGTATCCAGCTCTCCCCACTTCCTTGGACTGAATTCAGGGCATGTAGTCATCGCCAGATGAGTTACCAGAGCATTATCTCATTCATTCTTGTGCATCCAGATATGCAACCAAATCCTCTGGTCTTCCTCATGTCTGTAAATGGGGAAAAGCAAAAGCTGCAGTTTCATGCCTGACCTGTCTCTTAACATGTTGCATCCATTGTATCCAAAAATAATGTCCTTGATTTCACAACAGATTCTCAGTCTGACTATAGCTCTAGATCCACAGTCAGCTCATGGGCTTACCTGCTCTTCTTTCTTACAGTGATAACATGGAGCAGCCAGAACCCCCTCCAGTGGGTTTCTCTTTCTTAAAGGAAAAGATGGGATCCTTGCTCTGCCCTGTCCCCCTATGCTTGTATTCCTGTCCTTCCTGGCATCCTTCATCCAGCAGGCTTGCCATTGCCTCAAGCCTTGCATGTTCCCTCTCTGGCCTTCCTCCCACTCCCTTCATCCAAGTTCCTAATTCAATGCCTCCCTGTGATGTGGCCTTCCCTGTTCCCCTTCCCTGTTTTACTTTCTGTAGAAAAACCATCACCTTCTGACACGCAGTCCAGCCATGTATTCACATTGTTTCTAGTCTATTTTCATGAAGTTGTATGCTTTATGAGAGTGATTGTAATCAACTATCTCAATGCCAATCTCTCTTCCCCATCCAGAATAGTTCTGGGCATAATGAGAAAATTTGAATAAATGTATATGAGTGCTCTAGGAAACACCATGACAGATGCAGGCTCACTTTTCTTTAAATTTAAAAAACAAATAATAGTCTTTGGGCTGAGAGATAGTTCAGCAGTAAGAGCAGTGGCTGTCTTGCAGAAGAATGACGGCTGGGGCTTGAGAAAACACGTGCTTAAATAGCCCATTCTGCTTGGAGTTTGACCTGAGTTTATAGGATGAGAATACACCTTTTCAGGGACTCTGCTGTACCAGAGCAGGTGCTCCTTAGTGATTAGCTAAATCACACTGAAAAGCAGAGCTCCCAGCAACCTGGTCCTTGGCTTGTATGGGATGGGGGCTTGAAAGCAGGTCAAAAGAGGAAAGATAGAAATGATAGACCTTGTCCCTTGAATCCACATTAAAGCACAATTCTCTTTCCATTACTTGGACACTTGCCATCTTTTTATTTAGAAGATTTTATTTAACATGGACTTTCTTTAAGTAGTAAAATTATTCATTGAAACGGACTCTGTATAAGTTGGAGATCTTGAAAGAGAGTGAACACCACACTACATTGTACGTGACAGTGACAAGTTTCATGTCATTGCCTAAGCCATGGTATCTAGTTTTATCAGTAATCTCTATTCAAGATTATAGTAGACATAGAATTTTCCAATTTGTTTCTTAAGACTAATTGCATATTTTATTTGAAGATATCACAGTATCAGTTTAGTTATTCTATATTTTTTTACTGTCTTATTCTGTGTATCCTTTACTTCTACTATGATATTATCTTTTCTAAAAAATTGATCAATCACTCCACAAATATACACATGATAGAGTCTGAAAAATAAGCTATAGGTTAATTCCAAACATATTTGAGATATACATTTAACAGTAATGTTGCAGGCAGGCCAGAAAGAATGTAACATTTCCAGGTTACATAACAGTAGTCTAAGTTTTAATGTCTTTTCAAAGAAGAGCGTTGATTCTCATCAAAGTTGGGAAAAAGACATAAACTTCAAAAAAACTACTATCCTATAGGAGCACTCAGGTAATGTGGTGTTATATTTACTAAAATGAAAAAATTACTCAGTCATCTTTAATGAGATATCTCTGATTTTTCCGACGCTACGAAACCCCTTATCGCCTTCCTTTGGAAAACCCGGCTCAGCTGGTCAGGCACTGCCACTGGGCCTGAAAACCCTATAGTTTGATCCTGACGACCCCATCTATGAAAGGCGGGCATTAACTCTGCAGATTGTCCTCTGGACCTCTTCATACACCATGGCGCATGCATATCCAAGTACACACACACACAACACACACACACCACCCACACACACATGCACCAACACACCCACAAACAAACAAATATGAAAAAAGAGAAAGCACATGCTTTGAGAGCTAAGTGTTTTCACCTTTCATAATATGATTTCATGGCATAAACCTTGATGTTCAATCTGCTGCCATGTCGAACTAGATGTATGGCAGCCTCTGAGTAGCCCAGTAAATAAGGCCTACAAATAGCCTAATCTCCTGATCCCTATTTACCATGTAAGCATTGCTGTAAACAATGATTTACAGACATCTTTCAGAAGTAGACCAACCAATGTATAAATCAAATAGTAAAATGAGAACCTTGAGCTCTTCCCTGGCCCACAGTCCTACCTGTGTCTCAGGAACTATGCACACCCCATCTTACTGGATACTGAGCACTGTGAACTGGGTGCTATCCATATTATCTGGACAAATGAGCTTGTTCTCAGAACTGTGTTATGAGCTGCTGCAATCTTTGGGGCATCTCACTCCATGTTGTGCTGCTGTAACAATACGTTGGACTTGGATAGATTATAAATAAGTTTATTTGGTTTACAAGTAATCTCAATCTAGTGGTGATATAATTCAGGACCATATAAATCATACCATGGCAAAATATATCTCATGCCAAGAAAGAGGAAAGGGGTGCCAAATTCCCCCTCGTAAATATTCCATTCCTAGGATCATGTGATTAATTTTCGCATGAAGGCAGAGCATCTAGGCCTCTAATTCTCTTGAATTGCTTACTTACTGCACATGAACTTGAGTTTAGGTACCAGATTTGAAACATTAATCCTCTGTTTTTTTTTCAAGAATTAACCTTTAGAACAGATAAATTGTTTGTTTTAAAATTTTGTTTTAAGTGGATGTTGGTGGTACCAGCTTTAATCCCAGCACTCAGGAGCATGCAGGCAGGCAGACTCTGTAACTCTGTAGCGCAGTTCCAGGAAAGCTTGGCTGAGGGAAACCCTGTCTCAAAAGACCAAAAAACAATTTGGGGGCTTGTATGCATTTACTGTATTTTATCAAATTCACCCTTTCTCTCATCCAGCTTCTCCTAATCCTCCTGCACCCTTCCCCAGCCTCATTGTACTATTTTTATTTTTTTTTATTTATTTATTTAAGGGATTCCTACAATATAGAGCACAGTTGTTTCAGATCCACCTTAACATCTGCTCAGTTTGCCATACAATTAGGTTAATTGGCTCTAGCATCCACAGATGAAGGATACCATTTGTTGTTTGTTTTTCAGGACAGTGTACTTCAATTAGCATGACATCTTCTAGATCCATCCATTTACCTGCAAAGATCATGATGTCATCTTTCTTTCCTGCTGCAATGGAAATCCCATTGTGTGAGATGTACCACATTTTCTCTATCCACCATCCCGTTGAGGGCACTTGGCTCGTTCCAGCTCTTTGCTATTGTGAAAGAGACTGCAATACCATGGCCTGCGCATGTATCTGTGCATAAGGGTGAATGTTGTGGACTAATATCCAGAGAGTGTTAGACTGGGTCAAGTGGCACGTTCATTACAAGTCTTCCAAGGCTCTCCACACTGGCTTTTCATAAGTGGTTGTATGAGTTTACATTGCCACCAGCAGTGGATGAATGTTCTGCTTTCCCCACAAACCTCTCCACCACTTGGTACTCATTTGTTTCTTGATCCAGCCAGTCTTATGTGAGTGAGATGATTATCTTACTTCTTAAAGTGGTTTTAATTTGCATTTCCTAATTATTAACAACGTAATTTAACATTTTAAGGTGTTTCTTCAGCCCATCTGTACTTCCTCACTTGTGAAGTCTCTGTTTCAGCTCTTGCTCCATCTTTTGAGTGTGTTTGTCCATGTTTCTTCTTTGTTTTGAGTAGTGTTATATATTCTGGAAATCAATATTTTGACAGATAGTATCTGCGATTGTGAAGTTTTCTCCACTCTGTGGGAATTTTTCCTTCACTTCCTGATTGTTTCTTTTGATCTAAAGAAGCTTTTGATTTAACAGGATGTCCATTTTGATTGTTGGACCTTCCTTAATATTCTTGACACCAAACAACCCACCCCCCCTGCTGTGTGATTTAGGAAGACTTTTCCTATGCCTGTCTTGTAGTAGGCTGCACACTTTTTCTTCTTACCGCCTCAGAGTTGGGTTTCACTTTGAGGTTCTTTGATCCATTCGGGAGGTGATTTTTGTACAGGGCGAGGGTAGAGGTTTAATTTCATTCTTCTAACAAGTGGTGATCAGTTTTGCCCACACCACTTGGCTTGAAGCTGCTGTCTTTCCTCCATTGTGTCTTCTTGGCCCTTGCACAACTATGAGGTGGCTGACATTCTATGTGCTCAAGTTTGCATTCTTCAGTTTGTTCCATGTGGTCTACCGGGGGGTTTTTCTCGGTTGTTTTTTTTTTTGGGGGGGGGTGTTTGCCAGTAACAAATTGTTTTTTATGGACTATAGCCCTGTAGTATACTTTGAAATCTGGTATAGAATCCACCCCTTGGTCTCTTCTTCACTCAGGTGCTGCCTTGACCCTCGGGGTTTTGTTTTTCCAACATGAAATTAAGGACTTTTTTTCCAAGCTATGAAGAAAACACTTGGAGATTTTAATTGGAAAATTGCTTTAAATCTGTACAAGAGTTTGGGTTACGCATGGACCATTTTTACTATATTAATTTTCCCCAATCCATGAGCATGGGGATTTTCCATCTTTAATATCTTCTTCAATTTCTTCATCAGGGTTAAAAAAAATTTTAGTTTTTTTCTTTGTTGTCTTGTTAGGTTTGTTCCTAGGTGGATTTTCATTGTTTTTTAGGCTATTGTGATTGTGGGAAGGTCCTCCTTGTATTCCTTCTTCAGTTGCTGTTGTTGGCTTAGTTTGTGTAAATAAAGGCTACTGATTTTCTAGTTAATTTTGTATCCTGCCCACTTTTACTGAAACTCTTAATTCTTTAGGAGTTTTCTGGTGGAGTTTTTCGATCCCTTAGTAAGCAATCATATCATCAGCAAAAAGTGATAGCTTGCTTCCTCTTTCTCCCAAGTTAGTATTTCTTTTAATTTCCTTTTTTGCCTTATTCCTAGCAAAGTGTTTTCAAGCACATATTAGAAGGTGGGATGGGGCAGCCTGCTGAGTTCCTACCTTTAAGGGGAAATGTTTCTGTCTTTTTAAATTTAGGATGATGTATGGCTTTGATTACATGCAGGAATGATCCCTCCAAATCAATTCCTTTCTATCGACTTTAAGCTTGAAGGGATGACTGATTTTGTCAAAGCTTTTCTGCATCAATTGAGACTGATTCATGTGGATTTTGTTTTCAGCCATTTATGTGTTTCATGATTTTTATTGATTTTTGTATGTTGAACCATCCCTGCATCTCTGGTATGGATTCCAACTTGGTCCATGATGTGGGTCTGTATGTGAGTTGTCAAGTATTTTGTTGAGAATTTTGCATTCTGGTTTCATTGGATGGGTCTATAGTTCTCCTTTTTGGTTGTCTCTTTGCAGTGGTTTTGGTAATTAGACGTGATGCTGCTTCATAGAAAGAATTTGGGAGATTCCTTCTGTGTTGTATCCTTTAACATCCACCTGTGCCCCTTTTCTAAGCCTAGGGAAAAACAATCTGCGGAAAGGGGGGCGGTGAATGCAAGGGCTGCGAATTGGGTGGTTAATGGGTGAATGAAACTACAAACAATTATCGACTGGACACTCTTTGATCAACTCGATTGAACATACAAAGCCCCCCATGCTGGATGTGGGACCCCTGAGCTGTGTGGGTTTCGGTTTGGGCACAGCGCTTGCAAAATGTGTTTTCACATGAAGGATACTTTACTCACAACTTATCACTATTTTTTAAAAAAAAATAAAACAAAAAAAAAAAAAAAAAAGAAAATGAAAAAAACGACAGCCCAAATCCATGATCTGGGATGGTTATGGGGTGGGGTGGGGGGAAGGGAAGGGAGGGACTATCATGCCGAACTGAATGGGAAAATTATGTATGAAATTACACAAAGCCTCAATAAAAAAACAGAAAAAAAAATGCAATTTGAAATAATAATGGTTTGTAAGTCTTTTTGAAATGTTTTATCGAATTCTGCCATGAAACCATTGGGCCTGGGCCTGTTTTTAGTTGGGAGGTTCTTATTACATCTTTCAATTCTTCATAATTATGGATCTGATTTAAGTGCTCGATCTCTTCTTGTTGAGTTTTGGGGATTCCGGATTTCAGACTATTCATTATTTCTCCTAGGTTTGTCAAAACTTAGTAGAGTATAGGTTTTGAAGTATTCCCGTCTCTGATTGTCTGGATCTTTTCCCATTGTTGTTGTGATTTTCCCCTTTCATCCATGGATTCTATTGATTTTGGAAGTTTCCTTCTTTCTTTGGTTAACTGTGCTAAGATGTCTGTCTTCTTGTTTATTCTTTCAGGAAACCAACTTTTGGATTCATTGATTTTTTTTGATATCGTTTGTTTGTTTTATTTTCATTTGATCTCTGCTCTGATTTTTGTTATTTTTCCTGTCTGTTTCATTTATGATTCATTTGTTGTGTCTCTCAGTTTTTATCTGCAGCATTAGATCATTCTCTTGCTTGCTCTTTCTGTTTTTCTAATGTAGGCACCCAGGGTATAAACTTTACCTCCTGGACTGCTTTTAAAGAATCCCATAGGTTTTGTTGTTTTGTATTATCATTGTCCTTCAGTTCCGAATTACTATTCTTTCTCTATCTTGTCCTTGACCCATTCATTATTCAAGAGTGTGTTGTTTAGTTCTCCATGTTTCTTGAGATAGTAGGGCTTATCCTGGTGTTGATATTGAGCTTCCTTGTGCTGTGGTCTGATAGACTGCATTGGAAATTATTTCAATCTTTTTGTATTTGTTGGAGGTTTTTTTAATGTGTCCCAGTATGTGTTCAATTTTGGATAATGTTCTATGGGGTGCTGAGAGTAGAAAGCTGGATTTCTTTAGGTTTAGGTGGAATATTCGATAGATGTCTGTGAATCCGTTTGGTGTATCATATCATTCGTTCCAGATGTTGTTTATTCTTTGTCTGGTTAACCTATCCAAAAGGACTCAGTGTATTGGGGTTAAACCTGTGCCTTGAGGTCCTGGGAATTGTCTTTATACAGGTTGGTGCACCAGAGTTTGGTGCATATATATCCTGATTGTGAAATCTTCATGGTCAGTTGTTCCTTTGTATAAGATGTAATGGTCCTCTTGTTCTTCTGATTCTTTTGTTTTTTTTGTTTTTTTTTTTTTTTTTGGAAAGGAAAGGGTTTATCTCTTACCGTTCCAGGTCACAGTTCATGGTGAGGGATCCCAAGGTAGGAAATCAGCAAGACCTAGAGCAGGACTGAAGCACAGACATGGGGAACGCTACTTACTGGCTTGCTCCTTGGCCCATGCTCAGCCTGCTGTCTTCTTTTTTTTTTTTTTAATTTTTTTAAGGGATTCTACATAAATGACACAGTTGTTTGCAGATAACAATGATGTTACTCAGTATGTCATACAATTAAGTAATTGATGCATTTCAAGTATCTATGTCCAAATTTTGAACAACCCAAGGTTCCCATAGTCCAGTTGGAGAAGCTTGTATCACAGGCATGTTGATCAATCAGGTGTCCAGACTATATTCCTATAGTTCATGATTCACCCCTATTCTCCACAGCCCTTAATCTACCCCGCCTCCTCTTCTGCAGTTGTTCCCTAGGCTTTGGGAAGGGGCACAATGGGTGAGAAGAAAACAGTCTAATTTCTTTGGAGTTCATTTTGGACTCTGGTCTGTTCAGTTTGTTTCTCTTCATGGATTGACAGCTTTCACAGTGATACCCTTTCAGTCATACTAACAAAGCACAAGCTATGGATGTACAGGCATTTAAGCAGTACACTTATTTGTCAAGCTAAGCTGTGGCATAGACACAGATGCTTGGATGGTATGCTAATCCGCAAACTGTGGTTTCTCTATAAAGGGTGACAAGTTCTTATTGTGGCTTATAACATCGCCTAACCATAGAGGACATAGCTTGTGGCATCCGCTGTGAGTTATTCCTCCAGAGAGAACTAATGCCAAATAGTTTGGGATATATATAGACACTTGGCTGCCACTGTTGCACTGTATCTCCAGGCTGTTTAGGTGTAGCTGATATTTTCGGAGGAGTCTGTTTGTCTCAGGGAGACCAATATTTTGCTGTATTGCTGTAGCGGCCTTTGGTAACGTCTCTAGCATTTCAGAGGCCATTGTACCTAGCAGGTGACGTCTCAAACATTTTTATGCTCACACCAAAATAACAGGGACTTACTGCCTTTCTCCTTGCATATATTCCCATTATAGCAAAAGGCCTTTATATTTTGGGGGGGCGGGTTTGAAGCCCCTAGCCAACATCTCCTAGGCAGAATAATTCATTGCTGATTCAGGCTTTCCTGTAGTAATTATTTTGCTTAATTACACAACTTATAAACACTTTACTATTGAATTTGGCTCTAGATAGAGAAAATCCTTTCACAGTTCCTATGCCTATCAATCAGTTAAAACGTTGTGCCTGTTTTATAGGAATTACCACCTAACAATTGGCTCTAGTTTACAGTTTGGAGTGGTTTCATTACCATCCTGTTTTCCTTTTTCAAAAAAAAAAAAAAGGGGGGGAGGTAGGAAGGTTTCTCGCATTAGGGTCCATTATTAACAGTCAACCCCAAATTATTCAGAGAGATTGCTCAGTGACCGCTGTCTCAGCAGCCTGATGTCCTCTTCTTATGTTCAGATGGGTCAACCTCTCTGCTGACATTCCCATTCATCCTGCACAGCCATAAGTATGTTTTCAGGCATTTAGATTGGTGACTTTTACCTGTGGGAACATAAAATTCTCCTCCCATTGTTTTTAAGATCAGAAAAATTGAAAATTATCAATGGATTGAAAACAGAGTTTTCCATTTGTATCCCAGAAAGGATAGTACCCCCCTCCCCCCTCCCTCTTTTCTCTCCTTTTTTTTTTTTTTTAGGTTTTTGTTTTGACACTATAGATGCCTAAGTTGTATTAACATACCCATAAGCAGAGCCAAGGCATAAGCTTTCGTTAATTTACCAAACTGTTTCTCTATTGACTGTATCTACTTATTTGGGAAGGAAATTTAAGCTTAGTTCCTTTAAACTTGTCCTACAAGTAAGAAAAGTGTTTAAATGTGTATTGTGGTTATTCAGAAAAAATATAGGCCATTTGTATACCTTAACCCGATACAAATTATAAATAAGACCAATTAACATTTTATATTCCCGATTGGTTTCAATTGTATTACATTTCCACCAAAAACCTACACCTAAATTTAATTATCTAAACAATTCACTAAGCCATTGAATATACTATACTTGGTGGATAAAGCTTGGGCAGAAGTTGAGACCTGCTAATAAATTTTACCCAATAAACACTTTGCTCTTTAAAGCTATGCTCATGACTGGACAGACTTCTACTTATTTGGTAAGTAAAATTTAAGCTTAATTCTTTTAAATTGTCCTACAGTAAAAAAAGTGTTACATTGAGTTGGTATTTCAGAAAAAATATAGAGCCAACCCCAATACTAACTATGAATAAAAAAACTAGCATTTTATATTCCCAGTTAGTTCAAATGTCAGATCTAGCTCCTTTTCTTTTTTTCCCAGCACAAGATTCCTGCTATAAAACCAATTTGCAGCAGTTGTGTCCCAGCCACAGAGCCCAAGGCTCCCCCACCTAGCTGGAGGGGCTTGATGTTCAACTCATGTTGATCTATATAAGTGTCCAGACTATATTGTCATAGTTTTACCGTTCACCCCAATCGCCGCTCCTACATATACCACTTCCCCTACTTCCACAGATTGTTCCTTAGGCTTAGAGATGGGGCACAGGTGGACAAGAAGCACAACAGCTACTTTAGTCTGGAGATGTCGTCTTGACTCTAATCAGTTCTGGCTGTTTCCTTTTCATGGGCTGCCCAATTGCCCAGGGACCGGCTTCCAATCCTACTAATGAAGCACAAGCGGTTAGATTATATAGTTATTTAAACATTGCTAGTTATTATGGTGGTTACTTTGGTATAGACACATATGTCTGGATGGTGTCTTAATCCCTGAATTACTTTTTTTTTTCCCCCTGAGAGAGATGACAAGGCCTTACTGTGGCATATATATCTCCTAATCGCTAGAAGGTATAAGCTTGTGGCAACATCCTCGAGTTATGGTCCAGGAGAGAGATAATAATCAAATCAAGTTGGTCATAGACATCTGGCTGCCTCTGCTGCACAGAATTCACCAAGCAGTTGGGGTGTAGCTGATGTTGGTGGCGGAGTTTTGCTTGACTCAAGGAGACTAACCTTTGCTTTATTAGTTCAGTGGCCTTTGGTAACACTCTCTGGTATTCCAGAGACCAACTGTATACTTGTAAGTGCAATCTCGATACAATCCTCCCAGATGGTTACATCAGGTCATTGACAGAAGGCCAGACCTTACCACTCTTTTCTTGCAGATATCCCAGTTTATCAGGCAATAAACCTTAACCTTTTTTTGGGGGGGGGCTTGGGTCCCTGGCTAGCATCTCCTTGGCAAATAATCCGATGCTGACTTTAAGTGCTCTCTTGTATTAATTATTTGAACTACTTAAAGTAGTGTTTAAGTGTATTGTCTATTCCAGAAACAAACACAAATACTAAAGTGTTTGTTTCTGGATAGACAATAATCCTTTTTACAGGTCCTATAGTAGATTAGTCAATTGAAGAAAGCCGGTTTTTTGCCAGTTTTATAAGAGATTACTTCTATACAGTCAGCTCTCTCATTATCATTAATGGATGACTTCATTACCACACCTGTTTTTCTTTGTTCTGTGAAAAGAGGTAAGGAGGTCTCTCATATTGAAACTGTGCTGCACCTAGAAGGTAAAGTTCGTTAGGACTCACTGTAAACAGATGTTTACACCTATGATCCTCAGAGTGTTTGATGCCTGTAGCAGATCTGAGGCTTTTATCTCCTTTTAGTGTGAGATTTGTGAACTTCTCTGCTGGTATTTCATGGTACAACCTATACGACGGAAGGCTGTATCCATTCTTTCTCTCCCTTTGAGTTGGTGTCGTTTTCACTGTGGGAACATACAAATCTCTTTCCCAATGGTTAGTTCTAAGATTTGAATTGAAAGTTTTTGGGCAAAAAGGTTTAATATATAACTGTATCTTCCCATTTTTTTAAATTTATTTTTTGACCCATGATCTCAGGAAGGCATTTGTATACACATACCTATTAGGCAGGGATCAAAGAGTGTAAATTTCATAAATTTGTCCATTTTTTTTTTGGGGGGAGTGCGCATTGATGTTAATTTGGGAAGCAACTTAAATCCATTAGTTAAGTTATCCTACAAGGTAAAAGAGATGTTACAGAGCTGATACTGCATAAGACACAAAAATTATAGAGAACATTTGTATAGTTAATCCCAACGCTATATGTTATATAAATTTTGAGTAAAATACCATACAATTTTAAATTAAAATATCACATTAATAGAATAGTAGACCCATGTCCCTCTCCGCCGCTCCCACCCCCCACCCCTCCTGGTCCTATCACCATTTCAGTTGGGTTTTCTGTGCAGTCTTTTCGTTGTTTTGTCTTTAAATATGCATCCCTCTTCCAAGAAATATTAATAAGCAGTATATGGGTTATTGATGCTAGCATCCACATATGAGGGATACCATTTCACATTTGCTTTTCTGTGATTGCGTTACTTCACAATATAATATCCTCCAGCTCCATCCATTACCTGCAAAGTCATGATATCATCCTTCTCTTATTGCTGCATAGAACTCCATTGTGTACATGTACCACATTTTTTCTATCCACTCAGCAGTTGAGGGGCCATTTGGGTTGGGTCCAGCTTTTGCTATTTGTGAAAAGGAGCTGCAATAAATCTAGCTGTGCATGTATTTCTGCAGTAAGATGAGTCTTGTGGGTATAATACCAGGAGTGGGTATGAACTGGATCAAATGGCAAGCTCATTTTGAGTCTTACCAAGGGTTCTCACACTGCTTTCTTATAGTGGCTGTACCAGTTTACATTCCACCAGCAATGGATTAGTGTTCCCCTTTCCCTGCACCTCTCCAGCACTTGGTATCATTTGTCTCTTGATCCTGGCCAGTATTATCGGAGTGAGGTTGATATCTTAGCGTTGTCTTAATTGCATTTCCCTAATTACTATTGTGACGTTTACAGTTTTTAAAGATGTCCTTCTCGCCATCTCTCAGCTCCTCCTCTGTGAAGTCTCTATCAGCTCTTTGCTCCATCTTTTGAGTGAATTCATTTGTTTTCTTTTTTCTTTGTTTTTTCAGTAGTTTGTATACCTGGAAATTAATGCTTTGTCAGATGTATCTGCAGTAAAGGTTTCTCACCACTCAGTGGGTTTTTCTCTTTACTTCCTTTATTGTTTCCTTTTGATTACAGACAGCTTTGAGTTAATGAGGTCCCATTTGCCAATTATCGATCTTATTTCTTGTGCAGTGGCTGTCTGATTTAGGAAGTCTTTTCCTAACCCTCAGGTTCTTGTAGTCTGCTGCGCAAGTGGCTGCGTTCTCTATTACATCCAAGAGTTTGGGTTCCACGTTGAGGTCTTTTAATCCTATCTGGAATTGACTTTGTGCAAGGCGAGAGGTAGGGGTTTAGCTTCATTCTTCTGCAAGTGGTTGATCCAGTTTTTGCCAGCACCACTTGTTTGAAGATGCTGTCTTTCCTCCATTGTGTCTCTTGGCCCCTTTTCAAACTGAGAGTGGCTGAAGTTGATATGTGCTCAGGTTTGGTCAGTTCTTCAGTTTTATTCCCATTGGTCAACTGAAATGCTGTTTTTGGTGCCCGTACCAAGCTGTTTTATGACAATAGCCCTGTAGTATGTTTTAAGATCTTGTATAGAGATCCCCCTGAATTGCCTTTTCGCTCAGGGTTGCTCTGGCCTATTCGGGGTCTCTTGTTTTCCCAAATGAAATTGAGGATTTTTTTTTCCAAACCTGTGAAGAAGCTCTTGGGGATTTTGATTGGTATGCATTAAATCTGCTATATAAGTTTTTGGTAAAATGGAACATTTTTACTATATAATTATTTTCCCAATCCATGAGCATGGGAGTTTGTCACATCTTCTGATGTCTTGTTCAATTCCTTCTCAGAGGTTTAAAGTTTTGGTTGTAGAGATCCTTGGTGTGTTGGTTAGGTTTGTTCCTTAGGCTATTTTCATTGTTTTTGAGGCCTATTTTTAAGTTGGGAAGGTACTCCTTGTATGTCCTTCTTCAGTTAGCTTATTTGGCTGTAAAGAAAGGCTACTGATTTTTCTAGATTTATTTGTATCTTGCCGCTTTACTGAAGCTCTTTTTTTTTCTTCCTCTCCCCCTCCTTCTTTATGGAGTGTTGACTTGTCTAGGTTTTCAGGCTTTCACTTTTGTTTGTAGATTGGATATTGAAAGTCTAAGTCACTCTTCCCTCCCTCTTCTGAGAGTTCTCCTAATCCAGTCCACTGGATACTCTCTCTTCCTCAAATCCAGTTGTTGGCGGGGGGGTGGGGTATGCCTGGCTTAGCCCGTGCCCCGGCACCCGAGTGAGCCAGACGCAAGCTCAGGTCTGCTTCCTGCTGTGAGGGGGGAAGGGCGTCCCAGCGGGCTGAGGACCCGAACCTAGGCCCCGCCAGCCACCTGGCCCTCCGCCACCGACCAGAAATCAGTTGTCCAAAACCACAAAAGTCACTCTGCCCTAAGCCTTTACCTGGCTAGAGCCGTGTCGGACGGCTCCAAGTGTTCCTAACAGGTCCGGACCTGGAGTCCAGACACACCGCCCTTCTACGGCTGATTCAGCCACCCGAGCGAGCCAGACCCAAGCTCAGGTCTGCTTCCCGCTGCGACCATCTCTTCTGATTTCTGAATGGTATTGATCAGATCTTCCACAGAATAATAGATGAAAATTTCCCCAAACTAAAAAAAGACAAACCAATACAAATACAAAAAGCACATAGAACTCCAAACATACAAGATCAGAAAAGAAACTCCCCATACCATATCATAGTTAAAATGCTAGACACCCAAAACAAAGAAAAAATTCTGAAAGAGAATTCTTCACAAGAGAAAAACAAGTTACATATAAGGCGAAACCCATGAGAATTATAACTGACTTCCTCAATAAGCTAATTAAAAAAAAAAGAATTACAACCAACTTCTCAGCACAAACTATGAAAGCAAGGAGAATGTGGAGCAAAGCATTCCCAATGTTAAAGTACTACAGATGCCAACCCAGGTTACTATACCCAGCTGAAATGTCAATTATAGTCGAGGAAGAGAGAAAAATCTTCCATGACATAAACAAAATGATAGAATACATGTCTGGAAAACCAACCCTTCAGAGAACACTTGAAGCAATTCAAAGGACAGAAGAAAGGAGCAACTATCCCCAGGGACCTAGAAAGAAAAATTAATAAAAGAATACCTGCATTAGTAGAAACCTAGACCAAAAATGCAAATGGATAATAAGGTGAAAGGAAGCAATGCACATCTATCAGTTATAACCTTAAATATTAATGAACTAAACTCTCCAATCTAAACACATAGACTGGGAGATGGGATTAGGAAACAGAACCCATCTATATGCTGTCTGAAAGAAACACATCTCACCCTCAAGGATAGGCACCACCTTAAAGTGAAAGGATCGAAAAAAAAATATTTCAAGCAAATGGTACCAAAAAGAAAGCAGGTGTTGCTACTTTAATATCAGACGAAATAGACTTCAAAGTAAAAGAAATCATGTGCTATTTTTCAAAACTCACTGAATTCACTTACTGTTGTCCCATATGTTCAAGCATGTAGGATTATCTATAAAAGCACGCATAGCCTCTTGGGGGCCACATCCCTGAAGAGAGCTGACTCTCCCTCCTCCATCCATGCTGGGGGTTTTGTTGCCTTGATCTTGGGCAGATCTGCAGGCAGCCACAGCCCCCAAGTTCATATGAGCAATAGCCCTGTCATGTTCATCAAATACTGCTTTGCTACAGTCATCTAGTACCTATGCCCCTTGTAATCTTTCCACCTCCTCTTCCTTGATGATTCCTGAGCTTTGTAGGGAGGGGTATGATATAGATGTCCCATTTGGAGCTGAGCACTTAGTAGTCTCTGATTCTGTACACATTGACCAGTTGGGGGCCTTTGTATTAATTATCATTGTCCTCAAAAAGAAGTTACTCTGATGAGAGGTGAGAAATGCAGTAACATATGTTTATAAAGATAAGACCTTAGGGGCAGTTTAATAAAGTGTACTTTAAAATCCCTTATTCTGTCTGATGTCCTCATTCAGAAATGAGAGCTAAAATTGAGTTTTCCTAGTGCCTGGATGATGTTTCTACAAAAATGTAAAGATACTGTTTGTAAAACAACTCTAATTCACTTTGAAGTCCAACATGCACAACAAAGTTAACTGTTTTCATCTTCTTCTAGGAATGTTCCTGTAAAGGTTGCTTCCTTCTAAACTACAAAGGGTTAGCAAAGTATGTAGAAAATACATAGTAGATAACCTGGGGAAGTTCCATGCTACACCTAAGGCATAGGATAGGGAAAAAATAGCCAGGATGTCTGTCCTCAACAAGACTAATGGAGACATTCCCCAAATATAATAAAATAGGATGGTGACTATGTGGCAGGAAACATGAAGCTTTTTGTTTTCTGCATCATTTTTCTTTTTTTCAAGACAGTGTTTCCCTCTAGGCTCAGCTCACCTTGAACTTAATATGTAGACCAGGCTGGCCTCAGTCTCACAGAGTTCCAGCTGCCTCTACTTCCTAAATGGTGAGATTAAAAATGTGACCCACCATACCTGGCTTCTTGGGGGTGATTTAAAAACACAGATGCTCTTCAACTTATGATTGTGTCACATCCTGACATTCCATCATGAATTGAAAAATACTACATGCTGTCCACCTAATTGCTAAATTCTACAGTTTAGTACTACCATAGACCATAGACTGTTCCCCCTCAGTGCCCTGTGGCTGATGGAGCTGCAGATTTCACATGACACTAGTTCAGGGAAAGGTTCTACACCTTCTGATGTATATTGCTTTTTGCACCACCGTAAAGTCAAAAATCATTAAGTTGACCATAATAAGGGGGTCATCTGTAACATGAAGACATTTGTATTTAATATTTTCTTACATGTTTGATGTTTGGCACTCAAAGCACTTTCCTTGGGGAGCAGTTGAGCTACCATGGGATTTGCAGTCTGAAAACCCAGCCAGAGAGGAGAAAGGGAGAAGCCAAAAAAGCCCCTCCTCACTCTTCCTTCTCTCCACCTGTACCTGACCTCTCTACCCAAGCAGTTCCTAAGTCCTTTGAGTTGACCATTTTTCCCAACCATTTCTGCTAACTTAGAACTGCTGGTAGGATATTGGATAAAATCATGTGCTAGGAAATTAAAAGGAGGGAACACTTAATTTTCTTCTAAAACCAGGTACTTGTGAATATACCAAAATCTGAATGTGTGTGATATTTTATATGAAAATAAAATATGGTGTTTTAGTCCCGTTATCATGTAACTTCACAGCTTTCATGTTATTTCTTATTACTTTTGTTGGGACTACAGACATAAGTGAAAAGAGAATTGACTATCTAGTCAGTTGCTCCTTAGGAAAGAGTGGCTTGGAAATCAAGTCTATGAGTTCCTTTAGTTGAATGTTTCTGTTACTCCACTATATTTAATAGGTATAACTTATAAAATATTTATCAAAATTATTCATGAATCTTTAAAAAATTATCTTAAGTAACAGTTATCTAAAATATTGTGTCTGGGGCTGAAGAGATGGCTCAGTAGTTAAGAGAGCACTAGCTGGTCTCGAAGAGGACCCAAGTTTGATTCCCAGCACCCACATTACAGCTAATAACTGAGAAGCTTTTTCCTGACGCAAAACAGGCCAGATCAAACCAGATTAACAAAGTATGAGAGGAGGTTTATGCCGGGCATGGTGGCGCATGCCTTTAATCCTAGCACTTGGGAGGCAGAGGTAGGAAGATCTTTGTGAGTTCAAGGCCAGCCTGGTCTACAGAGTGAGTTCCAGGACAGCTGGGGCTACAGGGAGACCCTGTCTTGAAAAAAAAAAAGGTGGTTTATTAGGACACACTCCCGGGCGGGTCCATTGGTCTCGGAGAGGGAGGCCAGGGGAGTCACGTGCTTGGGCTGGGGATGAGGGCTTTTATAAGTTCTGGGGAGAGGAAGATGAGGTAATGTTGGTGAGACAAAGCATGTACTTGTAAGGGCAAACCTGGTGCAGTGGGAGGGGACAAAGTGGGTCTTTAGTGTTCGTCATGAAGCTGGAATATAACCATATATGGTCTTAGGCTGTGCTCTCCTTGTGGCTGGTGACATCAGGAAGGGGAGTTGCATCAGCTACCTGAGATGAGGTAGGCTTTTGACTGGAAGAGAAGGGTGGTAGGCGCCATCTTTAGATCTCCAAGCCCAGGCCCTGCCTAACAATAACCATCCATAACACCAGTTCCAGGGTATCCAGCTGCCTCTGCTGACCTCCACAGATGTTGCAAAACATGGATGCACTCACATACATGCAGGCAATGCACTCATACTCATAAATTTAAAATAATAAATAGGACTGGAGAGATGGCCTAGTGGTTAAGAGCACCGACCACTCTTGCAGAGGACTCAGGTTCAATCCCCAGCACCCACATGACAGCTGAGAACTGTGTGTAACTCCAATTCCAGGGGAACTCCAGTTCCAGGGGAATCCGACACTCTCTTCTGACCTCTGCGGCATTGCACGACATGGGTGCACAAACCTACATGCAGACAGTACATTCATACACATAAATAAAAATAAAAATAAAAATAAATAAATAAATAACCTTTAACCCCCAGCACTTGGGAGGCAGAGGCAGGTGGATCTCTGTGAGTTCAAGGCCAGCCTGGTCTACATTGTAAGTTCCAGGCCTCCTGGAGCTGCAGGGAAACCTCGTCTCAAAAAGACCAAAATAATAATCGTAATAATAACAATAATAATAAATATTTAAAATATTGTTTCCTCAAATCTAGCAATATCCTTTCAAAGCAAACATTCATGAATCGTGTGAATTCCACTTTGTATTTCTCCATATAAAATAAAATCACTAATTTGTCCTTCTACCTTTTGTCCTTATTATTTCATGCTGATGTTTATAAAATATAAAATTATTTAACTATTTTATATATTTAAGAGGAAATATTTTGAAGTATTAAGCTGCAAATTTAAAAAGAAACACCATAGTTTTACTAAAGCTAAATTTACCAAAAATCAATATCACATTACTATTTTAAAATTCTGTATCTTGACTGTAAAATCTATATGCTATATCTTATATTTTATGACTTTTCTGTAATATAGTCAGCTTTGACTTTTACTGGGAAATCCCTGTGATCCAATGTATTACGTTCTCAAGAAGCCAGAGAACTATTTGTATTTCATATGGTTAAGCTATTGCTGATTATTAAATTGTTTAGTCAGTCCACAGGCAGCTAAAAGTAATTCAACAGCATCATTCATTTTTTAAGAAGTGTTGTTTCCCTCCAGGGTAAATTAGAAATTATTTGTCTTATATTAGATTGTTTGCCAACTTGGGGGGGTATAGCTTTGTGTGTTGTTAATGATTTAATAGCTGTTTCTTCCAAAAGAAACTTTGATGTGATCATTTCATTTTCACTCTACACATTTGTCCTGCGACCTTGGAAATTGGAGTTGGGTCTGCATAGTTGAAAATGGTATGGAGGTTTGTGTACTCACCAGTTAGGCTCTCTTGATTCACTTACTTCATCAACATTACCTCCTGTTTGTTTTTAGGCTGTGTTACAAGAACGTGGCCATGGTAGAGGGAGCTGGACAGAGAAGCTTGCATGGATCCCAGAATTCGTTCTTAGGAGGGTGGGTGAATACACATATGTTGTGGGTCAATATACATATATGTGGCTTTTTAATGCACTTCCTAGAGAAAGTTAATTCCCCAGATTCATGTTTGTCCTGAAATCAACTTTATATGTTGACTTGTAGGTGGAGTTTAACATCATAAACATTTACTGACAGTGCTACTGAGACATAGGCTTTTGCATGGGAGATTCAAAAGTGGGCAGAAGAAACACATTCTTCTGTAGACATTCCCAGCATACAGATGGAGAGAATTATAATTTAGAGAGATACGATTTTATTATTATTGTGTGTGTGTGTGTGTGTGTGTGTTTGCATGAAGTGTGAGTGTGGGGTTGCATGTTCTGGTTGCTTGCTGTAGAGGGCAGGGGCCAACTTTGTGGAATCAGTTCTCTCCCTCCATTTTTATACTGGTTCCAGGAATTGGATGCAGGTTTCCAAGCATGTGCGGCCATGCCTTTGCCCGCTGAGCCATCTCACTGGTCCCAGAGAGAGGTTTTATTAAGGTTGCTTTAGGAGCAATGTGTGTGATGGTGTCATTAGGATGACATCATGAAATGGGGGATCCAGTCAGCACAGAGGAGCAGCTCATACTGTAATTTCTCATAGCTTTACTTCACAAGTAAGAGGAAGGTTTTCAATTTTCCTTTTCTAATTTTTCATTGTAATTTTGGTTTTCAAAGATGACTATTTTTTCTTTTTCCTTTATTTGTTTATTTTTAAGGGATTATACAATATAATAGCACAGTTGTTTTCAGATAACATTGACATTGCTCAGTTTGCCATACAATTAGGTAATTGGTGCATTTTTGAAGTGAGCCAAATTATTAAGCATAAGCAATGAATGTATGTAACATTCATGTAAAACCAATTTGCAAGTATCTATGTCCAAATTTTGGATAACCCAAGGTTCCCATAGTCCAGTTGGAGAAGCTTGTATGCACAGGCATGTTGATCAAATAGGAGTCCAGTCTATATTACTGTAGTCTCACAATTCACCCCAATCTCTCTGCAGCCCTTACGTTCTACCATACCTGCTCTTCTGGAAGTTGTTCCCTAGGCTTTGGGAAAGGGGCACGAGTGGGTGAGAAGCAAAACAGTCTATTTTCTCTGGAGATGTCATTTTGGACTCTAGTCTGTTCAGGTTGATCCCCTTCATGGGTTGACAGCTTTTCTAGTGATACCTTTTTAATCATACTAACAAAGCACAAGCAATTAGATGTACAGGCATTTAAGCAGTACTAATTATTATGGCAAGCTAAGCTGTGAGCATAGACACAGATGCTTGGATGGTATGCTAATCCACAAACTGTGGTTCTCTATAAAGGGTGACAAGTTCTTATTGTGGCTTATAGCATCTCCTAACCACTAGAGGACATAAGCTTGTGGCATCCGCTGTGAGTTACTCCTCCAAGGAGAGAGCTAATAGCCAATTAGATTTGGGATATATATATATAGACACATGGCTGCCACTGTTGCACAGTATCTCCAGGCTGTTGAGGTGTAGCTGATACTGACGGAGGAGTCTTGCTTGTCTCAGGGAGACCAATATTTTGCTTTATTGCTTTAGGGGCCTTTGGTAACTCTCTCTAGCATTTCAGAGGCCAATTGTACATTAGCAAGTGACATCTCAAGACATTTTTTCATGCTTATACTAGGTCTTCAACCACAGGGACTTACCACTTTCTCCTTGCATATATCCCACATATAGGCAAAAGGCCTTTATAATTTTTTTGGTGGGGGGGAGGCTTGGATCTCCTAGCCAACAACTCCTAGGCAGAATAATTCATTGATGATATCAGTGCTTTTCTGTACTAATATATTTTGCTTAGTTACATAGCTTATAAAGACTTTACTATTATATTTTGCTCTAAAATAGAGAATTATCCTTTCACAGTTCCTGTGTCTATCAGTCAATTATAAAAGGTAGTTATACCTGTTTTATAAGAAATTACCACTATAACAGTTGGCTCTAATTTACAGTTGGGGAATGACTTAAGTACCATCATGTTTTTCTTTTTCCTATAAAGGGGAGAGGTAGGAAGGTTTCTCAGCATCTGGAAGGTAAACTTTGTTAGGGCCCATTATAAACAGTTAACCCAAATAGAATTCAGAGAGATGCTCAGTGTCTGTGACTCAGGCAGTCTGAGATTCTGCTTTCTTTAATGTTCAGATGGGTTAGCCTCTCTGCTGGCATTTCCCAGTCCATCCTGCACAGCCAAAATGGTTTCAGGCATTTAAATTGGTGTTTTTACCTGTGGGAACATACAAATCTCCTCCCATTGTTAGTTTCAAGATCTCAAAATTGAAAGTTTATCAATAGGTTTGGAACACAGAGTTTTCCATTTGTATCCCAGAAGGGATACTAATGTGGTGGTTTGAATGAGTATCCCCCATAGGCTCTAGGTATTCAGACGTTTGTCTCCAGTTGGTGGTGCTGTTTTTGGAGGTCTTGGGGTGTGTGGCCATGCTGGAGGAAGTGTGTCACTGGGGGCAGGCTTAGTGAGTTTTAACAAGCCTTGTGGTCTACAGTTGCTCTCTCTGCTTCCTATGCTCTTTGCGAGATGTGACCCTCAGCTTCCTGCTCCAGATCCAGCAGCCATGCCTCCCACCACAATGGACTCTAATTCCCTGGAACCGTCAATCGTAAGCTCAAATAAACTCTTCCTTTTATAAGTTCCTTGGTCATGGTGCTTTATCACAGCAATAGAAAAGTGACTAATACACTACACCACCGCCCACCTCCCTCTTTTTGTTTTTTAAATTTTTATGATTTGACCTATAGATGCCTAAGTTGTATTACACATACCCATAAACAGGAACCAAGGGGTAAGTTTTCATTAAATTTACCCAAACAGTTTATCATTGACTGCATGCTACTTATTTGGGAAGTAAACTTAAACTTAATTTCTTTAAATTATCCTACAAGTAAAAGAAAGTGTTACAAGGTGATATTGCATAACCCAGAAAAATATAGAGACCATTTGTGTACCTTAACCCCAAAGTTACTGTTGGAAATTCAATACAAATTATAAATAAAACAATTAACATTTTATATTCCCAATTAGTTCAAATGTATTACCATTTTCACCAAAACCTACTACCAAATTTAACTAATCTAAACATTGTACTAAGCCTTAAAATATCCTATAATATGTGGACAAAGCTTGGGCAGAGTTGAATTCCTGCTGAATAAATTTTACCCAATATACACTTTGATCTTTAAAGCTATATGACTAGACTACGACTTCAGAGAAATCAAGTCCATTAACTTAGATGGTTTATTTTGTATTTCTGTGTAAATCTCTACTGAAATACCTCTCTATATAAATACATGTTATTTTTAAGTATACCATTTTAAACTGCAAACGTTACAGAGTGGATTTTTTAATATTTATTTATTTATTTATTTATTATTTATTTTATGTGTGTGAATGTACTGTCTGCATGTAGGTTTGTGCACCTGTGTCGTGCAATGTCGCGGAGGTCAGAAGATGGCGTTGGATTCCCCTGAAACTGGAGTTCTCCTGGAATCGGAGTTATGGACGATTCTCAGCCGCCATGTGGGTGCTGGGGATCGAACCCGGGTTCTCTGAAAGAGCAATCGGTGCTCTTAACCGCTAGGCAATCTCTGCAGCCCCTAGAGTGGATTTTAATGACTATCTTCCTCCAAGCTCCTGGCCTTCTTCTGGCCTGGCATGAAAACCTGCTTTAAAGACTTTTCAATATCTATCTCCTTTTTATTTTATTTTATTTTATTTTATTTTATTTTATTTTATTTTATTTTATTTTATTTTATTTTATTTTACTTATTTCTGTATGTGTACAAGCATCCTTCATGTAAAACCAATTTGCAAGCAGTTGTGCCCAAACTCACACAGCCCAAGGAAAGATGACTATTTTAAGAAAAAGCTATATTGTCAGTGTTATGCAAATAATTTAATATTCATAAAAGTTCATCCTAATTAAAGTAGGGAAAAAATCATCTATTAGCTCTGGCCTGATGGAAAGAAAAAAATCTGTCTATACAAACCTGATCTCGTCAAACCAGCTACCGATAAATAGCAAGACCTTCTATGTGGAATTTATGACATGGGTAATAGGAGAAGCTGAAAGTGCAGGTTCACTGTTGGAAGCACAGTAGCATGACAGAACTCTGTAAACATGAGCACACTCACAAAGTTTCTCAGAGAAAGCCCAGTAAGTTGACTTAGAATTCCAGGGATTTTCCTGGCTAAATAAGCAACTGCTCTGAAATCTTCACTCCATAAAAGTACATTTATCATTGTTGGTGACCCAAATTCTTTAGCAATTGCAAGGCCAGTTTCAAAGGCTTTGGCTTTTTCCAGTGCCCTGTCTCCTGATTTCCAAAAAGTTTTGTCCAAGTAAACATTCAATATCCTATGGCAGTGTGACCACGGGGAAGGCTTTAGGAAGTGAGCAGCTCCTCAAATTAAAACTTAGTGCAGATAAAACATCACATTTCACCAGATTTATTATCATACCTGTGCAAAAAGTGGCTACACAATTGTCCAATAAATATTTAGCATAAATGATTTAGACATTCAGGATAATCTGTTCTACGTGTGAGGTATATAGTAGGAAAATAGTGAGAGCTCAGATTCCTGAGGTATAATATGTAAAGTGCGTCTTGTTTAATAAAGTTCTGTGAATGGTTCATGAGAACATCATAACTAAGTGTGCTTATCTGTTATGGTCCATTCTGTGCACCTCTTCACCACTTCCTCTACCACTTAGTGCCTATGTCACTTATTTCAAATTTAATGGCATATTCTCTCATCTCCTTAGATTATGAGTTCTTGACATCTTAAAAGATATCTCATACTCGTATGCTATTACACTGATGTAATTAAAGCCACTGAAAACTGAATTTCTTTAGAATTTTAACTGAACATATAATATTAAAGACTTACCATGAATGAATATCCTAATGGAACAAAAAGAGCACCATATGTTGAAGAAACCAACTATGTTACTCCATACAGAAGCCTGTCTTCACCAGGAAACAGTTTCTATTGGCTTTCTAAATGGACCCTCACCTCTGACCTCAGCTCCTGGTCAGCTCTGAAAAATATTCTGCCTCTATTAGGGCTTTTTACAGTACTAAGTAATTATCTGCAGCAGACATATCCTTGCTGCAGTAACCATGTGGGTCTTCTCGCCAAGAGGTTCATCAGCATTTTTTCCTACCACCTAATACCTCTGAACAAACCATAGACTCTACAAACTGCATGTCAGACAAGGTTACAACCCTGACTCTGCAGCATCTCAGAACTGATCCTTCATCTTCCTGTCTTTCCATGCACAGACCACAGTAGTATTCCGAAGCATGGAGTATGCTATCCCCAGAATTTGCAAAGGCATTGTGTTTCCTTGTCACTGGTGGGCAGTGCAAGATATAATAATTTGGCCTTATTAGAAATGGGCAAGTGTAGGAACACTTCAGACCATTGAGCCTCCAAACATTTCAACTCATACCCTGAGTCTTTATTCAAGTTCCACCTTCTCTTACCATGGCCTTCCGGATGCTTGTCACTTCTGGTTTATCTATTCTCATTACATATGTCATCAACATAACTTACTAATTCAGTGGTCTGGGGACTCTGGGTTACCCAGGTCCCTTCAGACTGTACCATAGCAAAGAACAGCATAGTTAGCAGAGCCTTCAGCAATTTACTAGACCCACTCTGTCTTTTCAATGGAATTCTAGCTGCTCCACATTCTACTTCTGAGAGAATGAAAAAGAACACAGTTTCCATGTGGGAGACTTCAAATCATGCATAGACTGATTAGAAGGGAATCCAAGATGCTTAAAACCAACAATGTTTAGGATTTCTTTTTCAGATCTTAAAATATTTGGATGTACATAATTAGAAATCTTGGCGATGAGATCTAAACACAAAATTCACACACGCTTTATATATGCCTTACACATAAATTGAGTAATTTTATGTAAAAATTTTTGCTGTGCCTATCTTTTGATTATAACCTTTCAGAGGTAGGATTTTCAGTTGTACTGTCATGTTGGTGCTTTAAAAGTTTCTCTTTGGGCTGGAGAGATGGCCTAGTGGTTAAGAGCGCCGACCGCTCTTACAGAGGACCCGGGTTCGATCCCCAGCACTCACATGGCGGCCGAGATCCGCCTGAAACTCCAATTCCAGGAGAACTCCAGTTCCAGGGGAATCTGACACCCTCTTCTGACCTCCGCGGCATTGCATGACACAGGTGCACAGACTTGCATGCAGACAGTACATTCATACACATATGGAAATAAATAAAAATTTAAAAAAAGTTTAAAAAAAAAAGTTTCTCTTTGTAGGCACTGGCAAGACCCACTGTAACCTTTGCAGTCTCAATGCCAAGGATATGTGGCTACTCTCCTGAAGGCTCTTGCCTAATACCAAGTTGTCACTTGCCCTAAGTCTCCATTCCCATATCAAGAATGCACTGTAGTGTAATACAAAGGCGGAGTGAACGGAGCTCTGGGGACTTGCAGCTCCTTCTAACCCTGCTCCATGTTCAGCCCCACCTCCTTCTGCAAGGAGGGCCTAATCATGCTGCTATCACTGCCCAGTGACCCTCCCTTACAACAGAACCTCCCTGTTTTCACTCAGGCATCCCCTTCACTCTGCCTACAGACTCAGTCTCAATATAGCTTTGACCAATGGTTGGAAGACCCAACACCCAATTAGTGTGATCAAGAGCCACATGAGTTAAGGAACAGTTTGAAGTCTCAGCTCCACTGTGTAAGAGACTTCCAGACCACATCAGGTCTTGAATGGCACCTCTCTCTAGAACACACAGCGTTAGGCCTTGTTTCAAATGAGCTCAAAAACAAAGGGAACTAAGCCAGTTGCATTGAACGTTTCAGCCTTCCAACTCCTCCTAGGCCCCAGAGTCCAAAAGTAAGCTTTGTATTTTCTTTTTTTTTTCACATAAATTTATTTATTTATTTATTTTTAACAAATCTAGACCCGTGTTCCTGCTCATTCCCCCACCCCGCCAGAGCTCATGCATTCTGCCAAACATGCTTTCCATCTCTTAGTCTTTCTCAATATTTTCCATGGGGAAGTTGACTGTTTTGAGCAGAAGTTCACTGTTTCAGTCAGTTCTTTGATGCAGTCTTTTCTGTTGTTGTTGTTTCCAAAATGCATTAATGTCCCCAACTGCTTTGGACAAAAGCTCAGGGGGCCCTACACAAGAAATGCTTACAATTGGGTAATTGGCACTAGCATCCACAGATGAGGGATACCATTCGTCGTTTGTTTTTTTCTGGGACTGTGTTACTTCACTCAGCATGATGTCCTCTAGCTCCAGCCATTTTTCCTGCAAAGCTCGTGATGGTGCGTCTTTCTTTACTTGCTGCATAGAACTCCATTGTGTAGATGTACCACATTTTCGTCTATCCATTCGTCAGTTGAGGGGCATTTAGGTTGGTTCAGCTCCTTGCTATTGTGAAGAGAGCTGCAATAAACATGGCTGTGCATGTATCTCTGTGGTGGGCGTAGTCTTGAGGGAACATGCCCAGGAGTGGTATGGCTGGTCGGGTGGCAAGTTCATTCCAAGTCTTCCAAGGGTTTCTCCACACTGCTTTCCATAGTGGCTGTATCGAGTTTACATGCCCACCCAGCAGTGGATGAGTTGTTCCCGTTTCCCCAAACCTCTCCAGCACTTGGTATCATTTGTTTTCTTGATCCTAGCCAGTCCTTATTGGAGTAAGATGATATCTTATAAGTGTTTTCATTTTGCATTTTCTTAATGATTAGTCGTGATGTATGGAAATGACAGTTTCTTGAGGTGTTCTCAGACATCTCTAATTCCTCGCTTGTGAGTCTCTTTATTCTTTGCTCCATCTGTTGAGCAGGTCATTTGTTTTCTTTCGCTTTGTTTTTTGAGTAGTTTTATATTTCTGGAATCAATGCTTTAATCAGATGTATCTGCAGTGAAGGTTTTCCTTCCCACTACTGTGGGTGTCGTCACTGCTTCTCTTGATTGTTTCTTTGATGTACAGAAGCTTTGAGTTTGATGAGGTCCCATTGTTGTCACATTGTCGACCTTAATTCTTGCATCAGGTGCTGCTGTCTGATTTAGGAGTCTTTTCACTACACCTATGTCTTGTAGTCTGCTGCCAACATTTTTTCTTTATCATCTTCAGAGTTTGGGGTTTTTTTTTTTTATCTTTTTTTGTCAGGTGAGAGGTAGGGTTAATTTCATTCTTCTACAGTGGTGATCCAGTTTTGCAACACCACTTGCTGAAGATGCCTGTCTTTTCTCCATTGTGGTGGTTCTTGGCCCCCTTGTCAAATATGAGATGGCTGAAATTGTATGTGCTCAGATTTGGATCTTCAGTTTTTGTTTCCATTGGTCAACAGGTTCCTGTTTTTTTGTGCCAGTACCAGGCTGTTTTTATGACTATAGCCTGATTAGTATAGTTTAAAATCTGGTAATAGAGGATCCTCCTGTGTAGCTCTTCTTCACTCAGGTTGATTTGGCTATTCGGGGTCTTTTGTTTTTCCAAATGAATTTAAGAACTTTTGTTTCCAAGCCTGAAGAAAACCTGGGGGGATTTTGATTGGGATTGCATTAAATCTATACAAGACTTTTGGTAAAGGAGACATTTTTAACAATGTTAATTTTCCCAACTCATGAGCATGGGAGGTTTTTCCAATCTTCTGAGGTCTTCTTCAAATTTCTTTCTTTAAGGGTTTAAAATTTTTGTTGTAGAGGTCTTTGGTATCTTTGTTTAGGTTTTGCTCCTAGGTATCTTATTGTTTTTGAGGCTATTGTGAGTGGGAAGGTCTGTTTGAATTCCTTCTCCAGTTGCTTTGTTCTTGGGTGTAAAGAAAGGCCATTGATGTTTTTAAGGTTAATTTGTATCCTGCCATTTGCTGAAGCTGTTAATCTTTCTAGGAGTTTCTGGTGGAGTTTTTTGCACTCCCTTAAGTAAACAATCATATCATCAGCAAATAGGGATAGTTTGTCTTCCTCTTTCCAGTTAGTACTCCATTAAATATCCCTTTCTTGCCTTATTGCTCTAAGCAAGTGTTTCAAGCACTATAGTGAAAGAGGAGTGGTGAAGGAGGGGCAGCCTTGCCGAGTTCCTACCTTTAAGAATGTTCCTTTAAAGGGAATGCGTTTCCCCATTTAGGATGATAATTGGCTGTGGGTTTCCTGTATATTGGCTTTGATTAACATTGAGGAATGATCCCCTCCAATCCAATTCCTCTTGAGGACTTTAAGTGAAGGGATGCTGGATTTTTGGTCAAAGGCTTTTCAGCATCAATTGAGAGATGTGTGTGCGTTTTTGTTCTTTGATTCCGTTATTGGTGTTGATGATGTTTATTGATTTTATCATGTTGAACCATCCCTGCAATCTCTGGTATGAATCCAACTTGGTCATGATGGATGATCTTCTTGATGTGGTCTGTATGCGTTTGCCAGTATTCTGTTTAGAATTTTGGCATCTGTGTGTTCATGGAGGAGACATGGGTCTATAATTCTCCTTTTAGTTGGATCTTTGCCTGGTTTTAGTAATGAGTGATGTTGGCTTCATAGAAGGAATTTTGGGAGCATTCCCTTGATTGTATACTTCTAAACAGTTTGCGAAATAATGGTTGGTAGGTCTTTTTGAAATGTTTATAGAAATTCTGCTGTGAAACCGTCTGGGCCTGGGCTTTTTTTAGTTGGGGAGGCTTCTTGATACATCCTCTATTTCTTTTCATAGTGTTATGGGCTGCGTTTTAAGCTGCTGGTCTCTTCTTGGCCAAGCTCTTGGTGTGGATGATGTCCAGGACTTTACAGGATTTCAGATTTCATCCATTCTTCTAGGTTTTCAAAATTTGGTAGATATAGTCTTGTAATATTTCCCATATAATTTTCTTTGATCTTTTCCTTGTCCGTGTGATATTTCCCTTTTCAATCACAGATTGATATTGATTTGGAGTTGTTTTGCTTTCTTTTTGTTAACTGGCTAAGAGGTTGTCTTTCTTGTTTTATTTCTTCAGAAGAACCAACTTTTAGTGCTTCATTGATTTTTTGTATTGTTTTCTTTGTTTCTATTTCATTGATTTCTGGCTCTGATTTTGTTATTTCTTCCGGTCTGTTTGTTAGGTTTCATGTGTTGTTGCCGTCCAAGTGCTTTTAGCTGTAGTGTTTGATTCATTCACTTGTGCTTCGTTTTTCTAATGTAGGCACCGCAGGGCTATAAACTTCCCTCTTAGGACTGTTTTTTTTTTTTTTTTTTTTTTTTTTTTTTTTATTTCATTTTTTGTTTATTTCCAGGAATGTTTTATTTCTTATCTTTATCTCTTCCTTGACCCATTCATTATTCAAAAGTGTGTTTGTTTAGTCCTCCATGTGTATTGTAGGCAGGAGGGCTTGTCCTGTTGTTGATGTTGAGCTTCATTCACTGTTGGTCTGACAGGATGCATGAAATTAATTTCAATCTTTTTGTATTTGTAAAGGTTTCTTCTGTGTCCCAGGATGTGGTCGATTTTGGAGAATGTTCCGTGGGGGTGCTGAGTAGAAAAGTGTATTCTCTGGTATTAGGAAATGGAATTTTGGTAGAGGTCTATGAGGTCCATTTGGTGTATCATATATTCGGTTTTCAGTTCTGATGTCTCTCTGTTTATTTTTTGTCCTGTTTGTACCTATCCAGAAGGACTCAGTGGGGTATTGAAATCTCTCCCACTATGAGTTGTGCTGGGGTTTGTCTGTGATTTGTGGTCCTGGAGAATTGTCTTTATATAAAGTTTGGTGCACCAGAATTTGGGTGAATATATATTCATAATTGTGAAATCTTCTTGGTGGATTGTTCCTTTGATGAATATGTAATGACTTCTTTGTGCTTTCTGATTTCATTTTTACTTTGAAGTCTATTTTATCTGATATTAAAATAGCAACACCTGCTTTCTTTTTGGTACCATTTGCTTGGAATATTTTTTCCTCTCTCTTCACTTTAAGGTGGTGCCTGTCCTTGAGTAAGATGTGTTTCTTGTAGACAGCATATCATGAGTTCTGTTTCCTAATCCATCTCCCAGTCTATGTCTTTTGATTGGGGAATTTAGTCCATTTAATATTATTAAGGTTATGACCGATAGGTTTGTGTTGCTTCCTTTTGCCTTATTATCCATCTTGCGGTTTGATTTAGTTTCTACTTCGGCAGTTATGCTTTTACTGATTTCTCCTTTCTATGTGCCTGGGGTTGGTTGCTCCTTTCTTCTGTTCTTTGAATTGCTTCAACTATTCTCTGAAGAAAGGGTTGGTTTTCCGGACATGTATCTCTTCAGTTGTTTATGTCATGGAAGATTTTCCTCTCTCTTCCTACTAT
The DNA here is from genome assembly GCA_009823505.1 of Rhizomys pruinosus. Classification (NCBI taxonomy): domain Eukaryota; kingdom Metazoa; phylum Chordata; class Mammalia; order Rodentia; family Spalacidae; genus Rhizomys; species Rhizomys pruinosus. The sequence goes on from VZQC01007521.1 coordinate 1,540,386, forward strand.
GATTGACATTTTTGCTGGTTTAGTAACCTGGGCTGGCATCCATTGTCCCTCAACACTGGGAATGCTTTGCTCCAGGTTCTTCTTGCCATTTCATCGTTTGCTGTAGAAGTCCGTTGTTATTTACTGATAGGTTTCCCCTTATAGGTCACTTGTTGTTTTTCTCTTCGTTCAACTTTAAGTATTTTTCTTTGTTTGGGGTGTCTAGGATTTTAACTATGATGTGGGCGTGGAAGAATTTCTTTTCTTCATCTTGTCTGTTTGGAGTTCTGTGTGCTTTGTATTTGTATTGGTTCATCCTTTTTTAGTTTGGGGAAGTTTTCATCTATTATTCTGTTGAAGATCTGATCAATACCATTCTCTTGGATTCTCTCCTTCCTCTATTCCTATGATGTGGAGGTTTTGATCTTTTCATAGTGTCCCACAGCTCCTGGTGTGTCCATTTTTGTGTATTTTTAAATTTTTCATAATCTTTCCTTGAGGTTTTTAGTTTGTTCTGTGTTATCTTCCAGGTCTGATATTCTTTGTTCTGCTCTCCATTCTGCTTCTGAGGCTTTTCTTCCCTTTCCCTCTGAATGGATGAGTGTTTGATTTCCTTTTTTCATTTCCTCTTCTGATTTCCTTTAGTGTTTCTATTTCTTTTTGGAGCTTCTCGATCTCTTTTGGTAGCCTTTTGTTTGCTGGTTGTCTTCTTTTTCTTTTTCAGCATGGGATTTGTTCAGTGTTTTCTACTTCCTTCCAGTAAGTCTTCTCTCTCTCTCTATCCTCTTGAGTTCCTCATTCTCTTTCTTTAGTCTTTAATTTGTTCTTTATGATCTTGTAGTTCTTTAAGTATGTTCCCAATTGGTTTCTGATGTCTGTGTCTGGGGCATCCCCGGAGGGATCCACTGCAGGAGTCTTCCATAGGGTTGGTAAAGCTTGGCGTGGGATTATGCTGCCCCTTTCCAGTGTAGTCTCTTCTTCGTGATCTCGGCATATGGGCTTCTCCTTGCCTGTATCCAATGTGAGTCCTAAATACCTCTTCACTGTGTGTTGAAGGCTTGCTTTGGCTTGCCTCTTTCAGGTTGGCTTCGCTTCGTAATCTCAGTTGCGGGGGGGGGGGGGCTTTTCAGCCTGCGCCCCGGTACCTTCTGCTGGGCTCAGAAGATCTCAAATCCGCTTTGTATTTTCAACTTCCTGGAAGAATACCAATTGTCAGAAGGGTATATCCATTACCCCATCCCCCAGTCCACCTTACGCCTCCTGAGCAGGTCCTGGATTTTCCTCATCCTCTTCTATAGTGCCTTGTCAACCACAAGTGCTATGTTGAAGGCTTGTCCTGTAGTGAAAACTGTCCAGAGAAATATATAATTTTATAAGAAAGTAAATTTCATAAATAAACAAAAAATTAAAAGTTTCTGATTTTGGTGCATTTCAAGTTGTTTTCAGGTTTAGGCTGCTTGACCTTACTTGAGCCTGTCTTAATCTACTAAGGCAAATATCCTATATTGGCATAGAAGATGTGGTTGAAATTGTTTGCTTGAGTTTGTGGTAATCCATTATCATTTAGGGTCCACATTGGCAAACTAAATTGAAAACTTGGAAGTACCAGTTGGGTATGTGGCTCAGTTGGTAGATTCCTTAGCATGTATGAAGTCCTGAGTTCAATCTCCAGTACTACATAAACTGAGTGATAATACACACATTTTATCTCAGCCCTCAGAATATGGAAATGGGAGGACAGGAGTTCAATGTCATCCTCAATGAAATAGTGGGTTTGACACGAGGTTGAGCTACATGAGACCAGCAGCAACCATCCATTCTCTTTTTTAGGAGTGGTATTAACTGGCTATTCCCTCTACAATATTATGTTCAGGACTTGCTACTTTGGTGGTGGGAGGGAAAAGCTTTTCTTGAGGATTCCGTCTGTTGCATCCTTTTTATTAGTTCTTATTCCACTAGGTTAAAAAGTCAGTCTGCATCTATTCCAGTCATTCATACAGACACCAGGCTTATATAAGTCCAAGATGCAGGTTCATGGAGCCAGGACACCTCTGAGACACTGCTGTATTTACAACCTGGCTCTATTTATTCCCATCCTTACCAGGACCTTGATGAAGCTTCATTCTCTACCTATAAGTCTGAATACTCTCCAATAATCCTTAAAATGCTTGTATAGTCTTTCCTCACCCAGAGTAGTTATTCTCCAACTCCCTTGTCATAGATCCTTATAGAAAAAGATGGGGAACAATTGCTGTCCATACATCACCGGTGGTAAGGACCTCCTTCATGGGGAATCACTGGATTCTGCCTGTGATAAGTACCTTAGTCCTACAAATTTGGCAAGAAATTGTGGCTTATTATAAGGGTGGGATTCCTGACCTATGTACACATCCTAGGAATGTTCATGTCTCTGCACAATAACTTTTAATTTTGAAGCGGGTGTTCTAGAATCTCTAAATTAGAGAGAAACTTTGCTTCTCTAGCTTTCCAAGAGCCAATTTAGCAACATGCTACTACTATTCCCCAGGCTTCTGGACAGTCTCCCATCATGTAACAGGAGAGATAGCTTCCACACCAACTTCCTCTTATCCAAGCTGACATTCCATACCAAGCTGACATTCCATACCTTTGATCCAACACTTCTGGGATCTGGCCCATATATATGTGTATGAATATATATATACAAAAATATATATATATATATATATATATATATATATATATATATTCTCCAGCTCCTATAATGAATAGTTAACTAGATCCTAAGTTAAGGGCTCCTTTGGCATTACCCTTTCTGTTCCTAGAAAGCTAGATTATGTGGTTGACTTTGGTTTTTGGTTTTTGTCCAGGAGACAAGGTGCTGAGATAGAAGCATGTAATCTCTTGTGAAATCACAATCTCTGCGTTATCTTAGTGTGGTGCTAGAAGGGGATTTTATGGAATCAGAGAGCCCAAGGAAAACTTAAATACAGGATTTTTAGTGTGTCAGTTGAAATGCCCCATCCTGTTTCCATAGGCAGTGGCCATATCCATTTAACATGCTCCAGAATGAGCTGATCTCCAGCCCTCACAGCTTGCTTCCCCACAATGACAACACAGTTACAAGTCTTAAACCAAAAGCCTTGCAGTTGTCTTGGGCTCTTCTCTCTCCTGCATCTATATCTACTCCATTAATACAGCTATTTAGCTTCCTCTTCCAAATATGTTCGTAGTCCAAATTACCTATTATCTCTTATGATATTATTAGTAAACTTCTCATCACACCTCTTATTTCTAAATTCATGATCTATAGCCTACTCTTAACACAAGAGCCAGGATAATCTTACTAGCAGGAGAATAAGTGTATGTCATCTATCAAAACATTACAAAATCTTTACGTTTCACTAGAGTCAAAGGTCCCTGAATTGATCTGTGACTGTCAGCACTATCTGGGCCCGTTATTTCTCTGACTTAACTCCCCATTATTCTCCTATCCACTCATTTATGTGAGTCTTTGTTCTGTCCACACATGTTCCACGCACATACTGCCTCAAAACCTTTGCACTTGTTATTCCTTCTAGCTAAAATTCTAACCCCCACTTTTCTGTGTTTTCTTTCCCTTTATCTATTTCAGATCTTTATTAAATTTCATTTTCTTCATAAAGATCTTCCTTAGTAACTAATCTGCTATAGGTTTGATCTGGAATGTCTCCCGGAGACCTGAATGTTAATGGCTTGATAATTGCTGGGTGTGTGCACTTGTGTAGCACTGGCCTTTCTTTTCTTCTCTTTTGTGCCCTCCAGCCATGAGATAAAGAATTTTACCAAGTGTTGCTACTGCCATGTAGGCATGGGCACCAGTCACGGACTCAAATCTCAGAAATGATAAGCCACCACAAACATTTTCTTCTTTTAAGCTGATTATCTCAGACATTTTGTTACAGTAATAAGAAGCTGACGTGCTACCTGAAGCTCTGAGACTTGGCGGCCATGCAGTCTCGATTCCCCTTTTCTTTGTACTTTCACAAAGTGTTTATCCTGAAACATCGTGTATATCCAATATAGAAAATTTACCTCCAAAATTACATTTTTCTGTCTCTTTTATAAAGCTCTATGAAGAGAGATTTTTTTCAACTTTAATCAGTACTATATCTTTATTAACACCAAATCCATATGTATTTAAGGAGTATCTTCTCATGAATATAAACTGAGCTCTTTTACTGACCATATTTATTGATATCACTGAAAAATTATGTTTTCCTTTTTCTTTTTATTTTATGTGTATATTTCCTGCATGTATATAAGTGCACCCATGTTTTGCAGTGCCCATGGAGGTAAGAAGAGGACATCAGATTCCCCTGCAACTGGAGCTGTGGATGGTTGTTAGCCATCATGTGGATGTTTAAAATCAAACCAGTTCCTCTGCAAGAGCAGTGGAACTCTCTAGTTCTAGTTGCAGAGGCAACTCTCTAGTCCAGAGTTATGTTTTTCTAAGAAGCATAAAAAAGCCTCAAGAAATCAATTGTACTTATTACTGGTTATTATTGTACGTATAGATTGAATTTGTTTTAGAAATGTGGTATGATGTACAAATGAAGTAAGACATGGTTCCTTAATTTAGATACTTTGTATTGGGTAATCAGGTTAAATGGACACATGGATAATGCCTAAAAATAGTTACAAAACAACCCTCTTTGCAATCTGGCTATGTTCTATACTTAGTACATGAAAAGTGACTTTCCTTTCTCAGGTCAAGGAAAGTGTACTCCACCAGTATCTCAAAATAATAATGTGTTATTCTTTAAGAACAAAGTTGAGAGTTATAATCTAAGCCAGATAAGTTTCTTCAATATTTCTGGCCTCTGCAAAGGAAGATTGAGATTTAGAAAGTGTCCTTTGGTCTCCTATGATTGATGTGTTTATTCACTGGATTAAGTCATATTTGTTTATTAAATCACAGAATAGTATGATATAGTTTGTTTGAAGAAAAGTATTAAAGAATAGTTAAGAGATCTATAAACTGGCTGGATTCAAATTTAGATTCCTCATTAATGGCCATTTGATAATTGACAAGACAACTTCTCTGAGCTGTAGAATAGGCAGCTTCAAATGTTAATATGAGAATTCAACAAGCTGCTGCATGCAGTTTAGAACACAACTTGACCTGTTGTGTATGTAGCCAGTCATCTGTACCTACAGTTCTCAAATTGGAGGTGTCAACAAATTAAGAATTTAAAAATATTTGGAAAAATGCATCCATATTGAACATTTATTGACTTTTCTTGGCATTATTCTGTAACCATCATAGTCTAACAGCTATTTCTCCAGCCTTTTTATTGTATTATACATTATACTTAATCTGGAGACAATTTAAAGAAGACAGGAAGATGTGGGTAGGTTCTATGTAAATATGGTACTGCTTCAGTACTTGAATTTCCTCACATTTGGGTATTCAGGGTGTGGGAGGGCCAGGTCCTCAAAGTAATCTCCCAGGAATATTTGAGGGATATTTTTACTCACCAAAGTTCACCTGAGGTCTAGACCTTTGGCTTTGAGTCTATAAATGGTTCTCAAAGAAATTTGCAGTTCACATTGGCAGAGTTTCATACTGTGCTGCAAATTGACCTGTGAATTAATTTTAATTAATGTTTTATTTATCATATCCAGAAAATGCAGAATTATACATGTATCTTTATGAATATTTACTAAATATAAATGAAATCACTACTCCAAACAAAGAAACAGTTTTATGAGCTTCTCAGCAGCCCTTCACACTAGCCCCAGCCCTCCCACAGCATCCTCCCTCCTGTCTTCTTCCATGTGGGTAGCTGTGGCTGTGCTCCTCTGGGATTGTGTCTGCTGGGCTTCTTTCACTGACATAAGCCCAAAGGAGCACAGCTGTGGGACTCACCCTACTGTTCATATCAATAACTGCCTTTTCTTTGCTCCTAGGGAATATTGAGCTTTGTAACTATTTCTCCATTTTTTACCCACTTTATAGTCAAAACACTGGCATTTCCAATTTGGGGCCCTGTCTCCTGTGGACATTAGGGAATACATCAAGTGTTTGACAAACCAACACATGAAGAGATATGTAGCCAAAGCACTGTGTGGGGTATTGTCTAGAGCTTTAGACACTTGATGCTGTTTGTGTTCTTTTTGGCACCCATGGGTGTGAATGGTGTGTAACAGTGCATCTCCCTAGAGGTGAAAGAAAAGGAGAAAATCTTCATTGTCTGTCAGCCATGTGTTGTTTTGTGGAGTGATTTCTCAGATATTTTGCCCATTTTTTAAAGATGTTCTTTTTTAATTTGTATTTATGCGTGTATGTGTACGTATGCCTAAAAAGGGCATTGGAATCCTGGGAGCTGAAGTTACAGGCAATTGTAGGCCCCCAGTAAGGGTACTGGGAACCAAACTCAAGTCCTCTGAAAGAGCAGTATAAGCTCTTAACCACTGAGCCATCTCTTCAGCACCTGAGCCACATGCCTAGCCATCTCCTTTTTAAAAATGTTTTTGTTGGTTTTATTTTGTTGTATTTTTATCATACTCAGATCCCCTCCCTCTTCTCCACCCTCACCTTAGTACCCCCTCCTGACTTCATGTCTTCTGTTATTATTTGTCTTTTCTGTAAGCCTATTGAGTCTCATCTGTGTTTTCCAAGTGCTCTTATGTGTGAGCCTATCCCTTGGAGTCTGGTCGCCCTACTAGGCATCACACCAGTGAGGAAAACTGACTCCCCTCTCCCAGAATCTATCAATTGTCAATAGATTCTCACCTCAGGCTTGAGTTTCCTGCTCCCTGCCCCATCCACGCTGGGCCCCTGTCTGGCTTGGCTTTGCACAGGTCTTCTGTATCCTGTTGTAGGTTCATATGTACAACTATCCTGTGTTGTAAAGACAACAGTTTCCTTATATTTTACCACCTCTGGACTTATTACCCTCTTCTACAGTCTTTATTACCCTCTTCTACAGTGATTGTTTGGGAGGAGATGGTACAAGATAGGTGTCCTATTTAGGGATAAGCACTCACAGCATTTCATTCTCCGAACACTTACCATTTGTGGGTCTCTGTGTTAATTGCCAACAGCTGCCAAATTTTTAAATTGCTGATCTGTCTTTTCCTTATTGGGAAGAATCCTATAGCATATTTTTTAAATATATGTGCTAAAAAATTTCTACTCCTGCTGCGTGGTTTTCTTTTTCCCTCTTGTCTTTTGAAAGCTGTCTTGAAGAGTGATGTATGTAATAAAAGATAGGCATATTCAGAGAGCAGAGCTCAGTGGACCGACCCTGTTGAGGAAGCTGTAAAAACCAATAAAGACCCAATATGTGGGACTGGAAGCTGTGCATTGTTATTGATACCTTGTCTAAACTTCTAAGTTTTAAATTTAAATATGGGGTCATTTAGCAGTCTTGTTCTTTAAAGTTGAAATTTTTTCATAAAATGATTGACAAACCATACTTTCCCTAAGTCATGAAGGTGTTACCTTACATTTTATACAGTGTAAGTTTTTTTAAATTATTTTTATTGTACATTATTACAAAATATGCATATATACATTCCACACATAAGTCAAAATTACAAATTCTGAAATTAAACTATAGATTGATTCCTAAACACATTTAGAGATTCACATTTTAACAGTAAATTTGCATGCAGGTATAAAGATGTGTAACTTTACATTCTCTTTTATTTATTTATTTTTTAGAATATGATTACCTGTCTTCCATCCATATATGGTAATTACAGTGTGTGACTATAAGTGGTAGGGCAACGTTAGAGCCCACATTGGAATAGCACAGTTGTTTCAGATACAATGAAATGTGATAATAAAGTTGCTCAGTTTGCCTGCCAACTGGGGATTTGGTGTTAGCATCCACAAATGAGGGAAACCATTTGCCTTTTTTTTTTCTGGGACTGTGTTACTTCACTTAGTATAATTGCTTCAAGTTCCATCCATTTACCAGCAAAGCTCATCATGTCATCTTTATTTACTGCTGCATAGAACTCCATTGTGTAGATGTACCACATTTTTGTTATACAGTCATCTGTTGAGGGGCATCTGAGTTGGTTCCAGCTCTTTGCTATTGTGAAGAGAGCTGCAATAAACATATCTGTGCATGTATATTTGCAGTAGGATGTGTTTTGTGGGTATATACCCAGGAGTGGTATGGCTGGGTCAGGTGGTAGGCTCATTTTGAGTTTTTTAAGGGTTCTCCACACTGCTTTCCACAGTCCCAACAGCAGTAGACGAGTGTTCCCCTTTCCCCACAACCTCTCCAGCATTTGGTGTCTTTTGTTTTCTTGATCTTGGCTAGTCTTATTGGAGTGAGATGGTATCTTAGTATGATTTTAATTTGCATTTCCTTAATTATTAATGATGTTGAACACTTTTTAAGATGTTTCTCAGCCATCTTTGCTTCCTTACTGGTGAAGTCTCTGTTCAGCTCTTTACTCCATCTTTTGAGTAGGTCATTTGTTTTCTTGCTTCTTTGTTTTTTAAGTAGCTTATATATTCTGGATATTAATGCTTTGTCAGATGTATCGGTGGTGAAGGTTTCCTCCTACTCTGTGGGTTTTCTCTTCACTTCCTTGATTGTTTCTTTAGTTGTACAAAAGCTTTTAAGTTTCGTAGCCGGGCGTGGTGGCACACGCCTTTAATCCTAGCATTTGGGAGGCAGAGGCAGGTGGATCTCTGTGAGTTCAAGGCCAGCCTGGTCTACAGAGTGAGTTCCAGGACAGCTGGGGCTACAGGGAGACCCTGTCTCAAAGACCAAAAAAAAAAAAAAAAAAAAAAAGCTTCTTGAGTTTCATGAGGTTTCCCCTTTCACTGTTGTCCTTATGTCCTGCTGCAGCATGCTGTCTTGATTTAGAAGTCTTTCCCGATCTGAATTGAGAAATGATGTATGAATTGTACAAAGCACCAATAAAAAAAAAAAAAAAAAAGTTTTGTGTTGGAAACTCCAACCAAAAAAAAAAAAAATAACTGCTTTGTGAAGTGCACAATAAGCTCAATAAAATCTTTAAAAGTTCTTTAAAAAAAAAAAAAGTCTTTTCCTACAACCTATGTCTTATAGGTTGCTGCTGGGACTTTTCTTCTATACCCTTCAGGGGTTCAGGTTTTGGGTTGAGATATTTGATCCATCTTGGAGTTTATTTTGATACAGGGTGAGAGGTGGGGTTTAATTTTGTTCTTCTAAAACGGTGATCCAGTTTTGCCAACACCATTTGCTGAAGATGCTATCTTTCCTCCATTGACCTTTTTGGCCTCTTTGTCAAATATGAGTTGGCTGAGATTGTATGTGCTTAAGTTTGATCTTCAATTTTGTTCCATTGGTCAATGTTCTGTTTTTTTTTTTTTTTTTTTTTTACTAGTACCAGGCTGTGTTTATGACTATAGCCCTGTAGTATAGCTTGAAGTCTGGTAATGTAATCCCCCCAGTATTGCACTTTTCACTCAGGGTTGCTCTAGCTATTCAGGGTCTTTTGTTATTCCATATGAATTTAAGGATTTTTTTTCTAAGTCTGTGAAGAAGCATATGGGGATTTTGATTGGGATTGCATTGAATCTGCATATTAATTTTGGTAGAATGGACATTTTTACTATATTAACTTTTCCAATCCATGAGCATGGGAGGTCTTTCCATCATTTGATGTCATTTTCAATCTCCTTCAGGGTTTTAAAATTTTTGCTGTAGAGGTCTTTGGTGTCTTTGGTTAGGTTTATTCCTAGGTATTTTATTTATTTGAGGCCATTGTGATTGGGAAAGTCTCCTTATATTCCTTCTCCAGTTGCTTATTGTTGGTGTAAAGAAATGCTTCTGATTTTTCTAGGTTTATTTTGTGTCCCGTCACTTTACTGAAACTTTTGATCATTTCTAAGAGTTTTCTAGTGGAGTTTTTAGTATCCCTTAGGTAAACTATCATATCATCTGCAAAAAGGGACAGTTTTACTTCCTCTTTTTCAATTAGTTCTCCTTTAATTTTGCTTTCTTGCTTTATTGCCCTAGCAAGCATTTCAAGCACTATATTGAAGAGGAGTGGTGATAGTGGACAGCCTTGCCATGTTCTGCCTTTAAGGGGAATGCTTCCAATTTTTCTCCATTGGGTTGATGTTGGCTGTGGGTTTCTTGTATATGGCTTTGATTACATTGAGGAATAATATCTCCAGTCCAATTCCTTCTAAGACTTTAAGCATGACGGGATGCTGGATTTTGTCGAAAGCTTTTTCTGCATCAATTGAGATGATTGTGTGGTTTTTGTCTTTAAGTCCATTTATGTATTTTATGATATTTATTGATTTACATATGTTGAACCATCCCTGCATCTCTGGTATGAATCCAATCTGGCCATGATGAATGATCTTTTTGATATAGGTCTGTATGCAGTTTGCAAGTATTTTGTTGAGAATTTTTGCATCTGTGTTCATTAATGATATGGGTCTGTAGTTTTCTTTCTTGTTTGTGTCTTTGCCTGGTTTTGGTATTAGAATGATTCTGGCTTCGTAGAAGGAGTTTGGGATATTTCCCTCTGTATCCTTCTGAAAAGTTTGAGTAGCAATGGTTGTAAAACCTCTTTAAATGTTTTATAGAATTCTGCTGTGTAACCATCTGGCCCTCGGCTTTTTTTAGTTGGTAGGCTTTTTACTACATATTCAATTTCCTCGAGTATTATGGGTCTATTTAAGCTGTCAATCGCTTCTTGGGTATTCATCCATTTCTCTTAGGTTTTCAAATTTAGTAGAGTATAAGTTTTTGAAGTATTCTTGTATGAATGTCTGGATCTTTTCTTTATCTGTTGTGATGTTTCCCCTTTCATCACAGATGCTATTGATTTGGAGTTGCTCTTTCTTTCTTTTGGTTAACTGGGCTAGAGGTCTGTCTATTTTGTTTATCTTTTCAAAGAACCAGCTTTTGGATTCATTGATTTTTTGTATTGTTTTCTTTATTTCTATTTCATTGATTTCTGCTCTGATTTTTGTTCTTTGGGTTCAGGGTTCATTTGTTGTTGTCTTTCACGTGTTTTTAGCTGCAGTTTTAGATTGTTTATCTGTTCTCTTTCTTTCTTTTTTTTTTAATGTGGACACTTAGGGCTATAAATTTCCCTCTTAGGACTGACTTTAGTGTATCCCATAGGTTTTGTTGTGTTGTGTTGTATTTTCATTTTCATTTAGTTCCAGGAATGTTTTTATTTCCTTCTTATTTTCTTCTCTGACCCACCAGGATTGTGTTGTTTAGTCTCCATGTGTTCTTAGAGTTAGTAGGGCTTATCCTGGGTTAATATTGAGCTTTACTGCACTGTGATAGAATGCATGGAATAATTTCAATCCTTTTGTATTTGTTGAGGTTTCTTTTATGTCCCAGTATGTGGTCGATTTTGGAAAATTTTCTGTGGGGTGCTGAGTAGAAGGTATATTCTCTGGTGTTTGGATGGAATATTCTGTAGATATCTGTGAGGTCCATTTTGTGTATTGTATTGTTCAGTTCTGATGTCTCTCTATCTTTTGTCCAGTTGACCTATCCAGGTGGCTCAGTGGGGTATTGAAGTCCCCCACTATTAGCGTGCTGGGATTAATCTGTGTCTTGAGGTCCTGAAGGATTGTGTTTATAAAGTTCGGTGCACCAGAGTTTGGTGCATAAATATTTAAGATTGTGAAATCTTCTTGGTTAATTGTTCCATTGATAAGGATATAATGGCCCTCTTTGTTTTTTCTGATTAATTTTACTCTGAGGTCTGTTTTGTCTGATATTGGAATAGCCACTCCTGCTTGCTTTTTGGTACCATTTGCTTGGAATATTTTTTCCATCCTTTCACTCGAAAGTGTTATCTGTCCTTGAGGGTGAGATGGGTTTCTTGGAGGCAGCATATAGATGGATTCTGTTTCCTAATCCATTCTCCCAGTCTATGTCTTTTGATTGGGGAGTTTAGACCATTAATATTTAAAGTTATTATTGTGAGATGTGTGTTGTTTCCTTTCAACTTGTTTTCCGTTTGCATTCTTGGTCTAGGTATTTATTTACTCTGTTATGCTTTTGGTAATTTCTCTCTTGGGTTGCTTAAGGATAGTTGCTCCTTTGGATTGTTTGAGTATTTTCTGAAGTGTTGGGTTTTTTGACATGTGTTCTTTCATTTTGTTTATGTCATGAAAGATTTTTCTTTCTCCTTCAAATATGATTGATATTTTTGGTGGGTATAGTAATCTGGGTTGGCATCTAAAGTCATTTAGCACTGAGAATACTTTGGTCCATGTTCTTCTGGCTTTCATAGTTTGCACCAAGAAGTCAGGTGTGACTATGATGGGTTTCTCCTTATATGTAACTTGTTGTTTTTCTCTTGTTGCTTTCAGTATTTTGTCCTTGTTTTGAGCATCTAGTGTTTTAACTATGATATAACATGGGGAATTTCTTTTCTAGTCTTGTCTATTTGGTGTTCTATGTGATTCTTATGTTTCTATGGGTTTGTCTTTTTCAGTTTGGGGAAGTTTTCTTCTGTTATTCTGTTAAAGTTCTGATCAATACCATTCTCTTGGGATTCTTCTCCTTCCACTATCCCTATGATGTGGAAGTTTGGTCTTTTCATAGTGTCCCTCATTTACTGGTTGTTCCACTCTTATGTTTTTTTTTTTTATATTTTTCATAATTTTTACTTGAGGTTTCTAGCTGTGCTGTGTTATCCTGTAGGCCGGATATTCTTTTTTCTGCTTCATACATTCTGCTTCTGAGGCTTTTTCCCATCCTTTCCTGCTGACTGGATGAATGTTCAATTTCCTTTTTTATTTCCTCCTGTGATTTCTTCAGTATTTTCACTTCCTTTAGGAGCTTTTCATTCTCTTCATGTAGCTCCTTGCTTTGCTGGTCAGTTTCTTTTTTCCTTTCAGCTTGAGATCTTTTCAGTGTTTCCACTTCCTTCCGGAATTTGTCATTCTCTCCCTCGAGTTCTTTTTGGAGTTTGTATTTCTCTGCCTCTAGTTCTTTTCTGAGTTTGTCGATCTCTCCTTTTAGTTCTTTCCAGAGTTTATCATTCTTTCCTTCTACATCCTTCATGAGCTTTTCATTCTCTCCCTTTAGTTCTCTGATTTCGTCTTTATAGTCTACAATTGTTCTTCTAAGGTCAGTGTCTTGGTTTCCTTCCAGGGAGATCTCATTGTTGGGATCTTCTACAGGATTGGTTGAGTTCAGTGGGGATTTATTTTGAGCTTTTCCCATATTGTTGTTTTTCCATTGCGTTTTTGGCATGTGTATTTTGTTGTTGTTGTTGTTGTTTTTCCCCTTTGTTTATTTGTTTGCCCTCTGTTGCTAATCTCAAATGTTTATATGGAGGACTAGTTAGTCACTCAGTTTGCTTCCTGTTGGTTTCTTTCTCAGTTTTGGTTATGCAGCTTCAAACCACTGCCACTGCTGGATCCTCCCAAGGGCAGTAAGCTGCAGCACCAGTGGTTTATACTTTCTACCACAGTATCAGTAGCTTGGTATGGGGGGTTGAGTCCTTTGGCCCATGCACTGGTCCCCACCTGGGCAGCTGTGCATGGAGTGTGTGTGCCCCCTGACTGGCCTTCTCTCCAGGCACACAGTTCCTCTCTAGGTTTCTAGCATTGGATGATGAATGCCAAGGTGGGCCAGATGGCCAAATGCCTGCATGGCACAAACCCTCCTGGGCACGGGGTGTGTGCACCCTTGACTGACCTTCTATCCATGCACGCAGTTTCTCTCTATGGTTCTAGCATTGGACAGTGGACGCTGAGGTGGGCAGATGGCCAAATGCCTGCAGGGCACAAACCCTCCTGGGCAGATGGGTATGGGGTGTGTGTGCCCTTGACTGACCTTCTATCCACACAGTGTAAGTTTTGAACCCATAATCCTTCTAGAATTTTTATTTTGGTACAGTAACCCACCATTATCCAAAACTTCCACAGGACATTTAAACAAGTATTGAAGCCTATTTGTATTGTTTTTTTCCGCAAAATTGAGACCTTTCATTCTTTCACTTAGAGGTGCCTCTCTGTCATGTCCCTATTACAAGGCTCACTGTAGCTGTGAGGGGAAACATGGCTACTGAAGAACAAGCACTGCAGAAACTCAGAGTCAGATAACCAGACATGGTTGCGGACCTGACAGAGAAGGATAGTGCCAGATTTCATTTAGCTACTCAGAAGGCCCTACTGTTTAAGGTTTATGAACAGTTCATTTCATGAAATTTTTAATTTAATATTCTTGGATTGTGGTTAGCTGTGAACAAGAAACTGGAAAATAAAGTGAGGAATCATGGGGGGCTACTTGCACACTGTGAGGGGTAGTCAGCTTTTTGAGATAGACACCCTACTGACCTTGCACCATTCACTGAAGAAACAACTGTTTCCCCACAGTACAACTTTGACCTAAGTCAGCCATGGGAATGAGTCTCTTTCTGGACCCAAGAGGTGGAATCCCTGGTGTGTTCCTTTGGTTAGTGGATATATGTTGCATTGATAATACCTTGTCTCAGGTATCAAATTGTATGATAAGTTTTTACGGTTGAGACTACCAGTCTCACAAATTTGTTTTTGCTCTTCTACAAGATTATCTTCCCTGTTCTTGGTTCTTTTCATTTCCACAGAAACTATAGAATAACTTGTTCATTTCTTTTAAAAATGACCTTGGATTTTTTTATAGGAATTACATTGACAATTAATAGTAAATAATATAGATAAATATAGAGAAACTTGAATATTTTTATGGTGAGTCTTTTATTCCATAAACATTTTGTCATCTCTCTTTTTAGGTCTTCTTTAATTTTCTCAATATGTTCTTTGTTCTATTTAGGCTTTACACATCTTTTGTTAGATTTGTTATTTAAGTATTTCACATTTCTATGATATTGTAAATGGTTTGATTTTTAATTGTCTGTTACTGGTTTATTTTTGTCTGTTACTGGTTTGACTTTTAATTGTCTGTTACTGGTTTATGGTTGAATAGCAACCTTCCTCTATTACTTCCTTATTATAAAATTTTGTCTGTGGAGTCCATTGGATTTTATTCAATTCAGTTATATGGCTGGGTTCAGTGCATAAAGTATTTGCTATGCAAGCATGAGGACCTGAGCTTGAATCCCCAGAACTCAGGTAAAGCTGGATACAGCAGCATATACACACATCTGCTCCCAGTGCTCCTGCGGCAAGATAAGAGGCAGGGACAAAAGAATCCTAGGAAGCTCATGAGCCAGCTAATAGCAAATAAGAGACCCTGCATAAAACCAAGTAGAAGGCAAGGATTAGCAGAGGTATCCTCTGATCTCCACATGCTTACTTACATGAGGGTACACATGCACCCACACTCATGCACAGTATCATATACATATACACAACACACAGAAATATTTTATTATATATAATCACATATGCAAATATTTTCCTTTTTGACCACCGTGATTTTGTTTTTATGGCAGCCTTCTTAGACTTAATTCAGATTCAGATTTCTTGGCCCTTGTCAGTAGATCTGGGAGATTCTGACCAGTTATAAATCGAGAATTCCTACTGTGAACCTTCATGAAGATGTTGGGCTTGTAAATGGTTTCCTTGGATACAGGTTTCATAATTCCCACCTAGTTTTCAGTTTATTCATGGAATAGTCAAAATATATCCATTCTGGATCCATAATTTTAGTTGGTTTCATATCTTCTAACTTGCATTGAGGACATATTACTGCAGATGATACATCGAAATGGCATGTGGGGCAGCTTTTGTGGATTTGGGCTTTCCAAATGTGTTGTATCTTTTCTGAAGCCCAAAGGGTCAGTGAATTTGACTTACAGCCCTAATTCCAGCAATGAATCTGTTGTGAATGCTGTCTAATTGTGGTTTGTCTGAATTAGTTAAAAATTCAGGTGTATATAACAACAGAGGTAATAAATAGCATTTCAAATTGGAATCCCAATTTCTAAATGGAGTCTTTTCTCAAATATGTAACTCGAAAGTTTCTCTGAGGTAAATACTGATCCTTTCAAGATAATTTAATAAAATCAAAACCTGAAATGTGATTTTAAAATATTTGGTACATTGATTAAGTCCTCCGAAGGGGACTCTGGGTGTTTAAAGCAACAGTTTGATTGAATAGAACAATAAATGCAGAGCTGAGTGTATTTTTTCTCTTTCTTTCTCATCTACTAGAAAAATAGAGATAATAGAGCTCATTTATTTCTTTAACATTTCAGAGCTCTGCAGATGGGAAAACACAACCCAGTGGAAATGATTTCTGGCAACCTTGAGAAGATATGTTAGCATTTTGTGGCATTTCTCTCAGTGACATGTAAAGCATGGCTTTCCCTCATTGCAGTGTCACAGTGAAGTGTCACAATAAAGCCAAAACAGTGCGCCCTCGGGGAAAGCTAGGAAAGGGACCATTTTCCATGCACACACACACACACACACACACACACACACACACACACAAAGGGTAATATTTATTATAAAGCTTTTCATGTTAGCTCCAAATGCTGCCTGGGCTGTGGGTACTTTGTAGTAGAAAAATCCACAGAATTTGAGGTTTAAGGCAAATGTGTGTAAACCTAATATAATTTATGTAAATATAATAAGTGAAGAGTAGAATGTGGTTATGGCCATGTGTACGTGCATACTCTGCAGAGAGCTGGACGGTGGCAGCGTCTGTCCAAAGAGATTGAGTTAGGAGCCTCGCAGCTCTGTCTTGATCTGGTATTGTCACCATCAGCACAGAAACTATCCTTTTAATCCCAACACATGTAATACAGAAATTATCTCCTCCATTTGCTACATGGGAATGTAATATTCCAAAAGATTCAACTAGCTGGGAATGGTGGTGCACACCTTTAATCCAAACACTGAGAAGTCAGAGACAGGCAGATCTCTGTGAGTTCAAGGCCAGCG
The DNA here is from genome assembly GCA_009823505.1 of Rhizomys pruinosus. NCBI lineage: Eukaryota > Metazoa > Chordata > Mammalia > Rodentia > Spalacidae > Rhizomys > Rhizomys pruinosus. The sequence goes on from VZQC01007521.1 coordinate 1,557,223, forward strand.
TGATCTACAAAGTGAATTCTAAGCCAGCTGGGGCTACGGGGGTGATCTACAAAGTGAATTCTAAGCCAGCTGGGGCTACGGGGGTGATCTACAAAGTGAATTCTAAGCCAGCTGGGGCTACGGGGGTGATCTACAAAGTGAATTCTAAGCCAGCTGGGGCTACGGGGAGACCCTGCCTCAAAAAACAAAACAAAAGATCCACCTGTTTGTGGGTGATCAGCCAGGATTACTGAATCTGCTTCATATACCCTTAATACAGATGACTCTAAAATTATACATATTCTTGATTAAATTTATTCTTTGACAATTTCATAAATGTATATAATGCATTATCATTGCTCTCACCAGCTGTCTCTTACCTCCCTCCCATCCCTGTCAACCCATTATTCTAACAAATGTCTTTCTCACATTAATAACTTTCTGTTCTGTTTTATCGCCCAGTGAGTTTGACCAGGGTCATCCATGGGTGTGGAAAGCCTGGTAGACTTACCTGTGGGAGCACAGCTGTAAACAGTGACTCCACTCCCTCCACATCCACCAATAGCCAACTATTCCTCAGGGAGATATATGGCCTCAGGAGCCCTTCCCTCACTCAGGACTGACTGTCGAGGCCTAATGCAGCCCAAAGCTGGTAGTCACAGTGCTGTGAGACTGAGACCATGATAGCTGTAGCTGTGTCTTGCTCAGATCATGTTTTATAGCTTTTCTTCCTGTACCCCAGCTCTTACACTCTTACTGCCCTCCTTTTGTGTGGGGTTCTCTGAGTTTCGATGGCAGTGATATAGATATCCTCTTTAGGATTGAGCACACATTCACTCTCGGCATTTCAAGCAGCCATGAATTTTTGCATTCACCTCCATTTACTGCAGTCTTTCTCTGAACAGGCTGAGAGTAGCACTTGTTTGTGGGTATAAACATAAATCTTTACATGTCCTCTTCATCTTAAACTTGCAAAGTTATTATTTGAACCCAAATATTGAGCTTGATTTTGTTACCATTAAACCCCATTTCATAAGGATCATGCCATTACTCCAGTGTAGGAGTATGGGGAGAGGGGCAGAGTTAGGTTTTATCATTCTTTTAAGATTTATATTTTAAATTATGCATATCTATGTGTGTGTTTGTGTATGTCCAAGTGTGAGTGCAGATGCCTCTATATCCCAGAAGAGGATTTTCATATCTCCTGGAGTTGCAGGCAGTTGTGAAACCAGTGATGTAGGTGCTGGGAATAGAATCCAGGTCCTCTCTTCATCCCTTACCATGTTTTTCTTTTCTTTTTTTTTTTTTTTTTTGGTCTTTTTGAGACAGGGTCTCCCTGTAGCCCCAGCTGTCCTGGAACTCACTCTGTAGACCAGGCTGGACTTGAATTCCATGTTTTTCATTGGCACAACTCAGTCTCATCTTCAGATAAAACTGTGGCCATGTTGAAGCTAGAGAGATGCCTTGGTGATTAAGAGTGAGTGTTGCTTTTTCAGAAGACCTGTTCAGTTCCTAGCACACACATCAGACAGCTGACAGCCACCTCTACTCCAGTTCAGACAGCCGACAGCCACCTGTACTCCAGCTCAGACAGCCGACAGCCACCTGTACTCCAGCTCAGACAGCCGACAGCCACCTGTACTCCAGCTCAGACAGCCGACAGCCACCTGTACTCCAGCTCAGACAGCCGACAGCCACCTGTACTCCAGCTCAGACAGCCGACAGCCACCTGTACTCCAGCTCAGACAGCCGACAGCCACCTGTACTCCAGCTCAGACAGCCGACAGCCACCTGTACTCCAGCTCAGACAGCCGACAGCCACCTGTACTCCAGCTCAGACAGCCGACAGCCACCTGTACTCCAGCTCAGACAGCCGACAGCCACCTGTACTCCAGCTCAGACAGCCGACAGCCACCTGTACTCCAGCTCAGACAGCCGACAGCCACCTGTACTCCAGCTCAGACAGCCGACAGCCACCTGTACTCCAGCTCAGACAGCCGACAGCCACCTGTACTCCAGCTCAGACAGCCGACAGCCACCTGTACTCCAGCTCAGACAGCCGACAGCCACCTGTACTCCAGCTCAGACAGCCGACAGCCACCTGTACTCCAGCTCAGACAGCCGACAGCCACCTGTACTCCAGCTCAGACAGCCGACAGCCACCTGTACTCCAGCTCAGACAGCCGACAGCCACCTGTACTCCAGCTCAGACAGCCGACAGCCACCTGTACTCCAGCTCAGACAGCCGACAGCCACCTGTACTCCAGCTCAGACAGCCGACAGCCACCTGTACTCCAGCTCAGACAGCCGACAGCCACCTGTACTCCAGCTCAGACAGCCGACAGCCACCTGTACTCCAGCTCAGACAGCCGACAGCCACCTGTACTCCAGCTCAGACAGCCGACAGCCACCTGTACTCCAGCTCAGACAGCCGACAGCCACCTGTACTCCAGCTCAGACAGCCGACAGCCACCTGTACTCCAGCTCAGACAGCCGACAGCCACCTGTACTCCAGCTCAGACAGCCGACAGCCACCTGTACTCCAGCTCAGACAGCCGACAGCCACCTGTACTCCAGCTCAGACAGCCGACAGCCACCTGTACTCCAGCTCAGACAGCCGACAGCCACCTGTACTCCAGCTCAGACAGCCGACAGCCACCTGTACTCCAGCTCAGACAGCCGACAGCCACCTGTACTCCAGCTCAGACAGCCGACAGCCACCTGTACTCCAGCTCAGACAGCCGACAGCCACCTGTACTCCAGCTCAGACAGCCGACAGCCACCTGTACTCCAGCTCAGACAGCCGACAGCCACCTGTACTCCAGCTCAGACAGCCGACAGCCACCTGTACTCCAGCTCAGACAGCCGACAGCCACCTGTACTCCAGCTCAGACAGCCGACAGCCACCTGTACTCCAGCTCAGACAGCCGACAGCCACCTGTACTCCAGCTCAGACAGCCGACAGCCACCTGTACTCCAGCTCAGACAGCCGACAGCCACCTGTACTCCAGCTCAGACAGCCGACAGCCACCTGTACTCCAGCTCAGACAGCCGACAGCCACCTGTACTCCANATACTCGCTCTCTCTCACTTCTTCCTCCCCGACAACCTGCCGCTTCTCGCTCTGCCTCCATCTACCTTAGCTCTTACTACCCCTCAGTACAGAGCGTGGCACACGATCGCGAAGCGATACAAACATCATTGGAGACATCAGAGCAACGCGAGCTGCAGAAGGAAAAGAGACGAGAAAGAAACAGCCTCTGGACGGATCAAGGAGGCAGCAGCAAAGACTAGGACATCAACCGATCGTCTAAGAGAGCAGAATACCCAATAGGTTAGAGGAAAGAGTGCGCGGGACGATGATGAGCTAGAGAGAAGTGACGTTCCGACGAAACGAACAGCCGAAAGCCACCTGTACTCCAGTTCAGAAAGCCGACAGCCACCTGTACTCCAGTCAGACAGCGACGACACCCGTACTCCAGCAGCAGAAGCCGACAGCCACCTGTACTCCAGTCAGGAAGCCGACGCACCACCTGTCTCCCAGTCAGAAGCCGACAGCCACCTGTACTCCAGTTCAGAGCCGACAGCCACCTGTACTCCAGTTCAGAAAGCCGACAGCCACCTGTACTCCAGTTCAGACAGCCGACAGCCACCTGTACTCCAGCTCCAGTTCGTAGGGCCCTTCTTCTGACTTCCACATGCACGCAATGATGCTGTGACATAGTGTACTCAGCACACACAATAAATGAAATAAATTATTTAAAAAAAATATGTTGCCATGTTGGGGATGGAGAAATGACATTAAGAGCACTGGGTGCTCATGCAGAAGGTTCATTTCAGTTCCCAGCACCCAAATGATGGCTAACAACCATCTGTAACTCCAGTTCCGGTGGATCCAGTTCCCTCCTCTGGCCTCCATGGGCATCATGTGCACTACATAGTACACTTACATATATGCAGGCAAAACACTCATACGTATAAAATATAAATAAATGATAAAATGTGTAATTTGTCATGTATACACACACATATGCAGATCACCAAGTAAAGCCCTGCAGAAAACACCTTCCTTCCAGTCAGAGAGTTCTGTTTCAACAGATTGTCAAATGCATGTATAATTTATCCAAATCTGTTCTGATCTGAAATCACGGAAGGGAAAGCAAAATATCTGAGTCCCTGTGCACGTAGGCACAACTATAAACCCCATAATTTAACAGTTATTTGGTTTGAGATGTTACCTTTTTGTAAATAAGTGATTTTAGGTGGTAGTTTTAAAAAGATAAAGTGTATAAGGCCATGTAGCATGTGTGTATTCTCTGTCATCAATGAAAGAAATGACATTTTTCAGGACTGGAGAGATGGCTCAGGGGTTAAGAGCTCTGGCAATCTGGACCGGGGTTCGATTCCCAGCAACCACATGGTGGCTAAGTACGTCTTCAATCTGGGTGTGTGGTGCAGCCTTTAATCTCGGTAGACGTGGGAGCAGAGGCAGGCAGATCTCGTGGTCAAGGCCAGGCCTGGTCTACAGAGTGAGTTCCGGGACAGCGGGCTATATGGAGACCCTGTGTCTCAAAAAACAAAAAAAAAAAAAAAGAAAGAAATGACATTGTTCTTGCTAAGCAGCCCTTGTTGACTAACCCCATCACAACTGCTTCTTGCTGCCAACAAATCTTCTCTTTCCTCTCCTCCTACTCCTTCAACTTCTTAAATGGTACGCCATGGTAGAAATATTCCACATGTGCTCTGCCTTTTAACACTATTTATTATTGACCTAAGGGAGAACATTGTACAGCAGATCTCTATAGTTTCTTCATCTTGTTAGACTAAATTTTGTACCTTTTGATTAGTAACTTTTCTCCCCCCAGCACCTAACAACTTGTATTTCTCTTCGTAATAATATTTTAACTTATTCTTAGAAAGTTTTATATGTTCATATCAAGTATTTTGATCGTATCTACCCACCGTTGCCTCCCTCCAGCTCTCCCTTGTGCCCTCCACCCCATCTCCCTTCAACTTCAAGCCCTCCTTTTTTATTAATAACCCCTGAGTCCAGTTTGTGCTGCCCATCTGCATAGGTATGAGCCTTCCACTTGGACATGGATAATCTACCAGCAATCACATGCCCAAAGCAGAGTAGCTCTCTCTCCCTCAGCAACCATAAACTACCAATAGTTCCTCCAACAAGAATGGGGCCTTGGGTGCTCCATCCAGATTCATATTGAATTTTAACTGGCTGTATCCTGTGCAGGTAACCACAGATGCGGTGAGTTGATGTGTACAACAACCATGTCATGCCCATAAGTCAGTATTTCCCAGCTTTCCAATTCATCCTCAGCTCTTACATTATTTTCATCCATCTTTCAGTGACGTTCCCTAAGCTGTGGATTGGGGAAAGGTGACATAGGTGACCCATCCACTGCTGAGCCCTCACAACTACCTATACTTGGCACTTTGATCAGTTTAGAGTCTCAGCATTAACCTATTTCAAAGAGAAGCTTCCTGATCAAAATTGGGAACAACAAAATCTGTGGTTATAAATATAAATACTCAGAAGGTAGTTTGACAGTATGAGTATTTCATATAACAGCAGTTGGTTCTTGCTGCCAAGGCTCATGGCTCTCCTGAGTCCTGAGCTTTTGACCACATTTACAGTACATGAAATCCTCCTGTAGAGCAGGCCTCATATCCAGTCAGAAAGCGATGGGTTATTCCCATAGCACTTATGCCACTATTACACCAGTGGGCACATCTTGCCAGGCAGGTCAGTACTGTAGCACGCAGAGTCCAACACTGGGTTAAGACCATTGATGCCTTGTTCTCTCCTAGCAGCTCATATAGCACCTTCTGGCACCATGTAAACTAGCCAGTGGAGAGAGAGTTTACAGGTCATTTGAGACAACCACTATTTCTTCTTTGATGCTATGAGTTTTAATCTCTTGTCATCCTCACTTAAAGGAGGAATTATGCACATTTTTCTTTCTGCATCTGACTTATTTCACTTAGCAAAATGTCTGCAAGGTTAATGCATGTTGATGCATATGGAAGTATTTCCTTCTTCTTAAAATTAAAGTTGCATTGGTGTATACTGTATATAAAGACATTGTCTTTATTGACTCATCTGTCCATGCATGTTGAGGTGGTTTCCACATATTGACTACTGTAAATGGTACCACAATCAACATAAAATCAATATGACAGTTCCTTAAAACTAGAGCTACCATTGCTCTACTCATCCCACTTCTGGGTATTTCTGCAAAATAATTGAAATTGGGAGTCCAGCAAGCCTTCATTTTAATATGGTTTGCTAGCCTCTTTCCCAATACCAACATCAGGCTTAAATCAACAATGTTCTTGAAACTCGTTTTCTCTCTCTCCTTCTAATAACTGAATGCCATAGGAGTCTCTCCTACTTTATACACATTTTCCTAGTTCTTGATAAGACTTAGCAACTTTACTTTCATATTTTTCTGACCTTTGGAGGGAATTGGAGTGTGGAAATTCATTTGGTTTTAAAGTTTAGGGAATTTCGGGGCTGGAGAGATGGCCTAGCGGTTAAGAGCGCCGACCGCTCTTACAAAGGACCCGGGTTCGATCCCCAGCACCCACATGGCGGCCGAGAGCCGTCTGAAACTCCAATTCCAGGAGAACTCCAGTTCCAGGGGAATCCGACACCCTCTTCTGACCTCCGCGGCATTGCACGACACGGGTGCACAAACCTGCATGCAGACAGTACATTGATACACATACCGAAAATAAATTAAAAAAAAAATAAAAAATAAAGTTTAGGGAATTTCTTGAACTACTGAACTTTACTTCGTCGTTGGTACGATCTTTTACTTCGGAGGTACGATTTCTCACCTCATATTTTTATGTTTCATCCATCCTTCCCCTTCAAAAGTGAGTCACTTACCCAGATGATGAGGGGAAGGGACGTTTCCTTTGGTCTGTGCCCCTTCTCCTTTCATCACTGTAGTATACAGATCCATGTTCTTCTTCCCAAACCAGAAGACTGCATCCAGACAGCTCTCGCCTTCTGCAGGACTATTTTCTTTCCTTGGTCACTTCAAATCTAGGTCCAGCTTTATGAAAGCACATTAGTTTATTTATGGAGGCTCACTCAACCTCTTCCCATCAAAATAATTTTTAGTTCTCCAGTTTCCAACTTTTATGAGATTTTCTAAGTCTTAAATGATCTCTTCTTCCAGGTTCTTTTTTTTCCTTTTTTTTTAAAATAAGGAATGATATTTTCCATCCCTTGGAAGTTTTTGCATCTACTTTTCAATATTTGTTTATGCCCCACTATACAAAATTGTTTTAATGAGTAGGCCACCAAATTTGCATTGGTGTTTGTTAGAGATCAGTTAGAGAACAGTTTGTCTACTTGGTGATATCACTGAGAATTCAATCATCTTTTAGAACGGGCATTAGTAATATCTTGTTTCCCCACCTCCAGATTATCTCCCTGGGATTCTTTTTCATCTAAAACTCACTCATTTTTTTCAAAGGGCATTTAACAAATATCTATCATAGACTCACTGTTGATGAAATCCTCTGGTCTTCACAGATCTTGCCAGCTAGGAGAATGTTTCTCTTCACACAGTATCGTGGATTAATTTTGAGTGAGGTACATGTCGAAAACCTGTGATGAAAGGCCTTCTTCAGGAGTATTTCCAAACACCACCATGTGAGAGCAGGAATAAGAACAAGCTGTTGTCCATTTTTGTGAAATCCAATCTTAATTCTTCTCCTTTTGTTTGTTTTATGTGCCAAATGTTGTGAGACTCAAAAGGCAGAATGCCACATAGCATCTTTTCACTTATCTTGTGATTGGAGATGGGCTGGTTGCAAGCTCATAGCTTGATCCCTTGCTCAATAGCCCTTTCATTCAAATGAGTGCTCAAACATGCAGCATCTCATGTTTGAGGCACAACTGTAGCAGAGATAAGCAATTTTAGTGGCATTTTACTATTTGAAAAATCCAAGATTTACCCACACCAAACACTTATTTAGTATCTGGTGATATATTTTTCATAGTAGCTGTTTCTTAGGATTAGCAAACCAGTTCAAATTTTGTTTCATGCCCCTGGTGTTTAGCACAGTGCCAAGTAAAATGCAGGTTAATATATTCTTAGTCAGGATTAAGGATGGTTTTTCAAAAGCACATTTGATAGTAGAATCGGGTCTTCACAGTTTGATGTATTCTATGAGGGTTTTTTAGTGCCAATGAATAATCCTAAACTTGTAGTCCCAAGTTTCCATGTGCTTTGAGTTATAACTTGTGGATGCTGTTTTACCATGTTCCTAATCTGCCTCATTCACTATAGTGTTGCATATGACCGCTCCATGGGAAAGAAGAGGAGAGCTGAAGAGCACACTTTGGGAGTCCCAGTTAACAAGAGAAAATCTCTGCTAATGAAGCCCCGACACTACAGCCCAGACGTGGACTCCAAGGGAAACCCAGACAACAGAAACGAGGATGACAGCCTCTTAGAAATGAGTGATCAATCCACCACAGGTATCAAGGAGGCGAGGCCCAAGCTTTACATATTCTTGTCACCAAAGACTCATTCTTTTAAAAAAAATTATAGAATTTTGTGTACAAAATTTCATGCAAAAGCTCTTAGTCATTGTTATAACCCAACCCCATCCATACCTTCCTTTATCCTCCTTGCCAGATTTCATGCACCCTGTCACTTATGTTAAGGCCTATCTAGTAAAGCACATATACCCAGATGTCCATTAACACAAGTTCATGCACTGGAGTCTAATCAGCCTTACTAGAGTCACTCCCATAAAGATCAGCTCTCTCTGACCCAGTAGTAATTAGCTGCCAATAGTTCTTCAGCTGAGATTGGGGCCTGCTGCCCATTTACCCATTTTTTATGCTAGATTTTAATCTGCTTGAGTTTGCATAGGTCTTGTGAATGCTGACACCATTGCTGTGTCATATGACTGAGATCCGAGGGAGCATGTAAGACTCTGTTTCCATATTCTCATGCACCACCTCCCCTGGGTCTTGCAGTCTTTCTGCTCCCTCTTCTGCAATAGTCCCTGAGCCCTGGGTGGGTGGAGTTCAATATAGGAGTCCTGACCAAGAACCCACACTCTGCATACTTATTCTTTATGCTTTGGCTATTTGTGGCCTTTTGTATGCATTGCCCTCTATGGCATGAGGGAATTTCATTGATGAGAGTTGAGAGATACATTGGTATTCCCTCTACACCTTATCCCACTATATTCTGTGAGCCTTAGGTGTAGAGGTTCCATTGTAGATGTGTTAGTTAGGGTTGGGCATCTCACAGACACTTACTTGCAGTGTGACCAGATGTGAAACTCTATAATAGTCTCCATCAGTTGCAAAAGAAGTTTCTTTGATGAATGGTAACTAGCATGCTTATATGTAAATATATAAGGATCCCTATTTAGCATATTCTAAGAAATTACATTTGACTAGGGGTGTGACTGCCTTAGGATTTTCTCTAAGGTCTATGAGCTCTCCAGCCATGTGTATTTGGTTATGTCTACAGGACCACATATGAGTTCCCTCCCACTGGGTGGGTTTTAAGTCCAATTAGGTAGCTGTTGATAAAAGATAGCCAAGATAAAAGTACTATTACTACCTCAATATAGTTTGTTGTGTCAGTCATTGCTGTGGTTAATAGACCTTAAAGCTGGGATTAGACCATTGATTGATATTCTCCCCTAGCATCTTACATAGTGTCCTGTAAAACTAGGAGAGCTAGCCTTCAGGGACATGGTTTCCAGGTTAGTTACAGCTCCATTGCTCCAAGTCTCATGTCTGAATTATAGCCTATTTTCAGCAGTAGGGGCTTACCTTCAAGTTCTTGGAGGCAGTGAAGGTCTGTGACAATATCCTGTGTAATTTGGGGGAGGGGGTCTCTTGGAGTATCCTGGCCAACTATTCAAATGGAGGTTTCTCCTGCCCAGTACTGTTTCTAGTTATCTAATCTTCAGCTGTACATGTGGTCTTATGTAGTGTGATATTGCTATGTGTAAGTTTTCAGTAGGCTTTTGCACTATTACATTTCCCTATGGTTTTTCATACCAGCTAAGCATCTTTTCTCTCTCCTCCCTCTCCCTGTCTTAAAGGACCACCAGTTTTCCCCCAATTTACCCTTGATAACACCTGCCTCATGTGGTCCCCCTCTCTTGAGCTCCTTCATACATACATATATATATATATATATATATATATATTTGCTCACAGGATAAAGTCCAAGTAGTCCAACAATAGCCATGCCCCACAGGAAAGGCTGAGAATCCAGGCAGTTGCTCAGTCCACAAGGCTGGATGTCTAAGTAGTCCCAATCTGGTGCTGAAAGCCCAATGGATTCTCAGAGATCTGCCCATCTCAGTCTACGCTGGGATCCAAAGAGTTGATCACAGCAGCAAGACAAACTCACCAATGACAGAGAAGGCAAGCAGCAAAAAAAAAGACCAGCTCCCTCTGCCATGGCCTTTTATACTGGCTGCTGGCAGAAGGTAACACCTACATTTAGGGTGGGCCATCCAGTTTGAGATAAGCCAATCTGAAGATCTCTTTCTCATATTTGTTCATCCCAAATCCAGTCAAGTTGATTCCCAAGATTAACAGGATTAACCATCACAAGTCCACCCCTTGTCAACCTGACACCCAATAGCCTCTCCTTATGTTATGCTTAAATGTCAAATCCAAACAATGTTGAGGTCATAATTCCACCTAACATGATATAAGTGTCCCACGTTCAGTCACAAAGCATTATGTCTTAGAATAGGTGGTAATGTCCTTGAGGAATAATTAGTCCTTCAGTATATAATGACCTAAATATCACAACACTAACACTCATCTCAGTTGTACATTCAAAAGGGAATAACACAAGTATCTGCTTAATATATGTATATATATAAACAAGCACATTCTTAACCTAATAGGACAAAAGTTAATAGCTATTACAATCCATGTTTCTGCAACTGGTCCCATGGCCTTAGCTTATATTTATGACTACCTTCCTCTACTACCCATTCGCTACCCCCCCCCCAGCAAGCACCTCTGCAGGTTTGGCTCTTTTCCTGAAGGAGTGACCCATACCTTCACCCATCCCTGAAGGGTCTGCGCCATTTGTTTTTTGGTTTCGGTTGTTGGAGTTTCCCATTGTCGCTTTTAATTTTTCAGCTTTCTCCACACTGCTTTCCAGGGGATTTCCCACATCCTCTCCAGCATTTGGTGCCATTTGTTCTCTTGATCTTAGCTAGTCTGACTGGGGTGAGATGAAATCTTAAAGTGGTTTTAATTTGCAAATCCCTAATTGCTAATGATGTTAAGCAGTTTTTAGGCTGTTTCTTAGCCATCTTTATTTCTCCTATTAAGAACTCTCTGTTCAGATCCATAACTCATCTTTTAACTGGGTTTTCTTTTTTTGGTGTTTTTGAGATAGGGTCTCCCTGTAGCCCCAGCTGTCCTGGAACTCACTCTGTAGACCAGGCTGGCCTTGAACTCACAGAGATCTGCCCGCCTCTGCCTCCCATGTGCTGGGATTACAGGCATGTGCCACCACACCCAGCTTCATTTGTTTTCTTAATTCTTTGAGTTCTTTATACATTCTGGATGTTAAACCTCTGTCAAATGTGTCACTGGTGAAGATTTTCTCCCACTCTATGGGTTTTATCTTCCTTCTTTGGTTATTTGTTTTGCTGTACAGAGCTTTTTTTTTTTTTTTTTTTTTTTAATGAGGTTTTGCCTCTTGTTAATTGTTGATTTCTTAATTCCTGAGCAACTTTGGTCTGACTTGAAAGATTTTTCCTACACCTATATCATGTAGGCCACTGCCCATGTTTTCCTCTAATGGTTTCAGAGTTTCAGGTTTCATATTGAGGTCTTTGATCCATTTGGAGTGACTTTTGTGCAAGGTGAAAGATAAGAGTCTAGTTTCGTTCTTCAGGTGGAGATCCAGTTTTGTCCTTTGTAAAGATGCTGTCTTTCCTCCAGTATGTGTTCCTGGCACCTTTATGAAATACCAGGTGGCTGAAATTGCATGCACTCATGTTTGGGGGTTCTTCAGTTATGTTCCATTGATCTTGAAGTCTTTTTTTGAGCCAGTACTATGCATATTTATTACTATAGTTCTGTAATATGGTTTGAGATCTGGTATGGTAACCCCCCTGCATTGCTCTTTGTGCTCAGGATTGCTTTGATTTTCCAGGGAAATTTGTGGTTCCCTATAAATTTTAGGATTTTTTTCTGTTTCTATAAAGATGTCATGGAAATTTTGATTGAGATTTCATTGAATCTATACATTGCTTTTGGTAGGATGGCAATTTTCACAATATGAATTCTTCCAATCCAGAGCATGAGTTGTCCTTCTATCTCCTGATGTCTTCCTTAATATCTATATATTGCTTTTGGTAGGATGGTGATTTTCACAATATGAACTCTTCCAATCCATAGTATGAGTGGTCCTTCTGTCTCCTGTTGTCTTCCTTAATATCTTTCATGAAAGATTTAAAATTTTCATTATAGAGATCTTTTTTAATTTTATTTATTTTTTGTTCATATATGAATGTACTGTCTGCATGTAGGTTTGTGCACCCATGTCGTGCAATGCCGCGGAGGTCAGAAGAGGGTCTCGGATTCCCCTGGAACTGGAGTTCTCCTGGAACTGGAGTTACAGACGGTTCTTAGCCGCCATGTGGGTGCTGGGGATCGAACCCGGGTCCTCTGCAAGAGCAGTCAGTGCTCTTAACCGCTAGGCTATACCTCCAGCCCCTTTTATATCTTAAGTAAAGTTTATTCCTAGATATTTTACTTCTGTTGAGGCTGTTGTGAGTAGGAGGGGTTCCATGTATTATTGGATTGCTTTTTATTGCTATATAAAAGGCTACTGATGTTTGTAGGCTGATTTTGTAACCTGCCACTTTGCTGAAAGTGTTGCTCATTTCTAGGACCTTTCTGGTGGAATTTTTGGTATCTCTTAAGTATGCTATCATATAATCTGCAGATAGAGTAACTTGACCTCTTCTCTGCCAATTAGTATCCCTTAAATTTCATTCCCTCTCTTATTGTTCTAACAAGAGTTTCAAGCACTATATTAAAAATGAATGGAGATAGTGGACAACCCTGTCTGGTTCTTATTTTAATGGGACTGCTTCCAAGTTTGCTCCACATAGAATGATGTTGGCTGTGGATTTGTTGTATATACCTTTAATTATGTTGAGGTATATTCTCTCCAGTACAATTCCTTCTAGGACTTTTAACGTAAATGCATGTTGAATTTTGTCAAAGGCTTTTTCTGCATCTATTGAGATGACCATGTGATTTTTGCCTTTGAGTCCATTTATATGATTTATAACATTTATTGACTTATGTATATTGAACCATTCCTGCATCTCTGAAATAAAGCAAACTTGATCATGGTAGATGATCTTTTTGATATGTGTCTGTATGCTGTTTGCAAGTATTTTGTAGAGAATTTTTGCATCTATGTTCATTAAGAATATGGGTCTAGAGTTTTCTTTTTCAGTTGTGTCTTTACCTGATTTTGGTATTAGAGTGATGCTGGCTTCATAGAAGAAGTTTGGGAGTTCTCCCTCTGTTTCTAATACTAATTGGTGGTAGATCGTCTCTAAATGTGTGGTAAAATTCTGCTGTGAATCCATCTGGGACTGGACCTTTTTGTAGCTGAGGTTCTGTATTACTGTTTAAATTTCATTTGGTTTGGGTCTGTTTAAACAGTTGATCTCTTCTTGGTTTAGCTTTAGTGATACCCATTAATTTAGATATTCATCCATTTCTTTTAAGTTTTCAAATTTAATAGAGTATAGGCTTTTGAAGTATTCCCTTATAATGATCTGGATCTTTTTGTTGTCTGCTACGATATTTTATCTCTGATTTTGCTGATTTGAATTTTCTCTTTCTTTTGGTTAACTGGGCTAAGAGTTTATCATGTTTATCTTTATAGCTAAAACATTAATGTATAATTTGTATATCAATATGCATATCATTTAGCCCAAAAATACAATAGTAATAATAATGTGGACCAATGTACTTTGTGAACTTAATATTTTTGTGTATTTTAAATAATTTTTAAGGCAATAGATTTTAGAAGTTACCTAAAATTATCCCAGAGGGTCCTTCAGCAAGAAAATAATATTTGTTTTATTATTTCTAAAATAAGTCAGTTAAGTTTATCTTTAGTACATTAGTCCATCTTTCTTTTCCTCTTCAGGCACCCTTTGAACCTGAGTGAAATGCAGATACTATTTTGAGATCTCAGAGTTCATTTCTTCCCAGTTTAGAGTCACTGGGTACTCACTTGGCTCTAGCAGCTGGAATGTCATTGGTTGACTTTTACCCCAGACTGAGGTTGGCAGACATGCAGAAATCTCAAAACCTATTAAAATTAAGATATAAGGCTTGACTTGTTCGATCTTTGTGAGTTCAAGGCCAGCCTGGTCTACGGAGTGAGTTCCAGGCCAGCTGGGACTACAGGGAGACCCTGTCTCGAAAAGACAAAAAAAAAAAAGAAAATGAAATTAGGTGTGCATATGTCCTATTAAATATATACTTTTTCTGAATGTGACTTTCTAGAGAATAAAGATATACTAAATAATTTATTTAGAAATTTATACAGACAAAAGGTGGCAATATTTGTAGGTCATAAATACTTATTATAAATAGGATTCTAGAAATAACCATGGGTTTTATTTTTAAAATATGTAAAAATGTTGACTAAGAATAAGTCTCAGATAGGCCAGTCTTGGTAATCTGGGCTAAGAAGTAGTTGGAGAACCCACAGTTAAAATAGTGTTCTAGTCTGATTTGTATATGGATAATTAAATGTTTAGATGTCTTTCCTTTAGCATATGGCTTAAAGTCTCATGGCTCATCTTCAGGTTTTAATTATCCTTAACCGGTTTTATTTCCTTGAGCTGCCTACTTTTACCTATTTATTCATATACACTGCAAATTGAATGTGATCTTAGAAAAAGTCCTTGAATAACTATGGATAGATCTAAGGTATATTCATCTACCTATCCCTTAAGGCACAAGGCTGTATCAGGATTGCAGATTTTCACCTTCCTTTGTAGCTTCTTCATCTTCCTAAATGCTTAATGCTAGCTAAGTAGATATATCACTCAACTATAATCAGTTAAACATTCAGTCATAAGCACTTATGGACAACTGCTTGCAAGCTTACAAAGGATAACTATTATATATTTAATATTAAAACTACTACTGATACTGATGTTAAAATTACCATAATGACATTATTTTTTAGTTTTTCATATATTTCAGACACATAAATTATACCATTTATATGACAATTATACATAGTCATAGTACAGTGTCACAAGGTAAGATTCTGGTCTCAGTTTTACCTATGAAGTCATTAAAGACAAAAGAAGGTAGCACAGTTCATAGGCTAAGAAGAAAATCATTACAAAATAACCAAAAGAACAAACAAAATAATTACCCTCTGGTTTACTGTGCTTCATACTGACTCCCTTCAAAATGTAGACTGAACAAACTTTTGACAATGTCTATGTTAAGTCACAGTTTCTAGAAATGACAGGTCATAAATGTTCCTAACCCAGGTCAACAGAGCAAAGATTCTAAGTTGCCTTGAGCTTTCTAATGAATTTTACACATAGCCCTAAAAGGAAAGTCTAGCAAAAGTGCACCTAATTTCACTGCTCCTTTACTCCAGGCATCCTGAGGTCTTTGCCTCACCAGCAGTATGTCCAGTTGTGTCTCCACCTGGGTAGTTCAGGTAATGAAAGTGTGGAGTGCTCATGAGGCCATACGCTTGAATCATGTAAGCCATTCATTTCTTGCTATGTCCCAAACTACACCCAATATCCTCACCTGACTTTCAGAGAGCTATGTGTGTGGACACTAAGGGACACAGGGAGGACACTCTGGCAAAGCACCCACAGGAGGCAGGACAAGCACAGACTCCTGGAGCAGATGTGAAGATGCGAGCTCCTCCAGGGTTCATGGTGTGCTGGTCTGTGGAGTCCCCAGCAACTTGCCATATGCTTGGGATCTGGGAATGTCTGCCCTAGACCAAGAAGTTTCTAGGAGCTGGAATTGTATTTTTAATATATCATTCTCAATAAGTAACAATTAAACCACTTCAGTTGAGAATGTTGGAAGATAAATTCAATTTTCCAGAGCCTTTATTCCTAGCAAAAATTTCATATTCAAAGATCTAAAAAGTAAATTTACCTCCAAATTATCCTTACTAGCTACAGAAGCAGAACTGAATCTGAGTGAAAATAAAATGCCATTATACTAAAGGAGTTCATTCCAATGTGGTATAATTTTCAACACACACACACACACACACACACACACACACACACACGGAGGCATGCAAGAGTTCATGCACTTGCAAGAAGTCATTAACTCTAAGATTACCAACAGAGAGGAGAACTTGGTTGCTTTTAAGGAAATAAATATGAACTTTTACATACCAGACAAAAATGTGTTTTTTACTACATATATAGGAATTTTCACAGCCCAAATTTTCACAAAACCCACTTTGAAATTCACACAAGACAGAGCAAGACTTGTATCAGTTAAAAAGCAGTCCTTGGAACTATCAGCCTATGTACCTACTAGGAGCTGACTCTGGGAATTTTCCAACTTGTCATTCTTGTGGTTATTGTCAAAGTCTAGGTCAAGGTTTTATGATAGTTCTTGTGTTATTTGTGTTAACATACATATTTTTACCTTAACTTAAGGATCATTTTTTTTCTGAACTCAAGTTAGCTGGAAATGCATTCTAGAACCTTCCTGTAAATTTCTTTGGAAAAGACCTCAACTTAGGAAAAGACTTTGCCGTTCATATTCTTTATGGTTTCTCCTAGGGAGGGCTGTGTTTTGTAAAAATGAGCCTTCTCTTCTAGCTGTAGGATGTCTAGAGAATGTAACAGAAGTCAGGACAGAAACACAGAGCTGTATAGCCCTGGGCCTGGCCTCAATGTGACCTTGAGCAAGTCCTTAGACCTCTGAACCCAGTTTCTTCTGTGAGATGGACTGGAAAGCACATTCTTATATTATTGTGTTGGTTCTTTAGTTGTTGATGTTGTTTTGTTTGGTTTGGTCTTTTTATTTATTTTTTTTTTTAAATTAATTTTTATTGATGCTTTGTGCATTTCATACATTTTTTCCAATTCAGTTCAGGCTTATTAAAACAGGGGTTTCCCATAGCTCCAGCTGGCCTGAAACTTACTATGTAGACTAGGCTGGCTTCAGTCTCACAGATGTCCACCTGCCTCTGCCTCCCAAGTGCTGGGGTTAAAGGTGGGCGTTACCATGCCCAGTTCCTGAAGTATTATGAAATAAAGAATGGAACACTGTGCAAGGCACATCAATTTGTTGTCCATGGAAGGGTCCTTGGATCATCAGGTCCCTGACCCCTCCTTATTTTGAAGATGAGACTCAAGGCACCAGAAGCTAACCAGGGTCACACAGACAGGCCTGTGGCAGACGGGGTCTCTGTGCCCTGGCTTCCAGTTCTGAGAAGCAGTGCTGCAGTCCATTTAGGCTTTCCAGGTAACTTGCTGAGCCTTTCCTGTGTGTGGGTTCTGCCTCTCCTTAGGCGTTCCTTCTGATGAAAGCAGGCCAGCCTCACCCCCCCCACCCCCATGTGTCCCCTGCTATTAAAGTCTTTGAAAATAGTATCTAGGGACGAGGAGGAGGAAGAGTCATCACTTACTGAATACCTGTTGGGTTTCTCATGATCACTACAGTGTGTACACATTGCCATGCTGCTGTCCCCGTGGAGCAAAACGGAGACCTCAGGCTCAGGCTGTCTGAGCACCCAGTGTAGTAGGCACAGACACTGACTAGCAGCAGAGCTCAAGCCTCCACCCCTCTGTCTATAGGCCATAGCTACTCCCCAGAAAAGTTACACTGCAATGCGAGCACCCAGTGTAGTAGGCACAGACACTGACTGGCAGCAGAGCTCAAGCCTCCACCCCTCTGTCTATAGGCCATAGCTACTCCCCAGAAAAGTCACACTGCAATGCAAAGAAGATAGGCAGCCCTTGACAGAGCTGGGAGAAGCTAGTGCCTTGTCACAGACTTGTCATGTTTAATGCTAACGCAAGTTTCCTTTTCATGTCCACAGTGAAAGCCAGGGAGGGGTTTGGGAACATAAAAGGTTGGTTTGCAGCTTGCGACCGTCCCCGGAAACTGGTGCGTGTGATACACGTGGGCACCTCTAGCTGCAGGGCTCCTCTCTTTCTGAAGAATAATTAATAAATATTTTCTTTTAGCATATAACAAACAGTTGAACCAAACAATTATGTAAACTGGAAATGACCCAAAATGCAAGCAGTTGGCAGCCACACAGTGAAGCGCATTGTCGTGCACATGTGCGAGTTTGTCACTCCGCCTCTCTGGTGATCTGCACTTAATAGGAATATTTTAAACTATGTAGCTAAGCAACAGAGGTAATTGTTGCTTTCTAGAGCTTTTGTTAGCACTCTAACACAGCCCAAATATGCATAATTAGGTATAATGTCTATAAATCATTATTGTACACATGTGGGTAGTTAAGTGGAGTGAGAGAATAGTTCAATGAATTGAGCATATTCACTGAAAATGCTTTTATTTGTTTTCTGTAGTTCATAATACTTTAAAATTATCATAACCCCTTACACTTTCTCTTAATAGCCAACTGTGATGTTGAGAAAAACTTCATTTGCATTTTAGACTATGTTTAATATATTATTTAAACCTGGAGTTGTTCTGATATGGATTCGAGAGAGGATAGGCCCATCCTATCAAACATTATGTGCTTGTTTATCCAGCCTCTTTTCTAGGAACTGAAATGTTAAATTTTTCAGTTTATGTTGAATGGATCCCAACAAAAGAGTGCACCCTATAATCAGCATTATTTACAGGGCTAGTGTTGTGACTGAATTCTTCCCTGCATCCAAAAATGCTTTTAGTTACTATGGCAATATTTACTTGATCCTGGCAGTCCACTGTTGATTTAGGGAGATAATTACCAGAAAAGAAGATGATGGAGATGTATTTTTGAGTGTCCTTGTCAGAGACAATGTTTATAAAAAATTAAATGAGACCAAAAAAAGGCACATTGTCCTCTAGGCAGACACCTCTCCTGCAGCCCCACATGGATAGCTGTGCTTTTCTTCCCTCCAGAGATGTTTATCAACACAGAATGTACTTCACTTGGTGTCTTTAACAGTCTTTAAGGGGCTTTATTATTTTATGTTTCCCATACCCCCACCAGCCTTTGAGATGCAGAAATGGTCCCTCCTTTTGTTTCACTTTGTTTTTGTCCTGGTGGATGTCAGAGGACCCTGGCTAGGCTGTTTAATACATTTCACAGCCTGGCGTGAACTAGGCACCATCTCATAGGCCTGGCCAACCTAGTGTCACCAAATAATCACACACTTAGTTGGAATATTTCCGCTGGGGCAGCCATGGCAGACTGACCAAACATATGTACATACATTCATACATACATACAACCTGTCACACACACACACACACACACACCCCAACACACACACACATCATCCAAGTGAAGGTGTGACACTGACTGCTACCCTAGAACAACAGCCATCCTTCAAATGGTCTGAGCACTTGGGGCCTGAGGCTATTGGTCACAAGGTTCCTTGACTGAGGACCCGAGGTAGCCCTGTACTGAATACAACTGGTTCACAGCATCCTCTCATCTCTACCTCTCATCTTCTTTACTTTTTCCCAAAAATGCAAGAATCAGACTAGGAAATGTGTTACTGTTTAAAATATCCAAACCTGCTAAGTATCCCATTTGGTTTTGCCTGAGAATGAAATTGTAATGTGGCACTTACAGAAGTAACCAGGAAGTCTTGAGAGCTTCAGAATCCCTTAGTTATATGACCTCTTTGTGGATGCCTCGGGATATTAGCTAATATTCCATAAAATCAGGAAGATTTCTGAGGAACTATAGAGAAAAGAATTCAGATAAGCTCTAAAGACACATTGCCATGCCACAGAGAAGTCTGATGAGCATTTTCTTTACAAGGTGTCCTATATATGTTGCTTGCTTCTGGTTGGCTAAGATGTACAAACATAAGAGGTACAATAGCAGTAACTTCAAATCCAGTGCTGTGTCGCTGCTGATTGCTTGTAATTGACAGTAGCCTATAAAAGGACTTAGTTCTTCATATGATGAGATATAAAAGTTTATTCCTTTAAAGATGATTAGAAGATTAAGCTCTAAATTTATTTTGTTTTACAGCATATATATTTTTGTCATTAATGTTTATAAAATTAATAGATACTACATGTTACACATATTTTGTGTGCATACCAGTATGTACATACTATACATGTGTGTAGACACACATGTACATACACATACATTTACATGGTGTATGGATCATAGTTCAAGGTGCTTAAATTTTTTTTAGTAGGTTGAATACTTTCTTAGAAGTAGGATATTAGGGCTGGAGAGATGGCTCAGTGGTTAAGAGCACTGATTGCTCTTGCAGAGGACCCGGGTTCGATTCCCAGCACCCACATGACGACTAGGAACCGTCTTTAACTCTAGTTCCATGAGAATCTGACAGCCACTTCTGACCTCTGTGGCACTGCACAACCCAGGTGCACCATCCTACATGCAGACAGTACACTCATACACACAAAAAATAATAATAAATGTAAAATAAAATTTAAAAAAAGAAGTAGGATATCACTGTGTGGTCCAGGCCAGCCTTAAACTTGTAATCTGATTATCTCTGCCTCTTCTGTCTTGAGATTACAGACATGTACCACTAGACTCACTCTTTGAAATATTTTTATTCTGTTTTTTCAAATATTGTTTCTCTTTTATTTTTGCAGAAGGAAGCCTGCTAAAACCCACAGATGAGGCCCTTCATTCGCCTGCACGAGAAAACTCCCTCAGGAAGGAAGACCTATATGCTTGTTATCCAGAGCTCATGGTCAAATCTTTAATGCACTTGGGTAAATTTGAAAACAGTGTGTGTGTTCAGAACTTAAGTGAAAACTTAAATGACAGTGGCATCCAGTCTTTGAAAGCAGAGAGTGACGAGGCAGAGGAGTGCTTTAGGATTCATTTGGATGATGGAAGAGACAAAGTTGATGGTTCCAAGCCACCTTTCTGTTCCTCTGACAGTGAAAGTAACTCTGACAATACAGAGAATGGGTGGGACAGTGGCTCCAACTTGTCAGAAGACACCAAACCTCACCAAGGTCCCAAATACAGACTGACAGACAGTAAAAAGGACCTATTGGAAGCTCCTGAGATAAAAGCTGAAGGCGACAGATTTATTCCTTGTGAGAACAGATGTGATTCTGACACCGATGGGAGGGACTCCGTGAACACTCATGTGGAGCCTTTAGATAGTGAAGGCCAGCCTTCTTTTCTGGAGGCTGAAGAAGATGGCAAGAGCCAGGCCACAGTTCCGGAGGAGCCTGGTGACACAGAGAGAACCAGAGGGAGCCTGAATCTGCTAGAGCAGGCCATTGCTCTTCAGGCTGAGCGAGGCTGTGTTTTTCACCATACCTACAAAGAGCTGGACCGCTTTCTCCTGGACCACCTGGCAGGGGAGAGGAGGCAAACCAAAGTTACTGACATGGGTGGAAGACAAATCTTTAACAATAAGCGTAAGGCACATTTTTATTTTTGCTGTAGGAACTGTGTTTGGAAAAATGCTAACATCTATAATTCTTTCTAGATTAGCATTTTGACCATTCAGTGTCTGGAGAGATGGCTCAGATGTTAAGAGCACTGGCTGCTCTTGCAGAGGATCCAGGGTCAATTCCCAGCACCCACATGGCAGTGGACAACCCTTCCTAATTCTAGTTCTAGGTCTGACACCTTCTTCTGGCCACGACAGGCATTGTACAACAGAGGTGCATTTACATACACACAGACAATACACTCATGCACATAAAATAAAAATATGAAAATACATTTAATTTTAGAATCAGTTCATCATCACAAAATGTACCATTTCATATTTTGTACCCACTCTTTAGATTATTATCAGCGATGGTTGTCTTCACGCCTGAAAAACACTGTATCTCTTTCTTCTAATTGAATCAGTTCTTTAAAAACACATCATACCATTTAAAAATATTTAACTGGACATTTTAGATGATTTTAATTTATTAGACAAATCAGTTCCAGAAAATTAACTTTTTTCCCACCCCTTGTTCTGGGATTGTCTGGCTGCCTTTGACCTTCAAAAATGACATGCTGACTGCAGTGACACACGCCTTAAATTCCAGCACCCAGAGGCAGAGGCAGGTGGATTTCTGTGAGTTACAGATCTGCGTAGTAAGTTCCAGGCCAGTTGGGGCTACAGGAAGACCCTTTCTCAAGAAAATTTTAAAAAGGAGCTGGAGAGATGTCTCAGTGGTTAAGAACCCTGGCTGTTCTTGCAGAGGACCTGGTTCAGTTCCAGTACCCACCAACCATACATAACTCCAGTCCCAAGGGTTATCTTCCAACCCCCTCGGGCATTGCATGACACAGGTGCACTTACATACGTGCAGGGAGTACACTCATATATATAAAATAAAAAAATAAACATATATTTAGAAATACAGACATCAAATCAATTTATGCCAGGCTGGATGCTCTGATCCCTGATCCCTCTTGGTATAAAACTGGGTGTTACTATATTTATAAGCCTGTAGTTTCCTCAGCTTGCCAGCTGGGGTTCCACAAATATCTGAGTCAGATTGAAATTGGAAAAGTGAATGTGCTTGGAGAAGACCTTAAATTCCTCCTCCAACATTAGGAACAGTGCTCTCCCCCATGGGAGACCCTGCCTGTTCCCTTACTCAGGTAACAACACCTTGTGCTGTTTTGTGGGGGGGAGGGGGGGAGTTGGTGATGATTCCTGTGGCTGACGAGATTCTCAGTGGTCCATGAGTAGCCAGTCAACACATTTAAGATGAATGTGTCCAGGGTCTAGTCAGATAGATTCAGAACTGCAAAGTTTGCATTTTGTCTCAGCAAGTTTTGAGAAGATTCTTCAGGCCCCTGGGAGTTTGATAACCACAGAATCCAGGAAAGATGTCTCAGAGAAAAATCAGGTCCTAGATCTAAAGGACAGGGCTGACAGGTTGGTGTGGTTAGAACTTCTGTCCATGGAAAGTAATCCAGAAGTGAATTGTTTGGTAATATTAACATTCGCCTATCATCTTGACAAATAATATCTTGCAAGTTTGAGAAACTAAGGAGACATAAGACACCAAAACAATGTCATAGGGGCATGAGAATGAAGCCCCCAAATATTCTCATGGGTCGGAGTAGGGGATGAATGGCAATGTGGACATGTGGGTTAGAGCAGGGCATTATTTTTAGCTCCATGCACATGGGTCACCATGCAATTGGTTAAATTTTCCTTTTAAAAAAGATAAAGTACAAAATCTGGAAAAAAAGATAAAATTTACTCCCAGTCACATTTCATTGGTCTTAAGACAGATATTTCCCCCTCAGTATATATGAAACCAGAAAGATATGTCACAGTTTAACCTTTAATCATTTTTCTTTTCTAATCACATCAAAATGATGGTTCATCTTATGATTGATGCTGTACTACAAGCAATGAAATCCAGTCAACCTTAACTTAAAATTCTTGTTGATATTTTATTTTTATAATGTTTAGAATTATCCAGTGTTTTCAGAATTAATAAGACAATAGAATATGTATTGGAAGCCTTGGTTGCAAGAATGTAGATTGCAAGTTTAGAGGCTTAAAGAACTGCTGGTGAGTCGGGAAGGATTAACAGGATGTCCTGTGACATGGGCCTTGCAAGGTGACCGGACATAGGAGAGGCAGGTATGGAGGGGTCTACATTTCTGTGTGGATGGGGTGGATGCCGTGGACTCCATGCTCCTCACTCCCATGTCCACTCCTCTCTTCTGGAACCACGAGTCTAAGGGGACTTGTTTTTTGACCTGCATTCCATAGTCTAAGTAAGCATTAAGCCTACCTGATTGCCGACTTCTTTAAAATGGTCCTGACTTTAGGTACATCTTGGTCATGGTCTCCTCTGTTAAGGAAAGTGCACTCAGTTTCCCCCAAGTCTGCAGATGAGCCAGCATTGTTGCAGGAAGTTTGGTTAGACCATTGCTGCTAAGATTTGGAGGCTGGGTCACACAGTGTAGTCACATTACTGTATTGCTCAGCTTTTCAAGAGGACTAGAACAATGGCATGGTCTATCAGGTGTGAGTTAGGGTTGTCCAAGGTGAATCGGGATGCAGCACTACCAGAGTGTAAGGTCCCCCTCATTGTGCAACACCGCACAAAGGAAGCAAAAGAAGAGCGCTTAAGAGCTGCCCTAAGCCTGTGCTCTGGTTTCTTATCATGCAAGCAGGTTCTGCCCTCCAGAGCATTTCATCCGCATCTTTGTTTCAGAAGGCCCAGGAGAGAGTTGCAGACAAAGGTGATGGTGACTGTCAGTGAGCCCTACCTGGGCAGGTGCCAGCCTGTGTTATCTCCAATACCCTCTCTGCCTTCCTGCAGACACACAGTGTGATGAGGAGGGGATACACGGCGCCAGACCTTTCAGTGCTTAGAAATGTGGCCTCACGTGGACGTGGACAAGATCCAAGTGAGGAAGGGCATCGGCATCCACACGGGGGCCGCTCCTCTGTCAGCAGCACCTTGCAGTGGTGTCGGGCTCCTAAATCCACTTCAATCAGACTTTAAGGATCTTGACCAGCAGCCTACAGATTTTGCATGCCCAAATCAACCTGGAATTTGGGGTTATATTCGAATTAAATGAAACTTGTATGTACAAAGCCATAAAAACATCACTTATAATGCTTTTTTATCTCTTACAGAATACAGAAAGAGTAGCCCATTATCTTATTTAGATCCTATATCTGCTTAATATAAATGTTGGCCCTGAACATGCCCCTGCCCTTGGCTGTTCTCTCCTCACAGCTCTCTGCTTCCTGCCTCCTAACCATCCTTGAACCAGTGCAGGCTGCAACTTGCAGGAACCCTGGCCCCTCCTCTTTGCTGAAACCCCTGTAAATTGCATTACATACAGCCTGCTGTGCCCCATCTGCCTGGAACTCCTTGTAATCCAACAACTGGAGTGACATGGTAGCACAGAGGCATGTCTGCTTATGTGGTATACTACTTATGCAAGGATGTCTGTCACATCCCATCACAGTGGTCTTCTCTGGGTGGCTTGCTTGAAGCAGGAGTGAATGGAGCTTCATGTCCACTCAACCTGTGTATGAGTGACTGCCCCCCCCCACTTCACCCACTACCAGGTACAAGGCCAGAGAGGCCTTTCTCCCAGGATAGTGGGTTCTTTTGTCTTGTAATTTTAAATAGGGCTTTTTCTAGACTCTTTGAATAGAGGGTGGTGTGAGTTTAAATACATTCTTCTTCCTCACTTTTTCTTTCTTTTCTTCTTTTCAGGAGCCTGTTCACCTTTTGGCACAGGGTGTTTATTTGTTTGTTTGTTTATTTGTTTGTTTCACGA
Organism: Rhizomys pruinosus; assembly: GCA_009823505.1. NCBI lineage: Eukaryota > Metazoa > Chordata > Mammalia > Rodentia > Spalacidae > Rhizomys > Rhizomys pruinosus. Next base: position 1,582,704 of record VZQC01007521.1, read on the forward strand.
GGATTTAACTATAATACATGATGTGACAACTTAAACCACTCTGCATTTTAACAGTCCCTTGCCCTGTGTCAGCCTTTGCTTAGGAATCCAAGAAAATTGAAAATGTGTTTTATGCTTCCACAGGTCTTAGTTGAGGGTTTTATTCAAGGCAATGTGAGAAGAATGTGCACAATGGCAAAGCTAACTAAAGTGCGAATGTCACCTGCAAGGCCACTCTATTGAATGGAAGGGAAGAGGCATCAAATGAATGTCTCAATTCAATTTCTCTGTAGATTCACCGAGGCCTGAAAAGAGGGAGACCAAGTGCCCCATCCCCGGATGCGATGGCACAGGGCATGTGACGGGGCTCTATCCCCACCATCGCAGCCTCTCTGGGTGTCCCCACAAAGTGCGGGTTCCTCTTGAAAGTGAGTATTTTCTTTACCTAAAACATATAGACAAAAAAATAACATATAGACACCTTGTCATGTATATCACCACCTTACAAGGTTGTTCCCTCTCTCTTCAAGTTTAGAATTAGAAATGCAAACATAATTTTGTCTCCATATGTCAAGCAATTTCCATCTAGCTGTTTTAAAACATAGTATATCCATAAATTTGAGGAATAAAGCCAAAAGATCAAGAAATATTTTCCATTGAAAAGATAAAGCTTATAAGAGGTGGGTTCTCGTCAAAACACAGGTTCCTGGGAAGTCCTCATAAGCCAAAGGCACAGTGAATGGTGGCTAAGAGTCCCAGTGTGCTTCTGTGGAAGGCTCAGCAAGCCAGGGTCCATCTGGGGTGTAGGTATCTTCCTGATCATCTGATTCCTGACCCTGAGGTGATTAGGTGAGGAGGAGAATGGCCCAGACTAAGAAGGAGCTGGGTGTGAGCCCCAGAGTGGTTGGTTGGCATTTTGAGAGGGTGCTTAGTAGGAAGATGACATTTGTCTCTGTGAAGTGGCTGTCCCCAAGAAGGGCATTCTCCAAACATACAGGGTCACCAAGGTTCCAGAGGTCAAAGCATCAGAGCATAAAAGACAAGTCATCATTACTACCCAGTATATCTGCATGGATCGTCCTCTGCAGGACGATCTAGCTTCCATAGGCCTAGACGAGGTTATAGCCTTGTGCATCTCAAGGAGGACACCCTGTCCTGGGATCCCCTCCCTATAGGAGCATGTGCCCCATGATGTTCTTTCTTATCACATCATCTGAGGATCCCAGAGCAAAAGCATCTCTTTACTCATCTTTCAGCCATAGGGAACATAATGGACTGTCTAACTAATATCATGTAGAAATAAAATTGAGAAAAATGTGTTGGTGTGTTATGTATGCTTAGTCTTCTTTTTAATGTGATATTTTTGCTTAGTTCTTGCCATGCATGAAAATGTGCTCAAGTGCCCCACCCCAGGATGCACAGGAAGGGGACATGTGAACAGCAACCGCAACACACACAGGAGGTAATTCTGATGATTTGCTCATCACTTCACCATTACAATAAGCAAGAGAAACTTGCCATGAATGCAGTAATAGGCCGTGTGTTAGGGGAAATCTCTGTATCACTCGCAAATGTTACTTCTTAAAATAGCTGACAAGCAGTCTCAACCTGTGCAGTCAAAAACAAAGGAAGATTGCCTCATTACACAGTCACACAAGGAGAACACTTTCCTTCCTGCTCTGGATCTCACCACCACCTCAGATACTGGAAGCTGACATCAGCATTCCATATGGCTTATCGTGGGTCCTACTTAATAGGTATTGAAGAGGACTTCACTGACAGTACTAGAGTTTCTATAAGCATGCAGGGATTAGACATCATTTTATTAAGAATGCAACTAAAATAAAGCATATCTGTGTTCATTTATATGCACATTTATCATATATACATATATGTATTTTAAGTGGATTTTTAAATTTTATGTACACATTTAATATTACATGTTGACTTTGAGCCACTCTCTGGCTTATAAGCATATTGCCCAAAGATTTCATACTCATACTTCCAGTTAGAATTCAGTCTCTAAAATTTTGCTAATGATAATCATGGAGTTGTCAACATTGCTAACTCGTATAGTCAAATTGTGTGTAGAAATCCACTTAAAATATTGAGTTTCAGAATCCTTTAGCTATCTCTCTGTTGTACAATACTTTGATCTGTAAACTGCACTTGCTATTTGTCACCTGTATGATGGGGCTACGGAGCAAGTGTTAACCCTGAAGTTCGCAACCCCTTTGGGATCTTTTATATGAGGATGGTGCTAAATGAATTATTAATATGACTTAACATTAGTGTATACCAAGCGTACTGTGATCACCTTGTTCACACATGTTCTTTGCTTTTCTGTTTTGAAACAGTCTTTCTGGTTGTCCAATTGCTGCAGCTGAAAAATTGGCAATATCCCAAGACAAAAGTCACCTTGATTCCTCCCAGACCGGGCAGTGTCCTGACCAGGTCCACAGGTATGAATTCCCATGAAGCTCCTGACACCCTCTGTTCATGATGTTCCAACCCAGTAGGACCTCCGTTCCTGTGTCACTTCACTGTCTCACTGCGTCACTTGTAGGGTTTAGCCTAAATTCCATCTCTTTGCAAGGGTAGCATTATATGGGCAAACATAAAGGAATGAAATAGTAACTATATACATGAATCAAAATTCCTTGTCACTAATATAACTCATCCTATAGACAGGTGGGCTCCCCTTTGTGACTGACTTCATATTTTCCACCCAGAGGAAATTCTATCAGGAACACTCAAAGTGAGCAATGTTGTTGTACTGCTCTTCAGTTTCAGCTCCATGTACACATAGCATTTCCACTGTGGGCAGCATAACAAATGTGTCTCCATTGGCCCTTGAGCTCAGGAACTCCAGAATGTCCTAGTAGTTGTGAAATATTATGCATAAAGTATGTGTGTTGATGATTAACGTTTAAACATTAAATGCCTAATAAGTTTATTCTATAAAGATCATGAATACAGGACAAGTTATATATATATATATATATATATATATATATATATATATATATATATGTCTGTGTGTGTCTGTGTGTGTGTCTGTGTGTGTATGAATGTATTGCCTGCATGTGTGTAAGTGCACCCATGTTGTACAATGCCCATGGAGGTCAGAAGAAGGCATTGTAATTCCCTGGAACTGGAGTCACAGGGGGTTGTTAGCCACCATGTGGGTTCTAGGAATTGAACCAGGGTCTCTGAAAGAGCAGCCAGTTCTCTTAATGACTGAGCCATTTCTCCAGCCCCCAGGACACGTTATTTGAAAATTAAGAAAGATAATAAAATAACTTCTGGGAATGAGTCACTGAAATACAAAAACAACCATTAGACACTTCACTATTTTCTGGAAATCTAGCTAGCTTTCCGTCATGAGGAACATTCTGACCAAAAGCAGCTTGGGGAGGGAAGGCTCTGTTTGGTTTGTGCTTCCAGTAACAATCCATCTGGAAGGGAGCTGGGCCCGGAACCTGAAGTAGAAAACATGCAAGCTCACCAGCTCCTGTCTTACTTCTTGGCTTGCTCATCTGACTGTCTTGTGCACAGCCAAGACCTACCTGCCTAGGGGTGGTGCTGCTCACATTGGGCCAGGCCCTCACACATCAACCACCAATCAAAACAATCTCATTCAGGGCTGGAGAGATGGCTGTCACCAGATGTTAAGAGCACCAGCTGCTCTTGCATAAGACCCAGGTTCTATTCTCAGCACATACAAAGTGGATAATAACCTCCATAATGCCATTCCCAAAAGAATATGACACATTATTTTGACTTTAGTGGGCATTGCAAGTCACAGGTTCACTTACCTACATGCAGGCAATACACTTATACACACACACACACATACACACACACACACACACACACACACACAAAATACATAAAATAAAAAAATTCAAATTAAAAAAAAATACCAACAACAAAAAGACAATCTTGTGGCCACAGGTCAATCTGACGTAGGAAATTTCTCAACTAAAATCCCCCCTTCTCAGGTGTCTTTAGGTTATACACAGTTGACAATAAAAACTAATAAGTGCAAAAGATAAGACTTTCCTTAATATATTATTTCTATAGAGTCAATTAAAAGAATCAAAATTAGCATTCAGTCACATGAGTGAAGAACATGTCAGGTAAAGACCATGAATTGCTAAATAAGTAGCTTGATGGCTTTGCTTATTCCAAATACACACAAACACACACACACACACACACACAAATTCTACAGAAATATTTAACTCCCATTTATCTTGGAGTAAAATAATTACATCTAGAAGCCCTAAAGTTGAATTCTTGGTTAGTATTATTATATTCTGTATTTTCTCCTAAGTATGTTTTTAAAGTAAATAGCATGAAGGTTCACTTTCATTTCTTTAAAAAACTAAAGTATTTCTATGTCTTTAAGACTTAACTATAAGCCAAATTACAATAAGAAGATCTACTAGTCCCTGGAATATTTTCATGTACCATTTTAGGAAAATTTTATCCAGTGCAAAACATATCAGTAACATTTTGGCATTCTTATGGGCTCATTTCTTTGTAAAATTGAAGGAAAAAGACTGGGTGTGGTGGCTCACACCTTTAATCCCAGGACTCAGGAGGCAGAGGCAGGCAGATCTCCATGAGATGAAGGCCAACCTAATCTACACAGTGAGTTCCAGGCCAGCTGAGGCTACAGAGAGATCCTATTTCAAAAAAAGGAAAAATATCTTTGATAGTGCCAAATTCTCAAAGTTGTATTTGTTTATATTCTCTTACCATTAGATCACAGCCAAACAAAATTATATTTTCATTGCCAGTCAAAAGTATGATGGCCTTGCTTATTCTGAATTAAAAAAAAAAACTATAGGAATATTTAACTCACATTTAATTTAGAGTAAGATAATTACCTAAAAAAATGTGATGTCTCCCCCCAAAAAATAACAGGAAAAACGAATGGGGTACAGTGACATGTGCCTTTAATCCCAGCACTTGGGAGGCAGATGCAAGTAGATTTCTGTGCGATCAAGGCCAGCATGGTCTGACTTCCAGACAGGGAGACCCTTTCTCAAAAAGGCAAAAAAAAAAAAATGTGATGAGCATTATAATACAGTAATTTAGATAAATTTTGAAATAATTCAAATTTAACAGATAGAGTGTTGAATGCTAATTTAAAGCAGTCTTACTAAAATCAGCAAAATCATTCAGGGTGAAAGTAGAAAAAATGGAGGAACATCCAGGGAGACTCTTCCAAGTCAGTCAAGTTTCTGCACTGCCTGCTACACCATCATGCATAATCACACCTGTCTACTCATTTCTGCACTGCCTGCTACACCATCGTGCACAATCACACCTGTCTACACATCTCTGCACTGCCTGCTACACCATCGTGCACAATCACACCTGTCTACACATCTCTGCACTGCCTGCTACACCATCAAGCACAATCACACCTGTCTACTCATCTCTGCACTGCCTGCTACACCATCAAGCACAATCACACCTGTCCACTCATCTCTGCACTGCCTGCTACACCATCAAGCACAATCACACATGTCTACTCATTTCTGCACTGCCTGCTACACCATCAAGCACAATCACACCTGTCTACTCATCTCTGCACTGCCTGCTACACGATCATGCACAATCATACCTGACTACTGATTTCTGCTCTCCCTGCTACACCATCAAGCACAATCACATGTATCTATTCATTTCTGCACTGCCTGTTACACCATCATGCACAATCACACATGTCTACTCATTTCTGCACTGCCTGCTACACCATCAAGCACAATCACACGTGTCTACTCATCTCTGCACTGCCTGCTACACCATCAAGCACAATCACATGTGTCTACTCATTTTTGCACTTCCAGGTACACCATCATGCAGAATCACACATGTCTACTCATTTCTGTACTGCCTGCTACACCATCATGCACAATCACACGTGTCTACTCATTTCTGCACTGCCTGCTATACCATCATGCATAATCACACCTGTCTACTCATTTCTGCACTGCCTGCTACAGCATTAAGCACAATCACACCTGTCTACACATCTCTGCACTGCCTGCTACACCATCAAGCACAACCACACTTGTCTACTCATTTCTGCACTTCCTGTTATACCATCATGCACAATCACGCGTATCTACTCATTTCTGCACTGCCTGTTACACCATCATGCACAATCACACATGTCTACTCATTTCTGCACTGCCTGCTACACCATCAAGCACAATCACACATGTCTACTCATTTCTGCACTGCCGGCTGCACCATCAAGCACAATCACACATGTCTACTCATTTCTTATTAGATCGTTTAACATGTAGGAGGTATACACCTCCTGTCAGTGACATAATCCATGCTTACTGATAGTCATGGGGAATATTTCTCAATGAAGTGTAGACACTTGCCCTTTATGAGCTGTCTGTGAAAACTGAATATTCCCCTTGCTGAGGATAGACTGGAACAGAGAAGATGCAGCATCAGCATAACCATGTCAGTGCAGGTCAGGAGCAGGCAGTGGTCCCTCTGCTGAAATCCTCACCAGCAGTTTCTTTCTGTTTCCTTTGAACTACTTCCTGCCTCTAACAGGACAAGTTTGGTGAAGCAAATCGAATTCAATTTCCGTTCACAAGCCATCACCTCTCCCAGAGCCACTGTGTGTAAAGAACAGGAGAAGTTGGGGAAAGTGCCATTCGATTATGCCAGTTTTGATGCACAAGTTTTTGGTAAACGTCCTCTCATACAAACAGGGCAAGGACAAAAAGCACCACCATTTCCTGAATGTAAGCTTCAAATCTGAACCCCAGTACTTATCCCCGAAAATGCATCTTATGTGTGTGGGGGAAGTGGGTATGTACTCAAATGTGTAACATGCTCCTGAGAGATGACAGAAGAGAATATCTAGTGAAGTAACGTAAGCTGACCATTGTTACTGATTTTATACTGACCTTATACTGAATATGGTCAATAATTATTCCACAGATAATGTGATTATTAAATCTAAATACAATAATTAATTCACATTTAGTTCAGATTGTGATTAATATATTGAAAATGTGACAGCTGTTGTACTATACTGTTTCTTACTCATGCTGCAGTGATGGCAATCTGGTAGAAAAAAATACGTAATACTATCTAAAATATTACTGAAGGTATTGGGGAAGCTGAAAAAGCCAAGAAACTGAATTCAGGAATCTGGAATTTACTAGAAAAAATATGCATGACTGTCAAAACATTGACTAATGAATTTAAGAATTAATGTAGAAACCTTTGAATTAGATAAAAGAAAAATGCTCATTGACCCTTGCCTTTCTATATAGAAGACCATAACCAAAAGATGCTGCAACATACAAAACTTGGTGGCCTTGCTTACACATTTCTCTTAAATATTCCAATGAAAATAAGGGAAAGTAGGTGTTGGGAACAAATGCAGGAAATGATCAGTAATATACGTTTAATAATGAACACACTATATAATTACCCACTTGGAGTCCTCCATGAACCATGAATCTTTTACAACCTTACAATCCCATGGAATTCCCTCAGCCATTAACCCTAGACAGAGTGAACATCCTGTGATTTGACCCATGCTTGCAGAGGTTCAGAAGGCTGCCTAAGACCAGCAGCAGGACTGCCCTCAGGTGGAGAGCTTGTGTGTGCAGAGGCCTGGTTTCCCCCTCACCAGCCTCCTCCAAACACATCCAGAGACTTGAAAGGAGTTGGCCCTTCATTGAGAAGACTATAATTAAAAAGATCTACCTATTCTTGCTTAAAATAGGTCTTAACCAACCTAAGTAACTCTTGACAACTTGCTAAATTCAGAAAAAAAAATACACATGTACACAATGTTTTTATCTAGCTATCTAATTTGTATACATAAATACTTGGATTTTTATTTTATGTGCACAGTGTATACAGGTACATATATGTTAAATTCAGATGAAGATACTTATTGAGAGTGCTGTGTATAAGGGTATTGACTTGAAAAACCATAATAAGGTCAGTGACATTTCTTAATCTTGTAGTTACAGGAATAATAAAAATATTTGAAGTAAACAGCACAATGCAAAACCAGTAGTTAAATGCTTTTATATCCTTACATCTTGAATATTTCTCCCATAACCTTGAATGGTACTCACGAACACTCCCACAGGGAAGGTAAATTTGTGTAACTCTGTCCTTCAGGAAAGCTGTGATACTCAAAACAAAACAAGCAGAAACTCAGCCTTGTTTATGGAAATGGCCTTTCTGTTCTCCATGAGAGCAAGTCCTCCAGTCCTCTACTGAGCTTGCTCTTCCTTAACACGCAAAATGCCAGCTCACTGAAGACTCCATCCCAGTTTAGTTACAAAGCAGACCTGTATTCCAACTTATAAATACAGTTCCATGTCTAAGTATAAACTCTTATGAAAACAGTTCCTAAAAGGATGCACTATTTCTGTACCTAAGATACAGTTTTCCAGATAATCATTTTTCCCCTGTATCTGCCCTAAGCTGACTGCACTCCCTGATGGGTTTGTTTATGTGCTGTTTTTTAAAATGCAATTTTTGCACAAATGTTGCCAGTGCACCTGCCCCATAATATTAGTTATGGAGTTTTTGTCATCCAAAGTATAAATACGAAAAATATTAAGAGAGCAGGCATTCTCTCCAGCAATCACATCATTTGCTCTGTGAACCTTGGTGAAAACCCTTTTGAATAACCTTCATTTAACATACCAACAGATAATAGCGTGGCTTTAATTTATTCTTCACATATTTTAATGCACGAAGTTATATCTTTAAAAAACAAATCTATTTAATGACTGAAACCATGTCCATGCAATTGCTAATCAAATCTCTCTTCAACAGCAAAGCATTTTTCAAATCCAGTGAAATTTCCTAATCGGCTGCCTAGTGCCGGCGCCCACACACAGAGCGCAGGCCGTGCCAGCTCTTACGGCTACGGTCAGTGCAGCGAAGACACCCACATAGCAGCAGCTGCTGCCATCCTGAACCTTTCCACCCGCTGCAGGGAAGCCGCAGACATCCTCTCCAACAAGCCACAGAGTCTGCACGCCAAGGTAGGTCAGGCCAAGAGCCTGGAAGGTGGGCCAGCAACTGAGCCCTGAGAATAAACCGACGCCGTGTCCTCCTCCGCAGTTACCATTCTGAAAGTGAGCCTACCTGTATGGCATGGAAAGTGAGCCTACCTGTATGGCATGGAAAGTGAGCCTACCTGTATGGCATGGAAAGTGAGCCTACCTGTATGGCATGGAAAGAGAGCCTACCTGTATGGCATGCCCAAGTCCAGGGAGAAGGAGCTAGGGAGACCAGTTGGGGAGAATTTCAGCCATATTTTTGTTACATAGTGTTTGGTTCACAGGAAAAGGGGGGCCTCCTGTTAAAAATGCTACTGAGGAAGAGGATCACTGTCTGAAAATCAGCGATGTTAAGAAACATTTGCTTAAACAGAGGCTGGTGAAACATTGCAGAACTGACCCACAAAGATGTATTGCCCACCTTACTGATGTGTAGCATGAGATCACCTGGGTTGTACTGTTCTCTCAGGACACACAGTGAAAATGCTCTAACAGTAAGTTACCAGATTCAGGAGGCTTAGGAACTTGAACCATGCAATCCAGTATCAAATTCTGTAACTTTTGTGAACATACTACACTTCTCACTAATCAGGTGTTTTAGTAGCCCTGCCCTTCCTACTATAGAAACACACATTCAAACTCATGATGACTTGATGAATACACAAAAAGACCCTCTGTGTCTTGCCTCTCACCAAAAGAGCATGTCATGCTTGAGGGTCTAGTGGTCCAGAGGGGAGGCTGTGGGGGTCCAGAGGGGAGGCCGTGGGGTCCAGAGGGGAGGCTGTGGGGTCTAGGGGGGAGGCCGTGGGGTCCAGGGGGGAGGCTGTGGGGTCCAGAGGGGAGGCCGTGGGGTCCAGAGGGGAGGCCGTGGGGTCCAGAGGGGAGGCTGTGGGGTCCAGAGGGGAGACCGTGGGGTCCAGAGGGGAGGCCGTGGGGTCCAGAGGGGAGGCCGTGGGGTCCAGAGGGGAGGCTGTGGGTCCAGAGGGGAGGCTGTGGGGTCCAGGGGGGAGGCCGTGGGGTACTGGGTGACCAAAGCCACCTGACATGAAGTGCCCAGACTTGGTAGCAGATTTTGCAACTTACTTTAAATGGAAGATTTCCTGAGTCTTGACTCAGTCCCTGGGCCTTTTCAAGCAGAGACTTTTCCCTTTAAGAGCAGCCCCGTCCGTGTGCGGTCAGCTGCTCGATTGTGTTTTGCCAGGCCTTCAGGAGAGCAGGTAATGCAGTGCCACCAAGCAGTTGACAGGAGAATCAGAATTAGCTTCTGCACAAACCCGAGCCAAGTAAACCCCAGGAAGAGCTGGTGGCCAAAAACCACTCCGAAACAATTTTTAAACAAATGAGATTCTTTTTTTTTTAGCTTTTGATAGAGCACAATTCGTCATCTATTTATCCAGAAAATGATTTCCCTTTGGGAAAATGAAAGCTTCTCTTGCTTTCTAGAGCACACTGTGTAAGAGGAACATTTTAATTTTAACTCCCCTCAGTGGCACCGACCCCTCCTGCCCTCTTCATTTTTTTTAATTTAATTTTTATTGATGGTTTGTGCATTTCGTACATCATTTTCCAATTCAGATCAGGCATATTTCCCTTTCCCTTCCCCCCCACCCATTCTTAAACAAAGAAAAACACATCCTGTACAAATGTGAAGCATCAAGCTATCAGAATTCAAAAGAAGAACAATCCCAAATTATTAACACAGGAGAATGAATGATTTAAGAGAAAATGTGGATCTGAATAATTTTTCCCCTTATAAAGGAATACCATAATAAGCATCTGCTTGCTGAAATACTCCACTAATTTCCCTTCCTACTGCTTTTCACTGGTCATGTAGACTGTCCTATAAGAATTGGAGGCCCAGTGTTAACGTTATCAGTGTTAAAGGACTCAGATAATGGTACTAGGGTGCGTGTTTTTCATCTCACATGTACATGTCTTTCTGCTCCTCAGAATTCTGCCTTTTGCCTTAACATCTCTACATTCCATTAAATCACTGATGTCAAGGAATGTTAACACATAAAGATGTTTTCTTTTAAAAACACATTTCTGATCAGAAAAGTGACTGTTTAATTGCCACATTTCAAAAATTTAAATAATTGATTTCTAATGTCTATTTGTCCACTCCTTGTGCCAGTGTGGCTCACTGGAACAGTCCCAGCACCTTGCACTGTAAGTGCAAGGCTTACAGCTTCCATCCCCACATCACAGTCGTGGCATGTTCAAGGCCGCAGGCTATCCTGTACATCACAGCTTCTGACACTAGCCATTGATTCCAGAATGAGAATAGAGGAAGAAGGGGCCCAGAGCAGCTTCCAAATAACTGATAGTGCCAGAGGTTTCCACAGCCATTTTCCTCGGAGAAGTACCCATCTGACACTGTAAAATGGCTTCCCAAGCATCATTCCTCCCAGTTCTGGTGGTGTGCACATACCTGCACACACCCCCACTCAACTGAACCATTTTGTGGAATTATGTCCTGGTTAGAGCTTGTTTGCTAAATGTAGAAGATATTCTCACAAACTGTTGAAACAACTTGTTTAGCAAAAGTGAGAAAAGGAACAGGGACTTACCCTGTAAACAAGCATCTAAGCAAGCAGAGTCCGGGGTGGGCTTTGCTGTTATCTTGCTGATAGGATGAGATCACTCACTGTCTTCCCTGAGCATTGAGTGCCAGCCTGATTCTCCCTCCAGTAGATTCTTTTTCTCCACGGTAGGTCATTAGTATATTTATTTCTGAAAGCCCAAATCCAAAGGTCTCTTGAATTTCTCCTTTAGAGATGAATGCGGAAATGCAGCTCTTCTTTCCTCAATACCTCTGTGGCTGAGTGTTCTCAGTATGAGGAGACATCCTTACAGCTCTAACAACCAGGTCTCTAAAGTGCTGGGACCCCACACATACGCACACAACACAGGTTAGACTCAGCCTCAGAAGAGCCCTGGCGTTAAGGAGTTTCCAGACAAGGAGGACAGGAGTGCCCCTCCCAGGCTGCATCTGCCTTCCCAGTTTCCAGTAGACGTTGGGTATGAGGAGGCCAGGGCATATTTGGATAGCCTCACAGAGCACTCCACTCAGCACGTGGATGACTGGATTCTTCCCTTCCTCTTGTTTCCATCCGGTCCTTGTGTGTAGCCAGCATCTCTTCAGTTGCTTTATAGCACCAATCATAGAATGAATTAAAGAGTACAATGCAGTGCTGGAGAGATAGCCTAGCAGTTAAGAGCACGGACTGCTCTTGCAGAGGACCCGGGTTTGATCCCAAGCACCCACATTGCAGCTAAGAACCATCTGTAACCCCAATTCCAGGAGAACTCCAGTTCCAGGGGAATCCGACACCCTCTTCTGACCTCCGCGGCATTGCACGACATGGGTGCACAGACCTGCATGCAGACAGTACATTCATACACATACAAAAATAAATAAAATTTAAAAACTAAATAAAGAGTACAATGCGACCTCTGGGCCAGAGCATACCAGCCTTGAAAGTTCCCAAATGCCTCTTTGAGGCTCATACAGATTTTTTTTCTGCAAGCATGCAACTGACTCCACATTTAGTAGGGATCTGAATTAGTGATCTACCAAAGAGTTGGAGTTATTTTCAGAGGGACAAAGAAACTTTGACTTTCCTTGTGGTATAAAAATATGAAGAACGGTGCAGATATTTGTCTTGTGTGCACACTGTGTCCACTTGCCATCCAGTCTCCTCCACACACCAGGTACATGTCATCCTCTGTTCATAGTGCATCCATTCATGTTTACTGTGATGGGTCATTTCCCAAACCAGAGCCTACCACATCGCGAAAGTAGATTTTAGAAGGAACTCATTGTGTTATAATACTATCTGGTCTGTGCATAACACATTGGTACCACCAAAATCCCTTCCATAATTTGTACTTCCCATTACTAGGGGACATCATAAGATTAAAAGGTAATTTTGTCTGAAATACTAACTCTCTTTTACTTCCAGTACTTTTGTTGGTTCCAAGATGAGGAGAATATCCTCCACTTTAATTTGTAATTAATATGATCTTTGAAATATAAATGGGCCCCTGTTTACACACCTTTAAGTCCTTTTTCCCCAGCCACTGTGACTCCTGATAGGAGCAGAGCCCTGGGTACAGGGGGGCAAGGAGCGAGCATCATGAGTTTGCTGGGCACATTCTCCCAATGCTGCTGAGAGTCACTCCAGCCTGTGGCAGATACACCCCCATTTTCCTTCTTCCCACTCTGGTCCACCGAGGTAGAACGTGCTGCACATTCTATCTTTGTCCTCATCGCTGGTGCTTGCCAAGCATTCTGTTATTTGTTTTGGTGTTTCCCCCACCTGTTTAGACAGAATGACATATGCACAGTGTGCCTTAAAAGAAAACAAAAAATTGACACTTACTTGAAATGTTTAAAGTTCAAAGTCTGTTTTTGCCTGAAGGAGGCCTAGAAACAACATGATGTGTCAGAATGTGCTGCCGCTCCCAGGACTAGCTTGACGGCCCCTGGGTGGTAGAACCCAGAGCAGGCTGCAACATCTAAACAGACCGTACCGTACATGGGAGTGAAACACAATGAGGGTCTTAGGGCAGGAATTATAAGAAACCGACTGGGTTGAAACTAGGTAACTTAGTAACTGGTTCCTAGGGGAACATAGTGGTGCAGTCTGTAATCCCAGCACCAGAGAGACTGATGCAGGGGGATCGTGAATTTGAAGCCACCCTGGGGTACATCGTAGGACCCTGCCTCAGAATAAGTAAATAAATGAAATATTGACTCTTTGGTCCCATAAACAGTAAGGGATACGTCTCTTTGGGTATTGAAAGCCAACTGAATTGTTATTATCTATGGCTGATTATGGATATTCTATGATGGAATACCTACTGTGTGCCAGGTACTATTCACAAGCACTCTGACTATATGAATCATTTTCCGTTCTTCTAGAAACTGTGAAGTATGTAATATTTCTCCATTTTGCACAGGAAGAAACAGTGCTACATAATATTGAATAATTTTTGTCTGAATGGCACATCTGTAATTGTTGGAGCTGAAATTTGAATTCGCTAAGGGCTTCTTTTCTGAAAGGTTGTGGCACACAGACTATCAGAGAGCTTTCAAGTTCAAAATCAGTTTTCCCTTAAAAAAGGTCTAAAAATTTGTGGAGATGATTCTGAGTGTCATTTAAATTTCACATCTTGGGTTAGTCATTTCTGTCTGCATCATTTTGTTTTATTAATTTTTTATGTGTTAACCATCAGTTACCACTGAATAACAGAGCATGGCAGGAATGCTGTGCTGTTTCCTGTCTTCTGTTACATAAGCACTTTACCTTTGCTATATCACCTCACTGATCACATAATGTTCCATTTATCAGTTGTGCCATAATTTCATTAATCATATTTCTGCTGTTACACATGTAAGTCATGTGCAACATTATCTTGTATGGCTTAGGAAGATTACAATCAGTAATTCTATAAGTTTTCAAATTAATAATAATTGATAATCTGTGTTGTTACTTTTCATTTAAAATCATTATATGAGCCAGGCATGGTAGCACACAACTTTAATCCCAGCACTCAGGAGGCAGAGGCAGGTGGATCTCTGTGAGTTCAAGCCCAGCCTGGTCTACATAGCAAGTTCCAGGATGGCTGGGGTTACAAGGGGACCCTGTCTCAAAAAGACCAAAAAAAAAAAAAAAAATCATTGTATGTAAACTCAGTGCTTGAAAGCCGAAAGTCTATTTTTCAGTTTCTCTTTTCTCCAAAATATGTTATGATTATGGTAAGCACTTGGTAATTTAATGAACACAACCTTAACAATTGGCATGACAGACTCAAAAGTAACTGAAATAAATGGCCTCCCTGTCCTTCCCAAGTTGAATAGTACATGAATACTATTGGGCCCCATACCAGCTCCCAAAATCTTTAAGTATGAATAATTAAAATAAGTATTCTATAAAGTAGGTAATAGCTTTTTAGGTTAGCTCTTTAAAAATCCAAATGTTGGGGGTCCTGGGAGGGAGGAACTGCCTCAGCCGGACCAAGCCTGCCCTTCCGCCAGCCTCCCCACCTCCCAGCTTTCCATGTTGCCATTTGGAGTTTGAAACAGAGAAGTGATGCCTGGTTCTGCTCTGAATAAAAATCCATGCTGTGACTGTGCGATCCCCGTCATGGGCAGAAAGGGGCCTCTCTGTTACTGTGTAATTGTTGGATGCATCTGTGCACTTACTTAAAACCCATCTGTACCCCCATCCCCAGTGTGCTTCATCCCTCTTCTCAAAGTCAGGTGCTCCAAGCAGCCGGCTGGGGCACCTCTTTCAAATATTAGAGGCAATTTTTTTCCAATCAAGCACTGATACTCAAGATATATTTTAATCATAACAATTCTAGAATCTCTGATTTTTAATGTGCTATTGGAATTCTTTTTCTATATAAACTAAAATGTATATGAGCTTTGTCTTGGAATAGTTTGGTATTTTTCAGAGCTCAAATCTGCACTATTTATGGGTTTTGCACTATAAAACTCTGAAGCCCAGTCACATGGCTTCTTTTTCCTAAGCCATCTGTCACAGAGGTCTGGAATTTTATGTGAATGTCGTTTGTGCAGTCTTAACCCAAGTTTTTTATTTTTTATGAAAAACGTCAGCAAGTACAATATTTAGCATTTTACTTTACGTTGGCCATTAAACTTGATTACTGTAGCTCTGTTTCATTGCCATACTTACATATCAGCTATAAAGCCAAAAATTGCTTTGATGCCTGACTGGCAGAATGTATGATGAGATCATGGAAGGAAGGAATCAGTGGCACTGATATAGTTAATATCTTGTGTATATTTGTAACTAAGGTTTATTAATACTGGTATAAAAACGTATTTGATATTTATACAGATGGCATAAGATGTTGTGGTTACTATGTTATTATCCTGGATAAGCTGTAATGTCAAATTCGGGGCTTAAAACTATCACAGGAGATTAAACTATTTACTAAAAAGGGACAGAAAGATATAGCCAAAGCATCTTAGTACACCATTTAGAAGTCTATTTTCCTCTCATAAGTACAGTGCAGCATATCTAGTGGGGAGGCCAAGAGATGGACAATTTCAACTTTTCAGGTGAAACAAACAAAAAGAAGAGGGACTTCTATTTTTTCACTCAGGCACAAACAGCAAATCCAGCCCATGCAGCCAGTGCACCATGCTGAGAAGAGGGCATGAGAAGAGGCCTGGTGACTACAGGGTTAGGGATCTGCTGGCATATCCACATTCTGCTTTGCCAACCAGAAAGGAAAGAGTAAAGACCTTGTAAAGAAGTTAATTGCAAATAACAGATTATGGTAGAATAATCAGAAAGATGTTATTGTACCCATTTGGAAATTTCTTTTTTTTTATTTTATCTATTTTTAATGTATATGAATGTACTGTCTGCATGGAGCTCTGTGCACCCGTGTCGTGCAATGCCGCAGAGATTAGAAGAGGGTGACTGGTTCCCCTGGAACTGGAGTTAAAGACAGTTCTCAGCCGCCATGTGGGTGCTGGGGATCAAACCCAGGTCCTCTGCAAGAGCAGTCAGCACTCTTAACCACTAGGTCATCTCTCAGCCCCTTGGAAATTTCACAAACATATTTTTCCAGTTTGTGGGAATTATGGTAATGTTAACAATTTTCATACATACAGTGCAAATCTTGAGGAAGAGCCAGACCATGTGAGCCTACAGCAAAAGACAGAATGAGATACTCTCCAAACTAAATAAGAGCTTGGACAAAGGTCTCCCAGAGAGGATCACTGCAAAGTCACATCAGTGTTGTCTCACACTAAGTACTAAAAAAAATAAGAAAATAAAAACCTTCATCCTGAAGTCTTCATTACAGAACTTGAACCCCCAGAACCCCCATAGGCCCCCAGAGTGAAGTGTGGTTTGCTCAGAGCGCCCCTGCCTTCCCAACCTCCATAGTTTAACAAGGCCATTCCAGTTCAGAAGGCTCAGGATGAGATGTGGCTTCCTACTGCTTTGATGTTCCAGTAAAAACATCCTTCCAGCTGCTTATGTTTGTGTGTTTTTAATGTCAGGTTAATATTATGATTTAGGGGATTGGAAGGTTATATGCGACTTGCTAAACACAAATAAAGTGATGAATTTGGAGTGTTACTTCTATCGGGTAGAAAATATTTAAAGCTAAATATTAAAAATATGCACAAATATAAAACAATTTTAGCCAATACATTTAGTATTTGGAGCATCTTATTTGTATTAAGCTTACTTTGTTTAAACCCAGAAATATGAAGCACACTAATGGGTCTATTCTTAAAAGTCTGCCAAAGAATCAAACATTACCCACTGCAAATCAGAAAGCTAGATTTAAAAGCAGATATACTTCCATAAAAGCTTATATTTAAAATTATCCCTTAAAAGCCCCACATGGCTAGGCTCTAACTGTAAAATGCTTCGATGGTGTTTGTTTCTGTTTCTGTTCTCTACAGGGAGCTGAGATAGAAGTGGATGAAAATGGCACGTTGGATTTAAGCATGAAAAAGAATCGAGTCCTGGACAAGGCTGTACCCCCAGCCTCCTCTCACACCACCATTCCAACCCCATCTTCCTCCCCATTCAAAGCAAGCAGCCTGCTGGTCAATGCTGCCTTCTATCAGGCTCTCTGTGACCAACAAGGCTGGGATACCCCCATCAACTATAGCAAAACCCATGGGAAGACAGAAGAGGAGAAAGAGGTATTGTGTCAGTGTGTCAGTCAACTAGCGTTTTCCCCTAAATTACTTTTCACAATTTTGTTTCCATAATAATAGTGTTATGCTTTATTTTAAATCTTGACAAAGCAATGCTTTAAATTTCAGATGGAATTTATTAATAAAATCAACTTCATGACACCTGCCTAAAAAAAAAATGTGTTATCATAGTGAGGGTTTTTTTTTTTTTGGTTGTTGTTTGTTTTGAGCCAGGGTCTCACTGTGTGTCCCTGGCTGACCTGAAACTTGCTTTGTAGACCAGGCTGGTCTTGAACTCTTGCCTCTGCCTTCAGAGTGGTGGGATTAATGGCCTGGCCTTACAGTGGGTTTTATTCTCACAATGGCGGCAATTGCATGTCATATAACAGCCTATAAGGGGCAGTGCACTACTCAATGCTGCAAAGCCAGTTTAACAATACTGTGGGTCAAGGTGAAATCCAGTCAGGGAAAAGAATCTTAGAATCACATCAAAGCCATTCCTTTGGTTTCCTAAAGGCCCTGTATTGGCACAACTGAAGATCAAGAATGTTGGGTGGCTAAATTGTATCAATCCCAAAGTCCAGGAGGGAGACGTGCATTGGTGATTCCTGAGACAGCTTCATCCTGTAAGCCAAAGTTTGTAACAGAGTAAGAACCTCTCTGGCCCTCATCGGTGTATACTGAGCCACTTGACTTGGTCTAAGCAGCCATGGACTACTTAATGTTGGTTAAAAAATTTCACAGCAGAGCCCCATGTTTAGGCCCTATAGAGGTAACCAAGGTTATGACAGAGTGATCCTACTTTGCTGTTTGTCAGAAAAGTTGTTGATGGGTTTTCCAGGCAGTATGTTTAAAGGACTTAATCATATATCCTCTGCAGAAATATGTCCCATCTTTTTTTTTTTCAGCTATTTGAATTTCAGAGACCTGGAGAGGATCTGAATTGTTTTTTGCTTTAATGTGGGGGGGGGTAGTGAGTCATCATATTCAGTAGGATCACAGGACTGGGTGGCTTGCAGAGTTTTCCCTCTCTTTCCCCTCCTTCTATCTCTCCTACCTCCATGTACTTTTTTTTGGCATCTTTGAATGCAAGCAATGAGATAAATCCAGGAGACACAATGGGGGGAAGGACTCATTTCTACTGGGCATTCACACCTGAAGCCAGCTATCCAATGGGAGGACTCAGAACTGAATGCTGTGATAGAGAGAATACAATGTAGCCAGACATGATGGTACACACCTGTCTCTGGAAGCTAAGGCAGGATTGTCAGCTCAAGGCCAGCTTAGGCTACATAGTGAGACCCTGTCTCAATACACAAACAAAAGTAACACAAACAGGTATACACTGGTAGTCAGAGACACCCATCTGGAAGAACCCTGCCCGTAAGGTAGTCAACACTGCCCCACGTCTGTATCTGAAGGACAAAGGGACTCTTGGCAGAAGCATGCAGTCACACTGCACTCTGCTGCCTTTAGTCACTTTACTATGCATAGCCTTTTAAAATTCACTGAAGAACCTGCAGATGACATCACTGAGTCTTTCATAATGCTGCAGGCTAACTATCCCTTATCTGACCAGAAATGTTTGTGATTTTAGAGATTTTTCAGATCTTTGCATAGACTTTATCAATTGAACTAAAAAATCTGAAATGCTCCAGAAACCAAAACTGTGGTTGTCATATGGGTGGTTCGGAGCTTAGATTTTCAGATTAGGGTTGTTCAAGTCACATTTTAGAGTAAACATTAAAACAGTATGTTGTAATAATATATGTGAAATTTACATTAAACCTCCCTAGTACAGGAAGTTCATTTACCTGCAGTGATGAAACACCCATCCACCATCATCTTATTCTGTATAAAAGAACCAAAGTTAAACATCACTTTGATCTCCACTTGTCTGAAGTGGAGCTGATAAGGCAGCAGACAGGGTGCAAGGAGGCACAAGCCCAGTGGAGGCCGAGATTACTGAGACCCACAACATCAAATTGGCTTTAGAAAAAGGAGATACCTTTAGCTGGGCAAGGTGGCGCATGCCTGTAATCCGAGCACTCAGGAGGCAGGGGCAGGCAGATTTCTGTGAATTCAAGGCCAGCCTGGTCTACAGAGTGAGCTCCAGGCCAGCTGGGACTAAAGGGAGACCCTATCTCAAAAAGAAAAAGAAAAAGGAGATACCTTCAAATCCATAAGACTTTTATCTCCAGCCAGTCCACTGCCAATGAGATGGTGACATGTGGCACCTAATCCCATACAGGACAACTTCACCCTGAGCACATGATCTGTGGACATGGACTGAGAATAAGTCCTCATGGTTCAAGGACAATAGGTCTTTACAAACTGGATGCAACTGCATCTGATTTCAGCTCTTTCAATTTCAGAGACTTGTATGAGTCACAGAACCAAAATCCAAGATGTTGTTAGCTCAGTGCCATATGCTAAGAAGCTGCCAGATATCTGTTATTGTCCACATACCTGTGTTGACTGTATATTGACCAGAGTATGCACCAGAAACCTTCATTAAGTCTTGGTGTTCAGTGTTAGAGATGTGATGTTCCTGGGAGGTAATGAAGCAAACGTGCGCTCAAATAGCAATCATACCCTCAACCACAAACTGCAATGTCAACACAGTGTTACACCCTTTATACTCTGAGGCCCCTCTACAACCACCTCCTTATTCAATGGGCCAGAAAATTAGTTTCACAACAATGTTTTAGCCTTATTTTGAATATTTGGCCAAATTTAAAACTCGACTAAGCATCTGGATTCATCTTGACAGCTGTATAGTCTAAATTGGAATATGTTTTCCCTACTGCAACATACATTCGTGAGAGTATTTCTTTTCTCTACAAGCACACACACACACACACACACACACACACACACACACGATGGGTTTCTTTAAACCAGATATTCAGAGTGGCTTACTTACTTTAGGTCTGACAGGACAGTCTTTCTGCTACAGTTTTCAACCTGAGTATTCCGAATCTGGAATTTAGAAGCTGTATTGGAATTCAGTGCTACTGACAGTGCCAAGGAGGACTTTGGGGATGCTAATTGGACTGACAGTCCTTGTCCTAGGTAAGCTAGATGCTTCTTTCATAGCTGTCGGCATGAGATGATTCACTGCTGTAGAAGCTATAGAGGGGGAAATGAGTCTGGATTGAACTGAGAACTGATGTATGAAATGCACAAAACTTCAATAAAAGATAAAAAGAAGAAGCTAAAGAGGGTAGGACACATACAAAAGTGCTGCTGAAGCCGGGTGTGGTGGCCCACAACTTTGATTCCAGCACTCAGGACACAGAGGCAGGTAGAGCTCTGTGAGTTCAAAGCCAGCCTGGTCTACATAGCAAGTTCCACGCGAACTAAGGCTACAAGGAGGCCTTGTCTCAAAAAAAAGACCCTCTCCCTCCAAAAAATGTGCTGCTGAATTCTTGCAACTCCCTGATATAGTCCCTTACCTATGTTCTTTCTTTCCTCATCTGTTCCACGGCAGCCTATGAAACAGAATATTTTTCATATCGTGTTCTGAATCTTGAAGATGACAAATATGAGTATTGATAGATATTATTTTAAAAAGGTAAATTATATTCAGTTTCCTTGTTTGGAAACTTACACATTCTATCTTGCACAAGATAACATCATTATTTTCAAAAGGAGATTTTTAAGTTTCCATCAGAAGAACACCACATATAGTAAGAATAAACACAAGGACTCTTTCTGCACTGTCTCTATCCGAACTGTGAAGCATGTTGTCTACATTTTCTAGAGGGAACTTGATACTCTGGGATATATACTTGTTGGTCTTTGTGTTATAAAATTATTTGTCAATAATTTGGGGCTTGAAATTCCCCAAAACAAAGAAAAAGGAAAGTGGGGGAAATGTATGCCAGGAAAGGAATCCAAAATAGAGATTGCTTAGAGAATCCTAAGAAAAATGAGGAAGAAAAAAGCAAAGGAAGAGAAAGAAATGGAAGAGGAAGTCGGAACAGATGGCTCAGGACAAGGTGTGCAGAAGCTGGCATTGTCTCCGGAGCTTGAGGATGTGGACCAAAGTCCACTGCCCAGACACATCTCCATGATGTGACCAAGGACACCAGCTCCAGGCTAACTCGCTCTTGTTCCTTTGCTGTGAGCTGGCCAACGATCACTTCCTGCAGCCAGCAGTGCATCCTGACTGTGTGAAGACCTGGACATCTTTCCTGCAGCCAGCAGTGCACCCTGACTGTGTGAAGACCTGGACGTCCTTCCTGCAGCCACCAGTGCATCCTGACTGTGTGAAGGATGTCTTTCCTGTAGCCAGCAGTACACCCCGATTGTGTGAAGACCTGGACATCTTTCTTCTCTTTCCCCACCTCACAGCTCTCAAGTCACCAGAAATTGAGTGATTATTTCTAATTCATTGTTATCTAGTTCATATGCACAACAGTTGCTTAATTTTGGTGGTAATTTTCAGAAAATATTGTCTGTCTCTCTTAGTGAAATAGCCTGTCCAGATGCCCCCTAAAAAAATCCTGAATCTGGAAAAAACTCAAAATATCTTGAAAGGAAAGTACTGAGAGATAACTAGGACTGTCAGTTTCATTCAATTGCCAGTTCTCCAAAGATTTCAGGGATTAAAATGTTAAAAGTGCCAGATGCTATTATCTGTTATTCATGTTACCGTTATGTTCTGGTCTTTACTGAAATCAATATAACCTTCCATCTGTACGTTAAAGATGATTCTCACTGTTCTCTCTCCCTCCCTCCCTCCCTCCCTCCCTNTTCACAGGAAAGGGGGGCTCCTGTTAAAAATGCTACTGAGGAAGAGGATCACTGTCTGAAAATCAGCGATGTTAAGAAACATTTGCTTAAACAGAGGCTGGTGAAACATTGCAGAACTGACCCACAAAGATGTATTGCCCACCTTACTGATGTGTAGCATGAGATCACCTGGGTTGTACTGTTCTCTCAGGACACACAGTGAAAATGCTCTAACAGTAAGTTACCAGATTCAGGAGGCTTAGGAACTTGAACCATGCAATCCAGTATCAAATTCTGTAACTTTTGTGAACATACTACACTTCTCACTAATCAGGTGTTTTAGTAGCCCTGCCCTTCCTACTATAGAAACACACATTCAAACTCATGATGACTTGATGAATACACAAAAAGACCCTCTGTGTCTTGCCTCTCACCAAAAGAGCATGTCATGCTTGAGGGTCTAGTGGTCCAGAGGGGAGGCTGTGGGGTCCAGAGGGGAGGCCATGGGGTCCAGAGGGGAGCTGTGGCGGTCTGGGGGGGCCGTGGGGTTCAGGGGGAGGCTGTGGGGTCCAGAGGGGAGACCATGGGGTCCAGAGGTGAGGCCGTGGGGTCCAGAGGGGAAACTGTGGGGTCCAGAGGGGAGACCATGGGGTCCAGAGGTGAGGCCGTGGGGTCCAGAGGGGAAACTGTGGGGTCCAGAGGGGAGGCCGTGGGGTCCAGAGGGGAGGCTGTGGGTCCAGAGGGGAGAAGCTGAAGAGGTCCAGAGGGGATGCTGTTATGGGGATCAGGGAAGCTGTGGGGGCTGAGGGGAGGCCGTGGGTCCAGAAGGTAGACCATGGGGTCCAGAGTTGAGGCGTGTGGGGTCCAGAAGGGAGAGGCATGTCCGGGGCGAGACTGAGTGGTCCAGAGGGGAGGCCGTGGGGGTCTAGGGGGGAGGCCGTGGGGTCCAGAGAGGAGGCCGTGGGGTCCAGAGAGGAGGCCGTGGGGTCCAGAGAGGAGGCCGTGGGGTCCAGAGAGGAGGCCGTGGGGTCCAGAGAGGAAACTGTGGGGTCCAGAGGGGAGGCCATGGGGTCCAGAGGGGAGGCCGTGGGGTCCACGGGGGAGGCCGTGGGGTCCAGGGGGGAGGCCGTGGGGTCCAGGGGGGAGGCCGTGGGGTCCAGGGGGGAGGCCGTGGGGTCCAGAGGGGAGGCCGTGGGGTCCAGAGGGGAGGCGTGGGTCAGGGGGAGGCCGTGGGGTCCAGAGAGGAGGCCGTGGGGTCCAGAGAGGAGGCCGTGGGGTCCAGAGAGGAGGCCGTGGGGTCCAGAGAGGAGGCCGTGGGGTCCAGAGAGGAGGCCGTGGGGTACTGGGTGACCAAAGCCACCTGACATGAAGTGCCCAGACTTGGTAGCAGATTTTGCAACTTACTTTAAATGGAAGATTTCCTGAGTCTTGACTCAGTCCCTGGGCCTTTTCAAGCAGAGACTTTTCCCTTTAAGAGCAGCCCCGTCCGTGTGCGGTCAGCTGCTCGATTGTGTTTTGCCAGGCCTTCAGGAGAGCAGGTAATGCAGTGCCACCAAGCAGTTGACAGGAGAATCAGAATTAGCTTCTGCACAAACCCGAGCCAAGTAAACCCCAGGAAGAGCTGGTGGCCAAAAACCACTCCGAAACAATTTGTAAACACAATGAGATTCTTTTTTTTAGCTGTTTGATAGAGCACAAATTCGTACATCCTACTTTAGTCAGAAAATGATATTCCCTTTGTGGGAAAATCGATGAAAGCTTCTCTTGCTTTCTAGAGCACACTGTGTAAGAGGAACATTTTAATTTTAACTCCCCTCAGTGGCACCGACCCCTCCTGCCCTCTTCATTATTCTTTTTTTAATCTTAATTTTTATTGATGGTTTGGGCATTTCATACCCTCATTTTCCAATCAGATCAGCATTAATTTCCCTTCCCTTCCCCCACCCATTCTTTAAACAAAGGACAAAAACCACATCCTGTACAAATGTGAAGCATCAAGCTATCAGAATTCAAAAGAAGAACAATCCCAAATTATTAACACAGGAGAATGAATGATTTAAGAGAAAATGTCGGATCTGATAATTTTCCCTTATAAAGGATACATAATAAGCACTGCTTGCTTTGACAATAACTCCACTAATTTTCCCTCCTACTGCTTTTCACTGGTCATGTAGACTGTCCTATAAGAATTGGAGGCCCAGTGTTAACGTTATCAGTGTTAAAGGACTCAGATAATGGTACTAGGGTGCGTGTTTTTCATCTCACATGTACATGTCTTTCTGCTCCTCAGAATTCTGCCTTTTGCCTTAACATCTCTACATTCCATTAAATCACTGATGTCAAGGAATGTATAACACATAAAAGAATGTCTTTCCTTTTAAAAAACACACTTTCTTGCAGAAAAGTGACTGTCTAAATTAGCCACATTCCAAAAAATTTAAATAATTGATTTCTAATGTCTATTTGTCCACTCCTTGTGCCAGTGTGGCTCACCGGAACAGTCCCAGCACCTTGCACTGTAAGTGCAAGGCTTACAGCTTCCATCCCCACATCACAGTCGTGGCATGTTCAAGGCCGCAGGCTATCCTGTACATCACAGCTTCTGACACTAGCCATTGATTCCAGAATGAGAATAGAGGAAGAAGGGGCCCAGAGCAGCTTCCAAATAACTGATAGTGCCAGAGGTTTCCACAGCCATTTTCCTCGGAGAAGTACCCATCTGACACTGTAAAATGGCTTCCCAAGCATCACTCCTCCCAGTTCTGGTGGTGTGCACATACCTGCACACACCCCCACTCAACTGAACCATTTTGTGGAATTATGTCCTGGTTAGAGCTTGTTTGCTAAATGTAGAAGATATTCTCACAAACTGTTGAAACAACTTGTTTAGCAAAAGTGAGAAAAGGAACAGGGACTTACCCTGTAAACAAGCATCTAAGCAAGCAGAGTCCGGGGTGGGCTTTGCTGTTATCTTGCTGATAGGATGAGATCACTCACTGTCTTCCCTGAGCATTGAGTGCCAGCCTGATTCTCCCTCCAGTAGATTCTTTTTCTCCACGGTAGGTCATTAGTATATTTATTTCTGAAAGCCCAAATCCAAAGGTCTCTTGAATTTCTCCTTTAGAGATGAATGCGGAAATGCAGCTCTTCTTTCCTCAATACCTCTGCTGGACTGAGTGTTATCCAGTAATGATGGAGACATCCTTACAGCTCTTCAACACAAGGTCTCTAAAGTTGCTTGGGACCCCACACATACGCACACAACACAGGTTAGACTCAGCCTCAGAAGAGCCCTGGCGTTAAGGAGTTTCCAGACAAGGAGGACAGGAGTGCCCCTCCCAGGCTGCATCTGCCTTCCCAGTTTCCAGTAGACGTTGGGTATGAGGAGGCCAGGGCATATTTGAGATCAGCTCACCCCCCCCCCCCCCCTCAGAGCACTCCACTTCAGCACGTGGATGACTGGATTCTTCCCTTCCTCTTGTTTCCATCCGGTCCTTGTGTGTAGCCAGCATCTCTTCAGTTGCTTTACAGCACCAATCATAGAATGAATTAAAGAGTACAATGCAGTGCTGGAGAGAAGTCCTAGCAGTTAAGAGCACGGACTTGCTCTTGCAGAGACCCAGGGGTTTGATCCAAGCACCCACCTTGCAGCTAGAACCATCTGTAACCCCAATTCAGGAGAAACTCCAGTTCCAGGGGATCCGACAACCTTTATATGACCTCCGCGGATTGCACGACACGGCGTGCACAGAACTGCATGCATACAGTACATTCTATTAACATACAGAAATAAATAAATTTTAAAACTAAATAAATGAGTACCAATGCGACCTCTGGGCCAGAGCATACCAGCCTTGAAAGTTCCCAAATGCCTCTTTGAGGCTCATACAGATTTTTTTTTCTGCAAGCATGCAACTGACTCCACATTTAGTAGGGATCTGAATTAGTGATCTACCAAAGAGTTGGAGTTATTTTCAGAGGGACAAAGAAACTTTGACTTTCCTTGTGGTATAAAAATATGAAGAACGGTGCAGATATTTGTCTTGTGTGCACACTGTGTCCACTTGCCATCCAGTCTCCTCCACACACCAGGTACATGTCATCCTCTGTTCATAGTGCATCCATTCATGTTTACTGTGATGGGTCATTTCCCAAACCAGAGCCTACCACATCGCGAAAGTAGATTTTAGAAGGAACTCATTGTGTTATAATACTATCTGGTCTGTGCATAACACATTGGTACCACCAAAATCCCTTCCATAATTTGTACTTCCCATTACTAGGGGACATCATAAGATTAAAAGGTAATTTTGTCTGAAATACTAACTCTCTTTTACTTCCAGTACTTTTGTTGGTTCCAAGATGAGGAGAATATCCTCCACTTTAATTTGTAATTAATATGATCTTTGAAATATAAATGGGCCCCTGTTTACACACCTTTAAGTCCTTTTTCCCCAGCCACTGTGACTCCTGATAGGAGCAGAGCCCTGGGTACAGGGGGGCAAGGAGCGAGCATCATGAGTTTGCTGGGCACATTCTCCCAATGCTGCTGAGAGTCACTCCAGCCTGTGGCAGATACACCCCCATTTTCCTTCTTCCCACTCTGGTCCACCGAGGTAGAACGTGCTGCACATTCTATCTTTGTCCTCATCGCTGACGTGCTTCCACATTCTTTTATTTTTTTTGAGTGTCCCTCTGTTTAGACAGACATGCATATGCACGATGTGCCTTTAAAAAGAAAAACAAAATTGACACTTACTTGAAATGTTTAAAGTTCAAAGTCTGTTTTTGCCTGAAGGAGGCCTAGAAACAACATGATGTGTCAGAATGTGCTGCCGCTCCCAGGACTAGCTTGACGGCCCCTGGGTGGTAGAACCCAGAGCAGGCTGCAACATCTAAACAGACCGTACCGTACATGGGAGTGAAACACAATGAGGGTCTTAGGGCAGGAATTATAAGAAACCGACTGGGTTGAAACTAGGTAACTTAGTAACTGGTTCCTAGGGGAACATAGTGGTGCAGTCTGTAATCCCAGCACAGAGAGCTGATCGGGGGATCGTGATTTGAAGCACCCTGGGCTACATAGTAGGACCCTGCCTCAGAATAAGTAATTAAATGAAAATATTTGACTCTTTGGTCCATAAACAGTAAGGGATACGTCTCTTTGGGTATTGAAAGCCAACTGAATTGTTATTATCTATGGCTGATTATGGATATTCTATGATGGAATACCTACTGTGTGCCAGGTACTATTCACAAGCACTCTGACTATATGAATCATTTTCCGTTCTTCTAGAAACTGTGAAGTATGTAATATTTCTCCATTTTGCACAGGAAGAAACAGTGCTACATAATATTGAATAATTTTTGTCTGAATGGCACATCTGTAATTGTTGGAGCTGAAATTTGAATTTGCTAAGGGCTTCTTTTCTGAAAGGTTTGTCGGCACACAGACTCATCAGAGAGACTTTCAGTTCAAAATCAGTTTCTTAAAAAAAGGTCTAAAAAATTTGTGGAGATGATTCTGAGTGTCATTTAAATTTCACATCTTGGGTTAGTCATTTCTGTCTGCATCATTTTTGTCTTTATTAATTTTTGTGCTGTTAACATTCGTTACCTCTAGAATTACAGGATGGCAGGAATCCTGTGTGTTTCCTGTTTCTGTCTACAATTCAGCACTTTACCTTTGCTATATCACCTCACTGATCACATAATGTTCCATTTATCAGTTGTGCCATAATTTCATTAATCATATTTCTGCTGTTACACATGTAAGTCATGTGCAACATTATCTTGTATGGCTTAGGAAGATTACAATCAGTAATTCTATAAGTTTTCAAATTAATAATAATTGACTACATCTGTGTGTTACTTTTCATTTAAAATTCACTATATGAGCAGGCAGGATAGCACACAACTTTTATCTCAGCACTCAGGTTGCAGGCAGGCTGGCAGATCTCTGTGTGAGTTTCAGGCCACCGCTCGATGGTCTACTAGGCAATTTTCCAGGATGTCTGGGGTTACAGGGACCCTGTCTCAAAAAGACAAAAAAAAAAAAAAAATCATTGTATGTAAACTCAGTGCTTGAAAGCCGAAAGTCTATTTTTCAGTTTCTCTTTTCTCCAAAATGATATTGTTATGATTATGGTAGACTGGTAATTTAAATGAACACAACGGCTACAGATTGGGCCGATTGACAGTCAAATAAACTGAAAATAAATCCTCCCTGTCCTCCAACGTTGAAATGGTTACCATAATATCTACTTCGTGCCTGACATACCAGCTCCCAAAATCTTTAAGTATGAATAATTAAAATAAGTATTCTATAAAGTAGGTAATAGCTTTTTAGGTTAGCTCTTTAAAAATCCAAATGTTGGGGGTCCTGGGAGGGAGGAACTGCCTCAGCCGGACCAAGCCTGCCCTTCCGCCAGCCTCCCCACCTCCCAGCTTTCCATGTTGCCATTTGGGTTATGAATACCAGGAGAGGATTGCCTCGTGTTTCTGTCTGGAATCAATCCAGCTCGTGCTGTTGTCGATCCCGTCATGGGCATGAAAGGTGGCCTCTCTGTGTACTGTTTGTTAATGTTGTATGCATCTGTGCACTTACTTAAAACCCATCTGTACCCCCATCCCCAGTGTGCTTCATCCCTCTTCTCAAAGTCAGGTGCTCCAAGCAGCCGGCTGGGGCACCTCTTTCAAATATTAGAGGCAATTTTTTTCCAATCAAGCACTGATACTCAAGATATATTTTAATCATAACAATTCTAGAATCTCTGATTTTTAATGTGCTACTTTGGGAAATTCTTTTTCTATAAATACGTAATAAATTTATATGAGCCTTTGTCTTGCGAATAGTTTTGGTATTTTCAGAGGCTTCCATAATCTGCATATTTATATGTGTGTTTTAGTCACTATAAAACTCGAGAACCAGTACATGCTATCTTCTTTTCCAAGCCATCTGTCATCAGATAGGTCTGGCATTCTTAGTGATGGTCGTTTTGCAGTCTATAACCCAAGTTTTTGTTTTTTTAATGAAAAAGACAGTCAGCAAGTAAATTGTAATATATTTGATCTTTACTTACGTGGCCATAAACTTGTATTCTGTAGCGTCTGTTATTGCATACTTATCATATCAGTATAAAGCCAAATGTAGTTTTTGATGCCTGACTGGCAGAATGTATGATGAGATCATGGAAGGAAGGAATCAGTGGCACTGATATAGTTAATATCTTGTGTATATTTGTAACTAAGGTTTATTAATACTGGTATAAAAACGTATTTGATATTTATACAGATGGCATAAGATGTTGTGGTTACTATGTTATTATCCTGGATAAGCTGTAATGTCAAATTCGGGGCTTAAAACTATCACAGGAGATTAAACTATTTACTAAAAAGGGACAGAAAGATATAGCCAAAGCATCTTAGTACACCATTTAGAAGTCTATTTTCCTCTCATAAGTACAGTGCAGCATATCTAGTGGGGAGGCCAAGAGATGGACAATTTCAACTTTTCAGGTGAAACAAACAAAAAGAAGAGGGACTTCTATTTTTTCACTCAGGGCACAACCAGCCAATCAGCCCTGCAGCCAGTGCACATGCTGAGAAGAGGGATGAGCAGAAGAGCCTGGTGGACTACAGGGTAGGATCTGCTTGGATATCCACATTCTGCTGTTGCCAACCAGAAAGGGAAGGTAAAGACTTTGTAGAAGTTAAATTGCAATAACAGATATGGTAGAATAATCAGAGATGTATATGTGTACCCATTTGGAATTTATCTTCTTTTTTAGTTTTATCTATTTTTACGTGTATCTATGAAGTGATACTGTCTGTCAGGAGCTCTGTAGAACCCGTGTTCGTGCAAATGCCGCAGAGATTAAACAGAGGGCGGTACTGGTTCCCTGGAACTGGAGTTAATAGAAGACAGTCTCAGCCGCCGATGTGGGTGCGGGGATCAACCAGGTCCGTTTGGCACAGAAGCGCAGTCGCACTTCTTAACCACTTTAGGTCATCTCTCAGCCCTTGGAATTTCCAAATATTTTTCAGTTATGTGGGATATGGTAATGTTTAACAATTTTCTACATACGTGCAAATCTTGAGAGGGAAGAGCCGACCATGTGAATGCCTACAGCAAAAAGACAGAATGAGATACTTCCAAACTAAATTAAGAGAGCTTGGACAAAAGGTCCCAAGAGACGGATCACTGGCAAAGTTTACATCAGTGTTGTCTTCACTAGTGGTACTAAAAAAAAATAAAAATAAAACTTCATCCTGAAGTCTTCAATTACAGGAACTTTGAACCCCCAGAACCCCCATAGGCCCCCAGAGTGAAGTGTGGTTTGCTCAGAGCGCCCCTGCCTTCCCAACCTCCATAGTTTAACAAGGCCATTCCAGTTCAGAAGGCTCAGGATGAGATGGGGGCTCTACTTGCTTTTGAATGTTCAGTAAAAACATTTCCTTCAGCTGGTCTTAATGTTGTGTGTTTTTTTAATGTTTCAGCGTATAATATTATGATTTAGGGTAATTGGAGAAGTTTACTCTGGACTGCAAACCAAATAAAGTGTTACTTCTATCGGGTAGAAAATATTTAAAGCTAAATATTAAAAATATGCACAAATAATAAAACAATTTTAGGTCCGAATTACATTTATTATTGGAGCATCATGTTAGCTATACTTTGTTTAACCCAATGCAACCTCTAATGGGTCTTATTTCTCTTAAAAATCTGCCAGATCATCACTTACCCACTGCAAATTCAGAAGCATAGATTAAAGCAGATAATTCTATTTAAATAGCTTATTATTTAAATTTATCCCTTAAAAAGCCCCACATGGCTAGCTCTTAACTGTAATAATGCTTCGATGGTGGTTTGTTTCTGTTTGCTGTTTCTCATCAGAGGCTGAGATAGAAGTGGATGAAAATGGCACGTTGGATTTAAGCATGAAAAAGAATCGAGTCCTGGACAAGGCTGTACCCCCAGCCTCCTCTCACACCACCATTCCAACCCCATCTTCCTCCCCATTCAAAGCAAGCAGCCTGCTGGTCAATGCTGCCTTCTATCAGGCTCTCTGTGACCAACAAGGCTGGGATACCCCCATCAACTATAGCAAAACCCATGGGAAGACAGAAGAGGAGAAAGAGGTATTGTGTCAGTGTGTCAGTCAAACTCAGCAGTTTCTCCCCTAAATTATTTTTCAACAATTTTGTTTCTTCGCAATTAATAATAGTGTTATGCTTTATTTTAAATCTTGACAAAGCAATGCTTTAAAATTTCTGATGGCAATTTATTAATAAAATCCAACTTCATGACACCTGCTAAAAAAAAAATGTGTTATTCAATGTTGAGAAGGGTTTCTTTTTTTTTTGGTTGTTGTTTGTTTTGGCCAGGGTTCTCACTGCTGTGTTCCTGACTGCCTGAAAACATGCTTTGTAGACCAAGGCTGGTCTTGAACTCTTTGGCCTTCTGCCTTTCAGAGATGGTGGAATTAATGGCCCTGGCCTACGTGGGTTTACATTTTATTCTCACAAGAGCGGCCAATTTGATCGTTTTCAGCATATATTAACAGCCTATAAGGGGCAGTGCACTACTCAATGCTGCAAAGCCAGTTTAACAATACTGTGGGTCAAGGTGAAATCCAGTCAGGGAAAAGAATCTTAGAATCACATCAAAGCCATTCCTTTGGTTTCCTAAAGGCCCTGTATTGGCACAACTGAAGATCAAGAATGTTGGGTGGCTAAATTGTATCAATCCCAAAGTCCAGGAGGGAGACGTGCATTGGTGATTCCTGAGACAGCTTCATCCTGTAAGCCAAAGTTTGTAACAGAGTAAGAACCTCTCTGGCCCTCATCGGTGTATACTGAGCCACTTGACTTGGTCTAAGCAGCCATGGACTACTTAATGTTGGTTAAAAAATTTCACAGCAGAGCCCCATGTTTAGGCCCTATAGAGGTAACCAAGGTTATGACAGAGTGATCCTACTTTGCTGTTTGTCAGAAAAGTTGTTGATGGGTTTTCCAGGCAGTATGTTTAAAGGACTTAATCATATATCCTCTGCAGAAATATGTCCCATCTTTTTTTTTCAGTTTTGAATTCAGAGCCTGGAGAGGATCTGATTGTTTTTGCTTAATGTGAGGGGGGGGTAGGAGTCATCATATTCCAGTAGGTCACAGGACTGGTTGGCTTGCAGAGTTTTCCCTTCTCTTAGCCCCTCCTTCAATCTCTCCTCCTCCATGTACTTTTTTTTAGGCCATCTTTGAATGCAAAGCAATGAGATAATCCAGGGAGACACAATGGGGGGGAAGGACTCATTTTCTACTGGGCTTCACACCTGAAAGCCAAGCTATCCCAATGGGAGGTCTCAGAACTGAAATTGCTGTTGAATCAGAAGAATACAATGTAAGCCAGACATGATGGTACACACCTGTCTCTGGAAGCTAAGGCAGATTGTCAGCACTCAAGCCAGCTTAGGCCTACATATGAGACCCATGTCTCAAATACAACCAAAACAAAACAAACCACAAACAGGTATACACTGGGTAGTCAGAGACACCCATCTGGAAGAACCCTGCCCGTA
Source organism: Rhizomys pruinosus (assembly GCA_009823505.1). NCBI lineage: Eukaryota > Metazoa > Chordata > Mammalia > Rodentia > Spalacidae > Rhizomys > Rhizomys pruinosus. The sequence continues at coordinate 1,615,784 of VZQC01007521.1, forward strand.
AGGTAGTCAACACTGCCCCACGTCTGTATCTGAAGGACAAAGGGACTCTTGGCAGAAGCCATGCGATGGCACTGCGACTCTGCTGCCTCTTTTCAGTCACTTTACTATGCATAGTCCTTTTAAAATTCACTGAAGAACCGTCGCAGATGACATCACTGAGTTCTTTCATAATGCTGCTAGGCTAACTATCCCTTAATCTGACCAGAAATGTTTGTGATTTTGAGAGATTTTTCGCATCTTTTTGCATAGACTTTATCAATTGAACTAAAAAATCTGAAATGCTCCAGAAACCAAAACTGTGGTTGTCATATGGGTGGTTCGGAGCTTAGATTTTCAGATTAGGGTTGTTCAAGTCACATTTTAGAGTAAACATTAAAACAGTATGTTGTAATAATATATGTGAAATTTACATTAACCTCCCTAGTACAGGAAGTTCATTTACCTGCAGTGATGAAACACCCATCCACCATCATCTTATTCTGTATAAAAGAACCAAAGTTAAGACATTCACTTTGATCTCCACTTGTCTGAAAGATGGGCTGATAAGGCAGAGACAGGAGGTGCAAGGAGGCACAAGCCCAGTGTAGAGGGCCGAGATTACTGAGCACCCACAACATCAAATGCTTTTAGAAAAAGAGACTCTTTACTGCTAGGCGCAACGTTGGCGATGCCTGTAATCCGAGCACTCCAGGAGGCAGGGCAGGCAGATTTTCTGTGAATTCAAGGCCCAGCCTGGTCTTACAGACGTTGAGCTCCAGGCCAGCTGGGACCTAAAGTGGAGACCCTATCTCAAAAGGTGAAACAAATAAATGAAGATACTTCAATATCCATAAAGACCTTATTATCTCCAGCCAAGTCCACTGCCAATGAGATGCGTTGACATGTCGGCACCTAATCCCATCAGGGACAACTTTCACCCTGAGCACACTGACTTGTGGACATGGGACTTGAGAATAACGTTCCTCATGGTTCAAAGGGACAATAGGTCTTACAAACTGGATGCAACTGCATCTGACTTTCAGCTCTTTCAATTTTCAGAGACTTGTATGAGTCACAGAACCAAAATCAAGATGATTGTTAGCTCAGTGCCATATTGCTAAGAAAGCTGCCAGATATCTGTTATTGTCCACATACCTGTGTTGACTGTATTATTGACCAGAGATATGCACCAGAAACCTTCATTAAGGTCTTGGTGTTCAGTGTTAGAGATGTGATGTTCCTGGGAGGTAATGAAGCAAACGTGCGCTCAAATAGCAATCATACCCTCAACCACAAACTGCAATGTCAACACAGTGTTACACCCTTTATACTCTGAGGCCCCTCTACAACCACCTCCTTATTCAATGGGCCAGAAAATTAGTTTCACAACAATGTTTTAGCCTTATTTTGAATATTTGGCCAAATTTAAAACTCGACTAAGCATCTGGATTCATCTTGACAGCTGTATAGTCTAAATTGGAATATGTTTTCCTACTGCAACATACATTCGTGCGAGAGTATTTCTTTTCTCACTCAAGGCCACACAACCACACACACACACACACACACACCACACACACACGATGGGTTTCTTTTAAACCAGTATATTCAGAGTGGCTTACTTACTTTAGGTCTGACAGGACAGTCTTTCTGCTACAGTTTTCAACCTGAGTATTCCGAATCTGGAATTTTAGAGGCTCTATTGGAATTCAGTTGCTACTGACCAGTGCCAAGGTAGGACTTTGGGGATGTCTGATTGAGACTGACAGCCTCTGCTCCTTATGGTTAAGCTAGTATTGCTTCTTTCATAGCTGTCAGGTACATTGAGATATTCACCTGCTGTTAGAGCTATAGAGGAGGGGAATCATGACGTCTGGATTGAACTTGAGAATGATGATAACATGCACAAAACTCAATAAAAGATAAGAAAAAAAGAGCTAAAAGAGGGTAGGACACATACAAAAGTCTGCTGCTGAAGCCGGGTGTGTGGCCTCACAACTTCGATTCGTCAAGCACTAGGGACACAGAGGCAGGTAGATGCCTGTTGAGTCCAAACAGCCTGGTCTACAAAAAAAAATCCAAAAATCAGCGCACACTAAGCTAACAAGAAGCCTTGTGCTCAAAAAAAAGACCCTCCTCCCTCCAAAAAATTGTGCTATGCTGAATCTTGCAACTCCCTGATATAGCCTTACCTAGTTCTTTCTTTCACTCATTCTGTTCCACGGCAGCCTATGAAACAGAATATTTTTCATATCGTGTTCTGAATCTTGAAGATGACAAATATGAGTATTGATAATATTTATTTTAAAAAGGTAAATATGAATATTCAGTTTCCTTGACTTTGCGAAACTTACACATTCTATCCTTGCACAAGCATAACATCATTATTTTCAAAAAGGAGGATTTTTTAAGTTTCCATCAGAAGAACACCAACATATAGTAAGAAATAAACACAAGGACTCTCTTCTGCACTGTCTCTATCCGAACTGATGAGCATGTGTCTACATTTCTTAGAGGGAACTTGATACTCTGGGATATATACTTGTTTGGTCTTATGTGTTATAAAATTATTTGTCGAATAATTTGGGGCTTGAAATTCCCCAAAACAAAGAAAAAAGGAAAGTGGGGAAAGTGTATGCCAGGAAAGGAACTCCAAAATAAGAGATTTGCTTAGAGCATCCTAAACAAAATGAGGAAGAAGAAAAGCAAAGGAAGAGGAAATGAAATGGAAGAGGATAGTTCGAGAACAGATGGCTCAGGACAGGTGTGCAGAAGCTGTCATTCTGTCTCCGGAGCTTGAGGATGTGGAACCAAAGTCCCTTGCCCAGACACATCTCACAATGATGTGACCAAGCACTCAGCTCAGGGCTAACTCGCTCTGTTTCCTTTGCTGTGAGCTGGCCCACGACGATCACTTCCTGCCCAGCCGAGCAGTGCTCCTGACTGCTGTGAAGACCTGGACATCTTCCTGCAGCCTCAGTACACCGCTGACTGTGTGAAGACCTGTGACATTCCTTCCTGCAGCCAGACAGTACACCCTGACTGTGTGATAGACCTGGACATCCTTCCTCGCAGCCAGCAGTAGCACCATGACTGTGTGAAGACCTGGACTACCTTCCTGCAGCGCCATCAGTCACCCTGACTTGGTGAAGACCTGGACATCCTTTCCTGCAGCCACAGTACACCCTGCTGATATGTGAAGGACTGGCATCCTTCCTGCAGCCAGCAGTCACCCTGACTGTTGTGAGAGACCTGGACATCTTCACTCTGCACTGCCACAGATCACCCTGACTGTTGTGAAGACCTGGACATTCCTTCCTGCAGCCATCAGTAATTGCACTCTGAACTGTGTGAAGACCTGGACGTCTTCCTGCAGCCAGCAGTGCCACCCTGGACTGTGTTGATAAGACCTGGCACGTTTCCTTGCAGCCAGCAGGTGACACCTCTGACTTGTGTGAAGACCTGGACTCCTTCCTGCAGCCATCATGTCACACCTCTGTACTGTAGTGAAAAACCTGCGAATCCTCCTGTCATGCCATAGTACAGCTCTCCTGACTGCTCTTGAACGATAATTGAAAGACGTGTTGACATTTCCTTCCTGGCAGCCAGCAGACACTGGACTTTGTGTGAAGACCTGGACGATCTTTCCTGCAGCCACCAGTGCATCCTGACTGTGTGAAGGATGTCTTTCCTGTAGCCAGCAGTACACCCCGATTGTGTGAAGACCTGGACATCTTTCCTGCAGCCAGCAGTGCACCCTGACTGTGTGAAGACCTGGACGTCCTTCCTGCAGCCAGCAGTGCACCCTGACTGTGTGAAGACCTGGACGTCCTTCCTGCAGCCAGCAGTACACCCTGACTGTGTGAAGACCTGGACGTCCTTCCTGCAGCCAGCAGTACACCCTGACTGTGTGAAGACCTGGACATCCTTCCTGCAGCCAGCAGTACACCCTGACTGTGTGAAAACCTGGACATCCTTCCTGCAGCCATCAGTACACCCTGACTGTGTGAAGACCTGGACGTCCTTCCTGCAGCCAGCAGTACACCCTGACTGTGTGAAGACCTGGACATCCTTCCTGCAGCCATCAGTACACCCTGACTGTGTGAAGACCTGGACGTCCTTCCTGCAGCCATCAGTACACCCTGACTGTGTGAAAACCTGGACATCCTTCCTGCAGCCATCAGTACACCCTGACTGTGTGAAAACCTGGACATCCTTCCTGCAGCCATCAGTACACCCTGACTGTGTGAAGACCTGGACATCTTTCCTGCAGCCAGCAGTACACCCTGACTGTGTGAAGACCTGGACATCTTTCTTCTCTTTCCCCACCTCACAGCTCTCAAGTCACCAGAAATTGACTGTGATTATTTCAAAATTCATTTAATCTAGTTCAATATGCCACAACAGATCTGTTATTTTGTTCTTGTAATTTGTCCAGAAAATATTGTTGTCTCTCTTAGTTAAATAGGTTCAAAGCTGTCCAGATGCCCCTGCAAAAAATCCCTGATTCTGGAACAAAAACTCAAAAATATCTTGAAGGAAATACTTGAGAGATACTAGGGCTGCTGTCAGTTTCATTCAATTGCCAGTTCTCCAAAGATTTCAGGGATTAAAATGTTAAAAGTGCCAGATGCTATTATCTGTTATTCATGTTACCGTTATGTTCTGGTCTTTACTGAAATCAATATAACCTTCTAATCTTGTCACGTATACAAATGATGTTCTCACTGTTCTCTCATTTCCCTCCTCCCTCTCCTCCTCCCTCGCCTCCTCCCCCCCCCTTCTCTGTTGCTCTCATACATTCTATCTTGCACAAGATAACATCATTATTTTCCAAAAGGAGACTTAAGTTTTTGATAAAATACTTACAAATACCATTGAATTATTCTATACTGGGCACTATTTAGGAATCCATCCAATATAAAATGATTGTGTAACAGCTCATCTAAGACTTCTTTTAGTGATGGCCACCTGTATTTCGATATGCTCCCTTTCTCTGCAGGCTTGCAGAGAGAATGTTAGAATAAAGCAAAGGACAGACTACAACCATTTTTCAGACAAGTGCATAGATAAGAGTCTATAGTTTTAAAAAGTCATTAAATATTTGGGGCTGGAGAGATGGCTCAGCAGTTAAGAGCACTGGCCACTCTCACAGAGGACCTGGGTTTGATTCCCAGAACCCACTTGGCAGCTAACAACAGTCCTAACTTCATTTCCAGGGGATCTGACGCCCTCTTCTGACCTCTGTGGGCATTGCATGACAAAAGGTGCACTTACAGACATGCAAGCAATACACTAATACACACAAAATAAAAATAACTAAAATATTTTTAAAGCTATGAAATATTTAAAAGGTCATCACCAATAAAACCATCTGTTAAAACATTAAAACATATTACTATGTCAAAATAAATATCATAGCAAACCAATACTTATATGTGCATTTTAGTCATATAATTAGAACTGTAATATTGATCACTTTGTTAAAAATCGCTCCATTCTCCCATCTTCTATAATATCCAGATTTAGCCCTAAAATAACAGATACAGGTATGTTCCCATGTGTAAGTGGGCCTGCCTTCTGAGAGAGACTTTGTGCTCAGCTTTAGCATAGGAAAATAATGAACTGACTGTTTTTGCTTCATGCCACTTTGTGAAAAATTCAGCATCTAAGTAGAAAAACAAAGGCTCTCTCTTAGGGAGACAACATTGGATTTAGCCTTTGCATTTACTTCTAATATAGAATGGAAACTGCTACCTAAATTCAATACAGACTAGAGTGCTGATGGAATGGATTTAGAGCTCTAAATGGGTCCCTTTGCTGTGTCATTTGCATAAGAAAACTTTAAAAGGATACATCCCTTCCTTCACCTACATTGCTGCATATTGTGGGAGGGTCCATGAATATCCTTTCTCTGCATCTACTATACAGCTATGATGGAGCATACATTTCATTTCAAATGCATATTTCTGTCAGCTACTATTTTAGCTATAAAATGGCATGGAATACTTACCATCAAAAACAGTCTGTTAATTTGATCTGCATGGTATGTCACCTGAGACAGCGTTGCCAGTGCTTTGCTGTGGCACACTTTTGTGCATAGGATTGATGAATTGCCATCCAAATAATCAGGGAAAGAAATGATAGTGTACTGATGATAAGATCAATGTTTACATTTTTGTCATTTTGGTAAATAAAATCTAGGAACTTTCTTCAAAACTTGCTTTTGAATGTAGTCTCAAAATTATTGAAAAGTATATTATGCTATTAGCATTTTAAATAGATTTGTTTAAATTAGTAAGATTTACTTGGGGCATTTCAAAATAATTTACTCACCTTAAGTAGATCAGTATTTTAAAGGTTTAGAATATTAGCTAATATGATTTTAATAGTACATCTACAAATTGTTATAGTTTCTGGACATAAGGTGCAGGAAGAAAAGCAAGGTCATTACACATATGAGGAGAACCATCATTAGTTTTCTGTGAAAAATGTATTGCCTGGCAAATAAATGATTTAGAAAAATTAGCTGGATGTGTAGCACACTCCTTTAATCCCAGCACTTGGGAGGCAGAAACCGGTGGTGTTCAAGGCCAGCCTGGTGTACCTCCTGAGTCCCCAAAGAGCCAGGACTAAAAAGGCCCTCTCTCAAAACAAAAACAAAAAAAAAGAAAAGAAAAATCAATGTCTTTCTTATGGGACCAAGATTAGCATTAAAATTAAAAGAAGGCATGTAATCTAGTAATATACAACAAGAATTTTCATCTAAAGAGAAAAATAGTGAGATAAAATGAATGATACAGAAAAATTAAATTAAATGCCTGAATACTGTAGTCCCAGCTCTTATACACAGATAACCTAGATCCTAATGACTTAGTGATTAGAATGAGAATCTATTAACCTATATACCTCTGCCTGTCCTGCTTAGAAATCTGTGTGATTAACTTTTCAGCATTCTTTGTGTTTCTACCATTGTAACAGCTGGATATACAGACAATGATTCCTGGGTTCTTTAGGGCATATTTATTGTGTGATAAAACTTGAACATGCTAATTACTATATTAATAATTACTTACTTCAGACATGTCTCTATTTGCTAAGAAGTGAACTTTTTAAAGGTGCTCCTTTCTCAGTTATAGTGTGCACTCTTCAGACAATTAAGACACACCCTCCTATTTATTATCTTATTTAATCTTTCCATAATTCCTATGTGGTACTTAGGCTAAGTCTTCAAGCCAAGCTCAAACCTTATTTCAATCATTTCAAATCCATTTGTTTTTTCAGGGTCCCTAATGGCTTCTGCCTTTCTCTCTCTTCTTTTTTTTTTTTTCTCCCTTTTTTTCTGTTCCTTATTTTCCAGAAAGACCCTGTGAACTCTCTAGAAAATTTAGAGGAAAAAAAGTTTCCTGGAGAGACCTCTATTCCAAGCCCAAAGCCCAAGCTCCATGCAAGAGAGCTCAAAAAAGAATTAATCACGTAAGTAGTGTCCAGTCATCTCCCCTAAAAAAATCTGCCATTAGGAAACTTAAGTTCACAATTTTGAGTCATAATATCTTGGTGTATATAGTTAAATTTAGAACTGTCTTAGGACCATTTCAACTAGTCATTAGTTGGATATCAACATCTCCCTAAACTGAATGCACTGAACTAAGGGAAGCTTTTAAAAATGTGTACATTGCATGGTCTTTTGCTAAGGGAAGGAAAAATCTCTTGATTACAAAAACAAAAAAGAACACCTAAAGAGGCACACATTCTCACCTGAATGCACTGACCCCACAAGGTCTTAATCTTGGATTTGGGAAGCCTACTAACCTTGTGCATATTATAGCTCATGGAAGGGAGTGAATGGGTTTTTGACTCAGAAGAATTTAAAGAGCAATTACCTTGATGCAAGCATTAAAACAATGTTGATATGTATCAAAGTATTACCTTGCGCTCTGTGTACTTCTGCTTGCTGTCAATGCTACAACTCACCTGAGATCATAGGAGGAAAAGGTTGATTACGGCTCATGGGTTTGGGGTTTCAGTGTGTGGTCACTTTGCTCTGTTGCCTTTGGGTCTGAGGAGACAGAGCGTCACGGCAGGAACATATGGTGGAGGAATCTGCTACATCTGTGCGTAGGACACGAAAAGAAGGACTCCATATCCCCTTCAGGGACACACCTCCAGTGACCTTGCGGGTTTACCACCTCCCAGTAGTGCCATAGGCTGCTTATAGAGCCTTCAGCATCTAGCCTTTAGGAGATACTTAATATGCAAATCATGGTAGCCCCCTAAAAATTACAATTACTATATGTCAATAAAAACAAATATAAGATAAATATAAACCAGGGCATACCCAAAGGCAATAAATGCTATTTATGAATTCAAGTGAGTGAGTGAGATTCTGGAAATAATTCTCCATAAGAAATGATTGATAAATACTAAGCATGTAGAATCATGCACAAATACAGGGCAACTGCCAATTAATAAGTTTGTAGGAGACTGGGCATGGTGGCACACACCTTTAATCCCAGCACTGGGGAGGCCAAGGCAGGCATATCTCCGTGAGTCCAAAGTCAGTCTGGTTTATATAGAGAGTTCCAGGACAACTGGGGCTATAGAGAGACCCTGTCTCAAAAAGACAAAAAATAAATAAGTAACAAGTTTCTCAGAAAGAGTAACTGCTTTCACGTGCATACCTATATCCCTCTACATAAGATATATTTTTATTGCTAATTTATAAATTTTAAAACCTCTCCTGAAACAGCTTGCAAGCAGACTTTCTTGGCCTCCCTTCTGAGAACTAACCTCCTCCGGAAGGCTATCAGTGGTCTGCCACTCAGTCTCGGGATCCGGAAGGCTATCAGTGGTCTGCCACTCAGTCTCGGGATCCGGAAGGCTATCAGTGGTCTGCCACTCAGTCTCAGGATCCGGAAGACTATCAGTGGTATGCCACTCAGTCTCGGGATCCGGAAGGCTATCAGTGGTCTGCCACTCTGTCTCGGGATCCGGAAGGCTGTCAGTGGTCTGCCACTCTGTCTCGGGATCTGGAAGGCTATCAGTGGTCTGCCACTCAGTCTCGGGATCTGGAAAGCTATCAGTGGTATGCCACTCAGTCTCACTCCTAAATGTTTTCTGCTCTTAGAACTCCACTCAAACCACTGTCCATGGTAAGCTTCCTACCACCCTCCCACCTCCAGTCTGGATGTTGGTACTTGAGCCTCCTGTTCCTACCGGATGGACAGCAGGTTCCAGGATCACATCCTCCTCCATGAGCCCTCATCCACTGGCCATACTGGCTTCTAGGACACCTCACCAGAAGACTCTCCCCACCTCCCTTCTTAGTGATTCTTTCTTAGTCAGACCCCCTATTTCTGATGGTGGGAATACCTGCAGCTCAATCCTGAGACCTCTTCTCCCCTCTTCCTATATGTACTGGAACTGCCCTACGACAGGTCACAGGAACAGAGAGCTCCCTCCCCCTAGACCCTGCCCCCTAGATCATGCTATCTCTTGTTCCCCATGCACGCCAGGTACACACCTGTCTCAGGCCCTTACAGATGTTCCCTCTTCCCATTTGGTCTCTAAAAGGGTCTGTCCTCTCCACCCCAGCTCCTCCCTCCATTGTCACTTCCAGAGAGCCATCTTTATCCACTGCAATTACTCAACACAAGCCTGATGCTCTGATCCAAATGAGGCCTAGAAAATGTGGCAGCTCTTCTTCAGCTTCTGTTCTCTGCTTTGGCCACACCACTGATGCATAATGTGTACTATTGTTCCTCTTATATACCCAAACTATGTGCACAGTGATCTGGACCACAGTGCACGTTTCAGTGCTGGCCAGTGTAAGTACGGGCCTTGTACAGATTGGACTTCAGTAGAAGCATTCCTAGTCCAGCACTGCTTTGCTACCTCTACATGCAAGTTGCTCTTTTAGGATATTTTTTTAATTTATATGCCTGTTTGTATGCAACTAAGTGAGTTTATGTGCACAGTGTACATGGAGATGCCTGTGGAGGCCAGAAGAGGGTGTTGGATCCTGTGGAAATGGAGTTACAGGTAGTTGTAGGTCACCTGACAAGGGTCCTGGGACCTCTTGTGCTCTATAAGAGTAGCAAATGCTATTAACTGCTGAGACATCTTTCCAGCTCCATCCCTAAGTAGCATTTAAATGAGCTTATACAGTACTTTTTTTTTTTTTTTTTTTTTTTTTGTATTTTTGAGACAGAGCTTTCCTTTAGTCCCAGCTGGCCTTGAACTCACAGAGATCTGCCTGCCTCTACTTCCCTCCGAGTGCTGGGATTAAAGCCGTGTGCCACCATGCCTGGCAGACAGTACATTTTTTAAGGATCTCACGGTCAAGCCTCAGGGGTTGTAGCAGTGTGCTGCTCTGTGAGTCCAGTCTTCACTGGGTCCTAAGGTAGACACAACATGATGAAGAGAGCCACACTTCATTTCCCCCACACACATTTTTTTTTCCAAAAGGCCAAGTGCATATTCCCATGTGGATCTACTACTCAAGCTTGTTCATCATTTTTTTTCTACAGAGCAAGTTGATGTATGTTTTAATGTATTTTCAAAGAAGAGATTGATTCTTTCTCATAAATCTTAGAACTTGGGAAAATAGACATAAGCTTCAAGTTATATCTGTAGTAACATCAGGCTTGATTACATATAAGGATTTGGTGCTAAGATCCACAAATGAGGAACACCATATGTCATTTGTAACCCCAGTTGTCCTAGAACTTACTTTATAGACGGCCTTGAACTCACAGAGATCCGCCTATCTCTGCCTCCCAAGTTCTAGGATTAAAGGCATGCGCCATCATGCCTGGTGCTTGTTCATCATTTTTTAAACTTCCTTTCCACGTATGTTTTTTAATGCCTTCAAAAATGGCAAATTTCTGTCTTTTGAAGGTGGATTGTTAGAAATTGCCCAAAGTCATTACAAGCTAAATGCTGTGTAAATGATTGATGATTGACCATTTGGGGCCAGAAAATGAAGCGAGATTATTTTGTAATGGACACTACTCCTGAGTATGAAGGTAAATACAAAAGAGGAAGGTTTCCAATGATCTTGACCAATGATTCTGAGTATAATTATGAATTCCTTGGACATTAGAGACCTCGAAAGTACCACACTCTGCATAGGGATAAGTGGCCCTGATGTGTATGCATCTGTGGTAGTGCATTTGTTTCATAAAAGCCTGACTACACAGGGTCACTCTGCCTTTTATTGTATTTATGTTTGTAGGAGATAATTGAGTCTTAATTGCTGACCAAAAACTGGTCAGAATAGAATTTCTTTTTTTTAAATATTTTATTTATTTATTTATGTGTATGAATGTACTGTCTGCATGTAGGTCTGTGCACCCGTGTCGTGCAATGCCGCGGAGGTCAGAAGAGGGTGTCGGATTCTCCTGGAACTGGAGTTCTCCTGGAATTGGAGTTTCAGATGCTTCTCAGCCGCCATGTGGGTGCTGGGGATCGAACCTGGGTCCTCTGTAAGAGCGGTCGGCGCTCTTAACCTCTAGGCCATCTAGTTTAGTTAACTGTCCTGTAACTTGTATAGGTTTGAGCATTGATTACTGAAGCAATTAGTTTCTTTCCTTTATTTTTAAAAAATATTATCTGTAAACCATCCTAGACTATATCACCCAACTAGCCAGGGCACCTATTCCTGTACAATAGTTTTTCACTGAAAATTTGAATCTATGGTTAGCATCAGAACCTTTGCCTGCCATGGTATTGTCACTATTTCTTTATGCCTTTGACTTTTTAAAAAATACTTTATTATTTTTATTTTCCATGTATGAATGTATTGTTGGCATACATATAAGTGCACCAGTGTCATGCAATGCCCACAGAGGTTAGAAGAGGTGTCGTATCTCCTAGAACTGGAGTTAGGAATGTTTTTAGGTGCCATGTGGGTGCTGGGCATAGAACCTGGGTCCTCTGCAAGAGTAACCAGTGCTCTTGACTGCTGAGCCATCTCTCCAGCCCCACTGTTGACCTTTTGTTATACCACAAAGCTTTAAAAAAAATCAGCTGATTAAATTTACATGTCCCTCTTACATTTCATAGATAATTGGTTTAAAATCAATGTAATTACTTTGTGTCTTTGGAAATGTTAATGAGGAGCATAGTAAAAATAAAGAAAATAGAAAAATTTAAAAAAACAACAAATGCTTTTTGGAATACCAGATGGTGGCGAGAATTCTCAGGCATCATCCCCTTCTCAACATTCCCAGTGTACCATGTTCAGAGGTATGTCTGTATTTGGTGGATGAATGCTATCAACAAGATAACTCAGCCAAAATGTGATTGATGTTCACATTTTTTAAATTTTTTACATATATTTGAGTGTCTATACTTTCTGACATCCCATCACAAAAGAGGGATAAGAGAATAATTAAATAACTGAGTTTAGATTAGTCCCTGAAAATCAAACATTCCTTTGAGAGTTCTAATGTTTATGGTTCCTTTACATTACCTGGAAATGATTACAAAGTTTTCAGAGGGGAAGAATTCTTAGAAAGGGATATCAGAAGTGTGTTAATCTCAAAATATTTATTCAAAAGACTTCATTCTTGCATGACACAGGTACACTTACACACAAGCAATACACTCATATACATAAAAGTAGTAAATTAAATATTTTTAATACTTTTATTGATGAATTGTGTATTTCATTCATTATCGTAAATTAAATATTTTCTAAAATAACTCATTCTGGCCAGGCATGGTGGCACATAACTCTAATTCTAGCACTTGGGAGACAGAGGCAGGTGGATTTCTGTGAGTTCAAGGCCAGCCTGGTCTACATAGTGAGTTCCAGGATAGCTATACAGGGAGACTCTGTCTTAAAAAAAAAAAAAAAAAAAGCACCTTATTCTGTATTTGACATACTGAGATAAATAGAAAGCCCCTGCTTGGGGTTGGAGGTCAGTAGCAGATTGCCCTCAGACCCTCAGCTCCACCATACATAGTACTGAGTAGCTGAGATCCTTAGCACTATCACATGTAATACTGAGTAGCTACCAGGTCACTCTGCTCATGCCAAATGAGCACTTTCAACAGCACCCAAATAAATAAATTATTGAAAAACCAAGGTGTCACCAATTGAAAGGGCAATCTCTTAGAGATAATTAGTTTCTTGTGTTATTTTAAACATACATAAGAAGCCTGAGATAACCCATTTCAGAGATAACATGAGGAGACACAGATCATAGTGGAGCGCCTTTGGTAGATGTCCTCGGAAACTGTTCTTGGGCCAGTTGTGGATTAGGGAATGTCATGCTGACTTACAGCTTTGAGTAAAACTGCTCAAGAGTGCTACTAACTAGGGGGTGAAGAGAAGGCTCAGTGGTTAAGAGCACTGCAGAAGACCCGGGTTCAATTCCCAGGACTCACATGGCAGCTAACAACCATCCATAACTCCAGTTCCAGGGGACCAGACAACCTCTTCTGTCATTTGTGGGCACTATACAGCACAGGCACACTTACACACCTCCAGGCATGACACTCATACATGTAAGATTTAAAAAAAAAAAGTTTTACTAACTGAATCTCTTCCTCATGTCTGTGTTGTCAGTAACTTTCCCACCTAAAACATCAGCTTACATTGTAATCAGAAGTTTTCTTCTTTTTCTGTTCATGGTTTTGAAAAGGTTTAGGAAATTACTATGTAGTCTTGTTCTTAAAAACCTACAAAAAGTCCCCTGGAATTTATTCCATAGTTGGTGCAGGTATTTGGAGTTCTGCTATCATAATAAAGCATGGCTCCATAAATTTATCCTACCAAAGAGTAAAATACTACTGATGCTGACTCACAAACCACTAGGACATGTTGGTGTCACAAGCCACTAGTGACATGTTAGTGTCACTTTCCTGTATGATTTAGAGAATTGGATATAATGTTGGAAACAGATAACTAAGGAAGTAACCAGCATACTATGATTCCTTGTTTTCTTTTACCTATAAATTCTTGATGCACTAGTTTATGCATATCCTAAGTAGTACTATCTCAAAAAGAGACTATACTTCCAGAATCTATCTGGATAAACAAATGAACCTGTGAAATGCACTTGACTCAAAGTCCATCTTTCTTTTGACTCAGCTGTCCGACACCGGGGTGTGATGGAAGTGGTCATGTCACAGGCAACTACGCATCTCACCGCAGGTACCACATGTCACGTTTTCATTATCTTGCTCTGCTGCAAATATTTATTCCTTCTTGTTCTATACTTGTCTTGGTTAAATGGAGAGTGAGTTAACTGGTTTGGGAGGTTATTTTTCATAAATACAGTTAGGGCATATATAAATCATGATTCTTGGTCAAAAATGTCATACCTTCAGAGAAATGCCACAGAGTTTTGGGTCAAATTAGGAGTCTCTTATTAGCAGTCAGTCAGAGAGGGGGATAAAACCCCAAAGAAATCTTGAGCCAGAAGAGAAGCATAGTAGGATTTATAAAGTTAAAAAAAAAAACACAATTACATCTTGCCAGGGGAAAGCCAATAACTATAGTTACATTATCTCCATGGTTTTACCAGATCAGGGGCAGGGGCGGGTCATTTAACAGGTTTTCAGTTAACAAAATTTTCAGGTTAGGAAAAATAAGTTTCTCAGTATTGCAGAAACAATGGTCTCCATGGAGATGCAGGTACAGCTGGGTGTGCAGAGTGCTACTCAGGCTACTTGTAAATCTCCCAGTGTTGTAGAAACAATGTACCCCTGAAACTGCAGGTGCAGCCTTCATGGCCGGCCAGCTGCAGTGGGTGTGGCTTAGCAAAACAGGTTAAAGCAAAAGTCAGCTAGAACAAACTGAAGTCAGCTTTGCCATTTCAGCCCAGGTTATAGACCAACTCAGGTCAAGCTTTGATCCTGACAGAGTGGCCCATTCACCAGTGCACATGGCATCTCTAGTCCTAGACAAATAAATCAAGGGTTGATGACCCTTGATTGACCAAGGTTGATGACCAAGCAGCACTGAAGGCTGTGTTAAATCTCTTTGCTTCCCTCCTGATGGTACGATGATTACCTTTCCCTCAGACAGTAGTTTAAAGTTGGTACCATCGTCACTGCTGCTGCGGTGGGATTGGACTGCCAGTCACCACCGATCATTGAGTTCTCATTGGATTAAAGCCGCTGATTTGGCCGGGCGTGGTGGCGTGCCCCTTTAATCCTAGCACTTGGGAGGCAGAAGCAGGCGGATCTCTGTGAGTTCAAGGCCAGCCTGGTCTACAGAGTGAGTTCCAGGACAGCCAGAGCTACAGGGAGACCCTGTCTCAAAAAGACCAAAAAAAAAAAAAAAAAAAAAAAAAAAAAAGCCGCTGATTTGATAAATAGAAAGTCTGAGTTTACAAAAAATGATTGAGGTACCCTCAAGCTTGGCCATATACATTAATAGCAAACCCAGATTCAATTCTAGTTTTCAGTCCATTCTAACCCATAACTTGATGTATATCACAAACTCACAAGGCCTTTGAGTTGGACTTGCCCATGGCAGTGTTGCATGTTTCTCTTTCTCTTTCCTCTGCAGTGTTTCTGGATGCCCTTTAGCAGATAAGACTCTGAAGTCCCTCATGGCTGCCAACTCTCAGGAGCTTAAGTAAGTGTCAGGAGGCATGATCTCCCCCTCGTTATCTGGCGGGACCCTCCTCCTTTAGCATCCATAATCCAACAGAACATAAATCGTATCTAACTGAATGATATCAAAGCACTCTCACCAAAAAACTAGAAACCAAGCCATTACACTTTACTGCACTAATTTGCTTTTTTTCAGCCTTGTGTTTTACACTGATTTTTAAGGTATGATGTATTTGTTAAGCAAGCTTTTCCAGTTAATTTCAGAAGTGATTATCTGAACCAGACCAGGGAGGAGGCAGCAGAGCATTTCCGTCACCTAGTTTAGGAAAATTGTATGTTACTTATGGGAACTCAAGATCTACAAACTACCCGAACACTGTTTGGGCTCATTTTGACCTCACATATATTTGTTACATGTATATTAATATTTACTTATCTTTATTTTCCAGCTCTTCTTTAATTTGTTATATATTTTATCTATCTATATTAACCATATAATAACTTCAAATTACAAAATATCCTTTATGAGCCAATATAAAAATTTATAGTTTTTGTACCAGAAATAGTAAAAACAAATTTGACATATTCAAATATGTTTCTTATTTTCAAAGTGTTAAGTACAATTTATTGTGTCAGGGTAGATTCTCAAAGTCATTTTCTGGATTACCATTTTTCTAGATTGAAATATAAGAATTTTATATAATTATTAATTGACACATTAGAAAGTAAGGCACACCAGAATACCTGAGTCTCTCTAAACTTTTACATTACTACATTTTTTTAAATTTTTATTTATTCTTGTATGTGTATGAGTGTATTGTCTGCGTGTAGGTTTGTGCACCCGTGTCATGCAATGCTGCGGAGGTCAGAAGAGGGTGTCAGATTCCCCGGGAACTGGAGTTAAAGATGGTTCTCAGCCATCATGTGGGTGCTTGGGATCAAACCCAGGTCCTCTGCAAGAGCAGTTGACACTCTTAACCACTAGGCCATCTCTCTAGCCCCTACTACATTTTAATTATAGCTTCAAGTTCAGCTACATTCTCTAAACTTTTATTTTTAAAATAGAAGTCAGTAAGATATTGAAAGCTATAGATTGAGGTCCTATTGCAGTGTTCAATAACTTAGGGTTTTATGTAGCTAGCTAATAATTTATCTCCTTTATCTATACAAGGAAAAAAAGACATTTTACTGACTTCTTATTTAGATACTCAAGGAGAATCCTAAATAAGAATTCCTTGATACAATAGACAGTTCTAATAGGCTACTTACTATGTTTTTGCCTACCTGGGAGGAGGAAATCTCACTTGAAGAATTGCCTACGTTGGATTGGCCTTGGTTATGTCTGTGAGGCATTTTCTTATGAATAGGCATGTGAGCCTGGGGTACACAGTAAGGATAACTGAGCCAGCCAGGAGACCCAAGCCAGTAAGCACTGTTCCGATGGTCTCCGCCTCAGTTGCATCCTACAGGCTCCTGCCTTGAGTACCTGCCCTGAGTTCCCTCAGTGATAGATTGTGACATGGGAGTCATAAACTGAAAGAAACCCTTTCTTTCCTCTTCAAGATGCTTTTGGTCATAGTGTTTATCAAAGCAACAGAAAACTAACAAGGATGGCTACTAAAGCACTAAAAATGGCTACTAAGTCACTAAAAATTGCTAATTGAGAAAGATAAGGGGCAAGCCTGACCTTCAACAGAGAATGTTTATGTGTCTAGCTGTTTAAAGGAACGATACCCATTTCTCTGGCTAGCTAGAGAAAATGTGTGCTGATTAATTATTGTATTTGAGAAAGATATATATTGTGTGTCAGGATTGGTGTTCCATGATTTGGAAGTTCATTGAGATAGAATTTAAGAAAATGTACAGGGTATGGTGGTGTTTGTGTGTGCCTTTGATCCCAGGACTTGGGAGGTAGATGCAGAGATAGAGACATACAAATCTCTGAGTGTTCAAGGCCAGCTTGGTCTACATAGTGAGTTACAGGCACAGATATATAGTGAGACTCTGTCTGAAAAAAATGGCAGAGAAAAATAAATTTATAATAAATAATAACAAATATATTGTCAATCAAGCATCACACAGCAATTTTTCTTTAAATGTGGATTATTAACCAAAAGCAAATTACATTTAAACAGACAGACTCCCACCAGAGCAGCTCATCCTCTTTGACTTATTCAAATGTGTCATGTCTCATAACCTGGGAGCCCACTGTACCTCTGTGTTTTTAGGTGTCCGACCCCAGGTTGTGATGGTTCTGGGCATGTGACTGGAAACTATGCTTCCCACAGAAGGTAAGACTGGCCCCATTTCTAAAATGGAAACGAGTGTGTTAGCAGCAGTACCCACTAACATCACAGTGGTTTATGTTATTCTCTGTTGGCTACCCACTTTAGCTTGTCTGGCTGCCCTCGTGCAAGAAAAGGCGGTATCAAAATGACCCCAACCAAGGAAGAAAAAGAAGACCCTGAACTTAAGTAAGTGCAACAGATGAGGACCTTGTGTTGGCTGTATCCTGTTGTCGATATGGATAGACCCTTGGCTAGGACACCAGTGAACACTCCTTAATCCTGGAGGAGATGGGCTCCACTGAGAACCAGGGCTTCTGGATAAACAGCCATGTTGTTTAGAAGTTTAAGAAAATGTTCTCATTTGTAACTGAGTTTCTACATTTGACAGTCCAGAAGATGAGAGAGATTCATTATTTTCCCATCTGTTTTAAAGGAAAGCAGCATTGTAGATGTGCTAAGAAAAGTGGATATAAACTTGGCTCCATGTCTTATAGGTGGCAAGTCAGCTGTGTCTTACATAAGCTTCATTTTTCCCTGCCTACAAAATGGGATAGTATTCTTTACCCAAAGGATTTGCAGTAGGCATTAAAAAACAAAGTTCATGAACACTGCTTAGGTCAGGGCCTGCCAGTTAGTGTCACTACTAATATAATGTCCTTTGCTGTTCATGGTGGTGTCCTTTAAAACTATCACTATATGGCTGGAGAAATGGCTCAGTGGTTAAGAGCACTGGCTGCTCTTTCTGAGGGCCTACCTGGGTTCGATTTGCACCACCCACATGGTAACTAACAACAGTTCATAACTCCAGTTCCAGGGGAATAAAATCCCCCCCTGACCTCTTATGCACATGCAATTAATACACTCTTATGCATAAAATAAAAATAATAAAATATTTTTAATGGCATCATTGCTTCCTGACTAGGATGAATTTTCACTGCCCTTTTGCCACCAGTAATGTCTCCTATGTTTCTCTAGATGTCCCATAATGGGCTGTGATGGCCAGGGTCACATATCCGGTAAATACACATCACACCGCACAGCCTCAGGCTGTCCCCTGGCTGCCAAGAGACAGAAGGAGAATCCTCTCAACGGGACCCATCTCTCCTGGAAGCTGAACAAGCAGGAACTACCCCACTGTCCCCTGCCAGGCTGCAATGGGCTGGGCCATGTAAATAATGTTTTCGTCACTCATAGAAGGTAATATTTGTTTTCTGGGAATTTCTGTTTTGTTGTGATTCATGGTGACATGAATTGCTGGGGAAATGAACAAAATTCTCTGACATGTCATTGACTATGGAAGTCTAGATGGAACACTGAGTCTTGTTAAGTAGACACTTAAACTAGTCTGAAGAATGAAAAATGTTGTTTCCTCCATTTCTGAAAATTCACTGCAGTTTCAAGTGCTCTAGAGACTGAACTTGCTTTTTAAAATTCTAAAATACTGCTTATATTGCTATTTTAAGTAGTTCAGTCTTTTAGCAGTTACTTCAGTTCCATCTCCTCTATTATGTTATGTAATTGTAAACTTTGCCTTATGTATTTATATCATTCCTCCTTCTCATGCATTGGCACAGTTTCAGGCCAGTATCGCAGTTACTCTGCTGCTGGGGAAATGTGACTCATGCAGAGAAGCTGCTAAGTGCAGGAGGATATGGGAGGGTAGACAACCCTCCTATAGTTCCAGGTGACAACCTTCCTTCATCACTGGACTTCATGGTTCCTGGGATGTGGGAGGGTAGGCAACCCTCCTAGAGTTGCAGGTGACAACCTTCCTTCATCACTGGGCTTCATGTTTCTTGGGATGTGGGAGGGTAGACAACCCTCCTAGAGTTCCAGGTGACACCCTTCCTTCATCACTGAGCTTCATACTTCCTGGGATGTGGGAGGGTAGACAACCCTCCTAGAGTTCCAGGTGACAACCTTCCTTCATCACTGGGCTTCATGGTTCCTGGGGTACCCATCTGGAGAGCAAGGATGATCTTAACCCAGCTCTTGGATCACATTATACCTAAAGGGAAAAAAAGCTGGAAGGTTCCTGACATATTTCTCCGATCTATAGGTGTCCCCTGTCTTCTAGCCTTGCAGGCTGTTTTGTGTGCATCACATTGATTCAGAACCCGTTCGAATTTTAGGGAACTTCTGATACTCTTTTGGGCAGTGTACAAGCTGAGAAAAGTTGGAGCATTTTGACACCTTGCCCCTCCTAAAGACCTAGATCAACAGTACAAAAAAGTGATCCTTCCAGAAACTGCTTGTTTACAAATTGCCAGTGCAGTCAGCTTATAGAGAAAACTAGAATTCTGTGTGTGGAGGTCAGAGGACAACTTCAGTATTTATTGATTTCAAACAATGAATCCTTCCCAGGAATTGCTTGTTTTCAGGTTGCCAGTTTTCAAATTATGTAGTTTTTAAGGCTTTCAGTATGGGTTCCTGTCTGCTATGGCATACCTTGTTTAATCTGTGTTTATGTCCTTATTTCCTATTCAGGAACAGCAGTTACAAATCAAATGTGCCATACGTTGTCATCTGCCATTTTGTTTTAGGAAGGCAGATTAAGACTGTGGCTTGACCACCCTGAACAGTCAAATCTAGGAAGGCAAATAAGGTGCAGCTCTCCCACCTGATAAGCCTTAACTGAGCTGGAGATTTGATGTAAATCATATAAGAACCATGTTGATTTTTTTCTTTCCACTGTGGAGCATACGCCCCCAATGGTTTTATCCCAAGCTTACCAAGCTCCAACTTCTGTGGTGGGGAGAGGGGATCACACGTGCATGTGTATGAATGTGTGTGTGTGGAGATCATAGAACAGCCTTTCTTTAGGTACCTCCATCATTGTTTGAGGTAGCTCTCTCATTGGCCTGGAACTTCACCTAGTAGTCCACATTAATGGGCTGGTGAGCCCAGTAACAGTGATCCACCTGTCCCCAGGTTCCATCTCAACAACACAGATCACAAGCCCCTGCCACCACACCCAGTTTATTACATGAGTTCTAGGGATAGAACACAGGTCTTCATATTTGCATGGCAAACCCTTCACCAAATGAGTTGTCTCCCCAGTCCGTGAAGGACTTCTGTGATACTTCTCTTGACCCATTTTTTTTTAATTTGAGATGATTTGCTTCATATTCTGATTTAATTATATTAGAAGATACAAAGTATCAAGTGGCATTTGTGAAACAAAAGCCTGGCTTTCATAACAATATGTGCAGGCTCTAAGTTGTGCAGCGATGGATAATGCTTTGTTAACTTTCTACAACACTTGTGTTTCCCTGAAAATATGCTAAAATTGGTTGAGCAAAGCAGATCTTGTCAGGAAGAAGACAGGAAGCTTCTATTGAGATGCTACTATCCACTATCTTACAAATGTACTTACCATGGAAACCCATAAAATTCCAGTTTAATAACTAAATATTTATCCCTTTGACAACTGTCTTCTTAGAGCACAACATGTGACAATAGAACAGAACACAATTGTGCAAATAATCATGAAGCTCACCTAAGCCACAATGGCTACAGAGGAGCTTCCAACTAGTTCTCAGTTCAGTTTGTGCCTCTCATTTTCTTTTCCTGTGTAAATAATCTATCACTTATCAAATATGAACAAACCACATAACCTCCTCTTTTTACAATGTTAACTATTGTCTGTTACCATTATATTCTTACATTTTGTCATATTTCATATTCATAATAATCTTTATTCCCCTTCCCCCATAGCCTGCCCCACAGTATTGCATGCATTCTGTCCCATATTTTAAGGCCCATTGAATCAAGATAGTGTACCCAGATGTCCTTCAGCCCAGGCTCATCCACTGGGGTCTGGTCAGCTGACATATCTAAAGAAGGCCAACTCTCCCTCACCCAGCAGTAATCAGCTGCCAATAGTTCTTTGATTAAAGTTTGGGCCTGCTTCCCATTTCCCTAGTTCCATGCTGGTTGTTTGTCCACTTCAGTATGCATGGGTCTCGTGCATGCTAACACAATTACTGCAGGTTCATATGAGCAAGGTCCCAGGAGCCTATAAGATTCTGTTTCCTTATGGTTATGCACTTCCTCCTTATGTTCATGCACTTCCTCCTTATGGTCATGCACTTCCTCCTTATGGTCATGTACTTCCTCCCTTGGCTCTTACAATTTTTCTACCCCCTCTAGATCAGTGGTCTCTTAGCCCTGGGTGGGTGGAATTTAAGATAGAAATTCTTTCCAAGGACCCACACTCTGCAGACTTACTCTTTATGCTTTGGCAATTTGTGGCCTTTTGTGTTCATTGCCCTCTGTGGCATGAGGGGGCTTGGTTGATGAGATTAGAGAGACGCATCTTACTCTCTCCCCTTAGTTTCACTGTGTCCTGTGAGCCTTACGTGAAAAGGTTCCATTATAGATGTGTCACTTAGGGTCAGGCGCCTCACATATGCTTTTCTCTGTGTGTGAACAGTTGTCTAGTTCTGCGATGGTAGCCGTCTCCTGCAAAAGAAGCTTCTTTGATGAGTGATGACTGGCATACTTATCTGTAAATATATAAGGATCTGTTCTAGTTTGTCTTCCATTGCTGTGACAAAACACTCTGACTGACACCAACTTGGGGAGGAAAGGGTTTATTCAGCTTACATCTCCTGGGTCACAGTTCATCACCTAGGGAGCCCAAGGCAAGAACTCAGGGCAGGGACCTGGAGGCAGGAGCTTAAGCACAGGCCATGAAGGAATGCTGTTCACTGGCTTGCTCCTCTGGCTCATGCCCATCCTGCCTTCTTATATGGTACACAACAACCTGCCCAGGGTGGCACTACTCATTGTGGGCTGGGCCCTCCCACATTGCCTGACAATCAAGACAATACTCCACAGTCGTGCCACAGGCCAATCCAATGGAGCCAATTCCCCAGCTGAGGCTCCCTCAACCAAGGTGTGTCAAGTTGACAGTAAAGCTATCCAGCACAGGATCCCTATTTAGCATATAGTAAGAAATTGCATTTGTCTAGGGATGTGACTCCCTATGTGTTTTCTCTAGGATCTATGACTTCTCCAGCTATGTATATTGGGCTATGTTTGCAGTACCAAACATGAGTTCCCTTCCATTGAGTGGGCTTTAAGTCTAGTTAAGTAACTGTTGATTACCCCCAAGATTAAAGTGCCATTACTGTACCAATATAATTTGCTGTGCTGATCATTTGTTGTGGTTATTAGGCCTTAAAACTGGGGTTGGACCATCAATTGATGTTCTCCCTTGGCAGTTTGCAGTGTCCTCCAAAACTAAGAGAGCTAGCCTTCAAGGAGGAGGCTTCCAGGTCAGTTCCAGCTCCATTGTTCCAGGTCCTGTATGGGAAGTAGGCCCTATCTTCAGCAGTAGGGTCTTACCTTCAAGTTCTGGGAGACAACCAAGGGTGGTGGCAATAGCATGTATTATCTTGGGGGCTTCTTGGACTATCCTGGCCAACAACTCAGAGGGAGGTTTCTCCCTTGTGATATAGCCTTCAGCTATAAACAAGGACTGGTGTACAGATACTGTATGTGCAATCTTTCAGTAGGCTTTTGAACTAATATATTTTTCTCTAGTTTTCATACCAGTTAAAGTACTAATATCTTCCCATTTCACGCTTGATAACACCGTCTCATGTGGTCCCCCTCTCTTGAGCTCCCTCTTCCCCTTTACCCCAGGGTTCCTGTATAACTTCCTTTTCCCCTCCCAGTTAAATACTCCCGTTTTAGCCACCCCCCAACTTGGTAACACCTTTCTCCTACTGCTCCTCTCTTTCAGGCTCCTTCTTTCCCTTTGCCTCCGTGGTTTCCTTCTATTTTCCTGGATTTTGCAGGAAATATCACTGCATGGCTGCTCTCCTTAGCAAGCTTCTTTCCTCTAATGTTACCTGCTTTATTTCAATCATGCCAGTGTGATAAAAATAACACTGAATAAAACCTGTTTTCCATTAATAATGATCAGGATTTCTTGTTCTAAGCAGTCAGGACATATACTCACATACAAGGAGTTGGTGCTAATATCTACAAATGAGGGAGAATATATGTTGATTGTTTATCTGAGACTGTGTAACAGTTTCTAGTTCCATGATTTCATCTTTCTTTACTGTTGAGTGGAACTCCATTGTACAAATGTACCACATTTTCATTATCTACTCATCAGTTGAGGGGCACTTAGGTTGCTTCTATTTCTTACCTATTGTGAAAAAAGCAGCAACAAACATGGATGTACAAGTATCTCTGAGGTAGATGACACCTTTGGGTGTATGTCACAGAGTGGTCATATGATAGGTTCATTTTTAGTTTTCTAAGAATTCTCCACACTGCTTTCCATAGTAGTTGCACAAGTTTGCAGTCCCACCACACTGACTGAGGCTTCTCCTTCCCCACATCCTCTTCAGCATTTGGTATCATTTGTTCTCTGGATCTTAGCCAGTCTTACTTGGGAAAAATGAAATGTAAAATGGGTTTAATTTGCACTTCACAAACTACTAATGATGTTGAACACTATTTAAGGTATTTCTTAGCAACCTTTATTTCTTCTTGAGAACTCTCTAGTCAGATAAATAGTCCATCTTTTAATAGGGCCATTTGATTTCTTGCCTTTTTGTTTTTTGAGTTCTTTATATATTTATTCTGTCTATTAATCCTCTACCAGATGTGTAGCTGGTGAAGATTTTCTCCCACTCTGTGGCTCTTCTCTTCACATCCTTGGTTGTTTTGTTGTTGTTATTGTTGTTGTTGTTGTTGTTGTTGTTGTTTCATTTGGGATTTTTTTGCTGTACAAATCTTTTAAGTTTAATGAGGTGTCCCACTTGTTGGTTGTTGACTATTATTCCTGAGCAATTGATGTCTGATTTTTTTTTAATTTTTTCTTTTTTATAGGCTTCATCATTAGCTTGATGTCTGATTTTAAAAGTCCTTTCCTGAACCTATATCTTGTAGGGTACTGCCTATGTTTTCTTGTAACAGTTTCAGAATCTGAGGTCCACATTGAGGACTTTGATCCATTTGTAGTTGACTTTTGTGCAGGGTGAAGGATAATCATCTGTTTTTTTCACATTTATTAAGGACTTGGCTCTAGAAATCTTTTCCACTTTGCATAGCATCGCAAACTTCAGGTTGGAATCACTGATTTGTGGATGAATTGTAACCACATTTCTGTAGGGAAAAATACTTTAAATATCTGATTATAGGGGCTGGAGAGATGGCCTGGGGCTAGAGAGATGGCCTAGCGGTTAAGAGTGCTGACCGCTCTTGCAGAGGTCCCGGGTTCGATCCCCAGCACCCACATGGCAGCTGAGAACCATCTTTAACTCCAGTTCCGGGGGAATCCAATACCCTCTTCTGACCTCCATGGCATTGCATAACACTGGTGCACAGACCTACATGCAGACAGTACATCCATACACATAAAAAAAATCTGATTATATTCATTTTTAGTTTGATCTAAAAAATGTTTTCAAAGAGATACAACAAAACTGTTAAAGAATTAATGACTGCTTAGAACAAGAAATCCTTCTGATCATTATTAATGGAAAACAGGTTTTATTCAGTGTTATTTTTATCACACTGGCATGATTGAAATAAAGCAGGTAACTTTAGAGGAACGAAGCTTGCTAAGGAGAGCAGCCATGCAGTAAGCAGGGTCATGAGCACCACCTCAGTGATAGGCCACCTCGCCACGTTGCAGCTGCAGCGGCTGCTTTAGTCCTCTCTCAGGTACAGACTGTTTAAATGAAAAATAATGTTTTAACACTTGAAGAAAAGGTTAGAAACTTTCCCATATCCAGAATGAGTTTGCCAGAGGAGAGTGGGAGTTGCTCCTGATCTTTATTGACTTGAGTCATTCATTAAAGATCGGAACATACTTTGTGTGAAAATGAGAACTAGATTCTGCTTTATTTTATGGAATTTGGGCTGGTAGGAAGCAACCCTTACTCCTAACCTGCAAAGGAAATTTAATATTTACAGAAATTAAAGCCCACACCAATTTGATGAATGTGGAAGACTAGAATTGTAACAAGATGAACAAAATCATGATTGTGTATCAAAGGGTGACAATTTTTACTGTGATTTAAGAGGAAAATGAGAAACATTTTCCATTACTTTAGGATGTTTGGATTTTGCTTTGATGTGTATTTATTGGTTACTGTCTATAAAAAGACTATGGGTTATGATATACTTAATGAGCAGGCAATAACATCAATAGTAGATAGCAAATAAAACTTTCTAATTTTATGAGAAATAACATGCACTTCACACCTAGCATGCCTTCTCTTTTCACAGTTTGTCTGGATGTCCTCTAAATGCACAAGCTATCAAAAAGGGCAAGGTCTCAGAGGAGCTCATGACAGCCAAGCTCAAAGCAACTGGGGGTAAGTCTCCATCTCCACTGAGGTCTGGGTCAGTAGAGTCCCCATTTCAAGCATCAGCTGCTGCAGGTGACAGCATGTGCTTTATCAAGTGTAATTTAATTACAAGCACAAAAGCTGGGAACGGTGGTGGACCTAGCACCTGGAAGGTAGAGAGGCAGGTGGACCTCTATGAGATTAGGCCAACCTGGTCTGCAGCGAGTTCCAGGCCAACTGGAGCTACAGGGAGACCCTATCTCCAAAAAGAAAAAAAAAAATACAAGAACAAAAGTTTCCTCAGATTTGAGCTAAAACCATAACTTATCTGAGAAACAATTTCTCAACTTCTCCTTTACTCTTTAATAAGAATTTCCAACAGTTAAAGGTATGAAATGTCATACAGATAAATTGGGAGACACAAGCAGAAATTAATGTCTTTCATTCTTCACAATGAGCATGTGTGTGTGTGCACATATGTGCATGCATGTATGTTCTCACGTAAGTCCCCATCAAATTTCAGGAAACACAGTTTCTGGCATCTGTATTTGAATCCTTAGATGTTTTCTGTAAAGTAAAAGGGGGGGCGTGTTTTTCCAGTGATTCTAGGTATCCTAGCACCCACATCTACATCTCCATTCCTCAGTGTATTCCTTAAGCCAATCCCTTATCAAAGTTAAGATACGCTAGTTCCAAGTCCAACATTAGGGTGCTCTCATTTTTACTTTGGTCCTTGGGTGTCTCTGATATTTATCACTATTGTTTCGGATTCTGTCAGGCCTGCTCCTTTCCATTCAAAGACCTTCCTAAAGCATCTGGGGAATGATCTCAAAGCAAAACTATGCTTCAGGGACTGTATTTTATGTTACCTTCGGCCCATGACTAAAACTGAGCTGTAACCATTTTTCTTTTCACTTTTGTTGCTGGGAATGAAGCTCATGGTTTATTGTATGTTAAGCATGTTCTCTATCTCTGAGTCCCAATCTTAGCTGAGTACCTTTAATTGTTATTATTTTTCTTTTCTGAAAGCCTTTTTGCTCGTTTTAATGTGAACAAGAGCTTTTAGAAAGTAGGAGATTGTGATATCTCAGAGAGGAGAGCACTCTAGAGCTACCTGCCCTTTCTGCCCAGGGACCCCCTCATCTGTGTTATCTATAGCATCCCTTAAGGAACTGCTCTCATTCCCTTGGTGCCCACTGCTAAGACGCTGGGGAGGGAAGTACCCAGAGGCTAGACCTAAGTCCCTAGGGGTTAAGGAAAGACCTGCATCTTCCACCCTTTCCACGGACCATGCCCTAAGCAGCTGAGCTTTGCCTGTTGCTCCAGCTGTTTCTCAGGTGTACTCTCACTCCAGGGCCTCTCCTTCAGTACATCATCAGTGCAATTAGGACAACTTAATGCACAGTTATTTACACATCACCTTAGCTCAAACAGTATTTAAAGGATGCAAAGCTACATAAAATGAAAAAAAATGCTACTTAAAAATTAATTCAAGCTGGGTGTGGTGGTGCATGCCTTTAATCCCAGCACTCAGGAGACAAAGGCAGGTGGATCTCTGTGAATTCAAGGCCAGCCTGGTCTACATAGTGAGATCCACGCCAGCGGGGACTAAAGAGAGACCCTGTCTCAAAAACACAAAAAAAATTCATTCAAACAAAGACACAGAGGAAAGCCAAAGATAAGAAACCAAGATAGAACAGACTGAGGACAGCCAGGACATGTGCCACTCGGGCCATTTCACACTCAGTAATAAAGATCTCAGTGCCCCTTGAGAACCACACTGTGATGAGTACATTAGAGCAGATCTCTCATGTCCTCGATGTAAGAACACCAGAGATAGCTATGCTCTGAGCATGAGTCACAAAGCCACTCCCAATAAGGACACAAACAAAACAGAAGCCAGTGCCATGGCACATGGTCATGACAGAACTGTTAAAGCATGAAGTCCACATGACTTCAGCCTTAGTCTACAGTTTTAGTTAAACTGGGGTTAAACCATTCCTATAGTTGCTTGAATTAGATGGTATTTAGGGAGAGAGGAGAGAGATGGCTAAGCTGATAAAAGTGCTTGCCACACAAGCCTGACAATCTGGGTTTACTTCCCACAGTAAGAACCAGGAGAGAGTGGGGCATAGTGGTGCACATCTTTAATCCCAGCAGTCAAGAGGCAGAGGCAGGCGGATCTCTGTCAATTCAAGGTTAGCCAGGTCTACATAGTGAGTTCCAAGCCTGCTGGGGCTACGGGGAGACCCTGTACCCCACCCCCAAATAAAAAAGAACCAAGGAGAGAACCCAAAACAAACTCTGAAAGTTGTTCTCAAACATCCACACGTGCATTGCAGAATATGTGAGCACACACACTAATTAATTACTTATTAATTAAAAGATGGTACTTTAGGGAACTGATCCCTTCAAATAAGCATAGAACCACAAAAAAGATTTATATTTCCTGTAGGAGAATTGATCTTCAGTTCTCTGTCCTTGCCATAATTAAGTTACCACACCTATTTCTATAATAGCAACTAGTAGTCCTTGATAATAAAACTAGGTCATCTGCACAAGAAGCAGTGCTTGCCTTCTGTGCTCTTTGAGAACAAGTAAAATTTGTGATGTGCCCATCAGAGATTCATTCCCAGATTTGGTGCATCCTTCTAACTTCTCTTCCAAGGAGGCAAAGCATCCAGTTTTGATTACTGTGATACCTAATGCTGTCAACGGTATTTTAGTTTGCATTAACTCATTTTCCCCTAAGTTAAAAAAGTAAAATTTAAACTGAAAACTAAATGTTCATTAAATAAATATAATTAAATTTACTTAAGCATAATAGAATTATTTTGCTTGTCTTATACGAAATTAGTTACTCAATTCTTATAAGGTAAACACATCTGCTATAAATATATAGAAACATCACTTTATAATTATATGGAACATAAAATATTATAAAATGAATAATCACTAATTACACAAATTCAGCACAGATTAGTACCAAGTAAAAATTAAAATTAAAATTATTTAAAGAAGTGATAGCATAGACTCTTTATTTTCTTTCTTTAAATATATGGATCTACACGTGAGTGCTGCTGTGCAGTGTGCATGTGGGAGTCAGCTCTTACCTTCTACCTTGCCCAAACAGGGTCTGTCTTGTTTCTGCCCCCAGGCTGCATATTCCAGCCTAGCTAGCCCATGAACTTCTAGTGATTCTCTTCTCTCAGTCTCTCAATCTCTCAATCTCTCCTTAGGATTTCTAGGATTATATACAGGTGTCACTGCATTTAACTTATTACATTGATTCTAGGGATCAAACTTATGTTGTCAGGTTTGCATAGGAAGCACTTATATCTGCTAAGCCATGTTTCCAGCCCTATTGTATCTTTTTTTTTTTTTTGGTCTTTTTGAGACAGGGTCACCCTTTAGCCTGGGTCACCCAGCTGGCCTGGACCTCCCTATGTAGACCAGCCTGTCTTTGAACTCACAGAGATCCACCTGCTTCTGCCTCCCAAGTGATGGGATTAAAGTTGTGTGCCACCACACCCAGTCCTAATGCATCTTTTATGCTTTCTCCTCCCATAACCAGATCAGTAGCTCCAGGCACCTCTTCCTATTGGGAATCTTCCAGATCCCACCATCTTGATTAAGTAAATTTGTTGGGAGTGATCGGCTTTCCAGTACAATAATAAAATGCCTGAAATAATGAAGTTAGGAGCAAATATTTATGTTGGCTCACAGTTTAGATGTTCCAGTCCATGACCAGTTGACACATTGCTTTGGGTTGTGGTGAAGGCAGCACATCACGGTGAGAAAGTATGTTGGAGCATATAGCCATGAAGCCAAGAAAAAAAGAAGCTGGGGTTCCATAATCATGACGAGGGCATCCCTACTGAACACCCAACAACCTCCTAGTAGTCCTCACCTCTTAAAGTTTCCACAACTTCCTAGTAGTGCCACCCTAAGAGACTAAACCTTAACTCATCAGCCTTTAGAGTTGTTCAGGATCCAAACTTCAGCAGCCTTCTTTGTAAATACTGGGCATCAGGGAAATGTAATCTAACTGAATCCCAGTACCAACATCCCTTACTTAGAATCTTCTCAAAAGCATCCATAACTTAGCCAAAATTTAAGATTTTCCTACTCCAAACTGCTGCGTCCTAGTCTTCCTTACCCCAAGACTGCCCACATGTCTCTTGTCACTGCAAAACAAGTAGTCACCACAGAGTCCTTCCTCACAAGTAATTTCTCTCTGAACATTATATTTTGAGTCCAGCCCCCTTCTTTATGCCTTTATTTTCATAGCCATGGCAAGGGGCTGAGACCGAGCTACGACTGCAGCAGCAATCTCTCGACTGCTCTTCTAGCTTCTACTCTCTCTCACCACCAATCTGTTCTCTACCAAAATCCAAGTTGTTTTCTAAAGTCAACAAGGTCACTGGGGATGAAGCTGAGTAGTGTAGCACTTGCTTTGTATGCATAGGGCCTTGGGTTTGATCTCCAGAACCTCGAGACAGAGACAGTGACAAAGAAACCGGATAGCAGCAACACTGGAGGTTAAAATCTTTCCCTGGCTCCTACTGCGTTTGGAAAAACCCGGAGTCCCCAGCGAGGTCCCCACCACCCAACCAGCTCATCCTCCTCACATCCCCAGCGAGGTCCCCACCACCCGACCAGCTCATCCTCCTCACGTCCCCAGCGAGGTCCCCACCACCCGACCAGCTCATCCTCCTCACGTCCCCAGCGAGGTCCCCACCACCCGACCAGCTCATCCTCCTCACGTCCCCAGCGAGGTCCCCACCACCCGACCAGCTCATCCTCCTCACGTCCCCAGCGAGGTCCCCACCACCCGACCAGCTCATCCTCCTCACGTCCCCAGCGAGGTCCCCACCACCCGACCAGCTCATCCTCCTCACGTCCCCAGCGAGGTCCCCACCACCCGACCAGCTCATCCTCCTCACGTCCCCAGCGAGGTCCCCACCACCCGACCAGCTCATCCTCCTCACGTCCCCAGCGAGGTCCCCACCACCCGACCAGCTCATCCTCCTCACGTCCCCAGCGAGGTCCCCACCACCCGACCAGCTCGTTCTCCTTAGGTCCTGGGAATACCCTCTCCTGGTCCCCTCTGTCCATGCACTGGTTCCCTCCCCAGGATGCTCATCTCCTTCTACTTCCTTAGCTTCGAAGTCAGACTAAGAATCCTCTCCAGTGCAGGTCCTTGCAGCCCCCTGTTTGTTTTGTTCAGGACTCTTTATATTGTATGAATGTTCTTTTTTTTTTTTTTTTTGTCTGCCTTACCAGCTATTATGTAAGAAAATGCCATCCCTGAAGTGGAATTACAAAAAGACAGAATGAAAAAAACAGTATGTCAGAGAAATGCAGCAATGGAAGCTTTCATTTGCTCAAATATTTCAAGTACTGATAGGTACTCCAAATGACACCGAGGATCCCTCCTTCCTAAGCTACCATAGAGTGGTCTCCTGAGAGAAGCTTGCTTTCCCAGCACAGCAGCCAGTTGATTATGGACTCAGAAATCCGGTAGAGTTCTCTTGGTAGCAGATGTCCTGCATAAGTCACCAAAGCTCCATTAGGAAGGGCCTCTGCCACTGTTCACTGTTCTCTTACAGGCTGTGCAGACTGCTGCTTCACATTCAGACTGACCTAGAAAGCTTTCAGTCATTGCCTTCCCCTTTTTTATTGAACGTCAGAACCAGAGTGAGATCAGTCTTGCTGCGTGCTCTCTTCTTTGGTCCATGCATGCCCATTTTTAAAAAGCATAAGTGCTTACAAAAGAGCTGCCTGTTTTATCACATTGAATGTAAGGGCTTACATTTTTTGCTTCACATTATATAATGATGAGTCATCCAGGGGCTGGGGAGATGACTCAGCAGTAAGAAGCACAGTGCTAGTGCTCTTGCAGGGAACCTGAGTTCAGTTCCCAGCACTACATCAGGCAGCTCTCAGCTCTAACTCCAGCTCCAAGGGCTCTGACAGCCTCTCTGGCCTCCAAGAGTGCCTGCACTCACATAGACACACACTACACAAAGACATACACACATACACATAATTAAAAATGAAACATTTTTATAAAGTGCCTCATCCACACTGTGGTTGGGAAGGGGATCAGCCTCTGACTTGTTTCCAGGGTGGGCTCTGCTGTGAACAGCACTACTGTGACCATCTTATGATTACGTCCTCTTTTATGTGTGTACCTTTATGTCCTAACCTGTGAATGGAATTACTGGGTCATAGAGAATGGGAACATCCACCTTCAGTAGGTGTTTTACTCTATTTTCAATCACTGGCAATTTGTACAAAATAGAAGTCTCTTTGCCTTATGGTTCTGGAGGATGGCAAGTCCAGGAATGTGTTCCCAGCATCTGTTTGGTGTCTTCTGCATGACACAATGGCAGAGTATCACATAGTATACAGATCACATGTGCTAGCTCCACTCTCTTCTTGATTTAGCTCTACTCCCATCATAGGGGCCTTCTCACAACTTCATCCAATCCTAATCACCTCCTAAAGGTCCTGCCTCCAGCCATTAAACATGAATACGGAAGTTAAGTTCCCAGCACATGAGCTTTGTTACAGGATGCACTGGAACTATGGTGGTGGTTCATGGACTGTTTTCTACATAATCCAGGAAAGTGCAAGACCTTAGGCCTGGTAAAATTAAGAGGGAAATTGCTCTCATGAAATTTATCTTAAGTTTACAACTACTCCACTCTGTAGTCAGCACTGGTGTAGACCCATCTTTCACTGTTGCTGTCACCTCCAGCCCCGCCTGTGGTACCCTTCACGTTAACCACCTTTCCTAGACTTCCAGGTGTACAATATATATTCATATTCCCTCTACAAAATAATGATAGAAACCAACACCTGTTCACTGAGCACCTATTCTGTGCTCCATGATCTATCTTTTAAGGCATTTATTCTTATGGCATAGATATTATACATGTCTTGATAAAAGCAGGCATTGAAATCTGAGGTTTAATAACTGCCCCAATTCAAGAACAAGAGTCAGCCCATGTTCTTTTCTCCTAAACTACATGGGCTCCTTTCCCAGTGCATGCAGAGAATGCCACTGTGGTTCTCGGGCTCCACCTCACCTTCCAGCAGCCCCAGCTCTGCCTCTAGTCATGGGTTCTAAGGTTCACCTTAACTAGCAGGTGTGATTGCTGGCCATCTCTTGCACATAACTGTCCTTATAGTGGTGTACAAGAGAACACATAGACTTTGCAGTTTTTAGACAACTGTCTGTGACTTGAACTCTAGCTGTTTATTTAATTTCTGTCAATATATTTTAATTTGAGTGACCTTTTCTCCGTCTTAGGAAGAACTAAATCCCATAACTCTTTTTTTTCTTTTCCAGAATTTTACATATGTACAGTTTGGGTAAAAACACTTAAAACTAAAGTCTGGTTTTCAATGAACAAAACAGAATTTAAGTAAAAGTAACCTGTAGTTGACCTTGTCTCCTGTTTTCAATTTGAACTGTTGACTCTTCACAGGTATAGAAGGTGATGAAGAAATTAGGCATTTGGATGAAGAAATAAAGGAACTGAATGAATCTAACCTTAAAATTGAAGCAGATATGATGAAACTTCAGACTCAGGTAAAAAAACAAACACTAATTAGTTATTTTTTTATAATCATAATCTTTATTAGAAACACACATTGAGTTAGCTAAATCTTGCATCTGAAACTATGCCATCTCTAAGAGGCCACAGAGTGAGCATTCTCTGTCACGCACTCACTGCAAATCTTGGGTGAGTCCGTCATCCCTGACTCACTCGGCACCTCTGGCAGTTCTCCTGCTTTCGGCATGTTTCATGGAAGTTTCCTCTACAAGCCAACAAAGCAGATCCTCACCATTACAGAGTCAAAGTCTGCAGAGCTTGGTGCTAAGAGCCGCACTGCAAAAATGAAGAGGACTTAGTTTTATTCAGAATTCACATAAAACATCTTACCTTCTTTAATTTTTGTAAAATGCTTCTGTATGTGTTAGGAGGAAATATTCCTGGACATTTTCTTATACAAATTTTTTTTCAAAAAGTTCAGGCAGTGTCAGGTCTGACTTCTACCCTCAATGCAGTACAAAATTAGAAATCAAAAGCTCAGTACAGGATTCAAAAAATACAAAGTCCTGTTAATTCACTGGTAGAGCATTTGCCTACACATACATACGTCTCTGGAGTCTCTCCTCAGCACCTCAAAAAGCAAAATAACTTTTGCAACATGTCAGAAACAGAGGAAAAGAAATGACACAGAGAGCAGAGGAGGCTCCTTGCCCCCCTGACCCTCTCCTCCTCTCCTTCCTGAAACACAGCCTGCACCCCAGTGCTTATCCAGCAGTCCCCTCCTAAGCACTTTAATCCATCTGAAATGCTTCTTCACCCCACATGGCGTCATCATCCCATCTGAATGCTGAATGGGTCCCCAGGAAAAACTTGATGCTTCGGTTTGGAAATCATGGAACCTCCTTTTCAGACTATTAGTAAAAAACACAAAGGCCTCTGCTCTCGATAAGGAAGGCAGACAACAAACAGCAACAAAAGATCATACATGACAAATGTGCTGTATGCCAGAAGGGAAGGGTAGGATGAACCGCTGGGTTTCCATATTAAACACAATGGCCAGGCCCCGGGAAGAAGCAGACATGCCAGCAAAGACTTGAGACACGGAGGAACTGACCAGCATGGATCAGGAAAGAGCGCTCTCTAGACATGAAACTGGAGGATTGAGCAGTAGCAAAGAGGGGTGTGTCTGCATGTAAGCTCACTCAGTGGGGCAAGTTGTAGAAGGGTCTCAGATGTGCCACAAGGGAATTCACAAGAGGGCAGCCGAGGCCTTGTTGATGACCTTGTCATTTATTCTGAGGGAATACAGGGTTTGGAGCTCAGGAGTAGCCCAGTAATATTTGGCTTTCATTCTGACTTGAACTTGAAGGGACTCACTCTGGTAGTATGTTAAAGAGGGACCAAGAAGTGACTATCAGGGCAAAGGCTCACAGGGCCACCTGGGAGAAGTCATACAGTCTCACCAGAGGCTGGGCCCAGACAACAGCAACACAAGTAGACAGTGGGCCCATCCTATGTTTTAAAGAAAGTTCTCACCTTGAAGTGTAAGAAAAAGGGCCTTGAAGTTGGTGCAGCATTCAAGTTGCCATCAGCTGGGATGGAGAGGCCGACAGCTAAAGCAGGACTGAGAAAATAGCAAAGATTTAATCTAGGCCACTGTGAGATATCCACCAATGAGCACATGAAGAAGATGGGCTTTTCCTTCCAAAGTCTGGGCTGTAAATACAAACCTGTGGGCACGATGACAGTGCTTAGAGCAATATGGAGGGTCTGCAGCTGGGGACAGAGATACCCCTTGGCATATATAATCCGGCAGAGGCCTTCCATAGGTCTTCAAATCTACTTCTCATATCCCACTTCTGTTTTAGATAACATCTATGGAGAGCAACTTGAAGACAATAGAGGAAGAGAACAAACTCATAGAACAGAACAATGAGAGTCTGCTGAAGGAGCTGGCAGGGCTGAGCCAGGCCCTCATCTCCAGTCTAGCTGACATCCAGCTGCCACAGATGGTAAGTCTAAGACCAAAGCCTTGCTATCCTGTCATCCACATGTCATTAACCTTGGGGCTGAAGTAGACAGCACCAAGCTCTGAGAAGCCCTGTCAACAGCACCATCTCCCATCCTCATGACATTCCTTTGTGCAATGATCTCCCCATATAGGACAAGGTAGTTACACATATTCAGATTGATGAAGGCCAATGACATGCTAAAAGGCCAGGGGCATTTAAAAATGAAGGATTCATGGGGCTGGAGCAGGGAGGCGCTAGTTTCTGCTCCCTGGGACCTTGTCTGCATACACAATTGCAGAAGAAGCACATGACACAGCAAAGGCAGAGCAGAAAATCACAGATGGAGATAGGAATGATCTAGGTCAGACTTCTCAGCATGACCACATAGTCTTCAGATTTAGAAAGTTTGGCTTCCACATAGTAACAATGACTGTAATCTCCTATATTCCTGTGGTATACCACTTCTTGGAGTCCTTTCTTCCAATTACCTGGTGAAGTAAGAAATTTATTTATCATGGGTTTTCAGAAAGGTGGAGACACAGAGGCTCTAGATGTGGCTGAGGAGCACCTCATGTTATGATTTCCTGCCCTTACATAGACGTGGCTGAGGAGCACCTCTTGTCATGATTTCCTGCCCTTTACATAGACGTGGCTGAGGAGCACCTCATGTTATGATTTCCTGCCCTTACATAGACGTGGCTGAGGAGCACCTCTTGTCATGATTTCCTGCCCTTTACATAGACGTGGCTGAGGAGCACCTCTTGTCATGATTTCCTGCCCTTACATAGACGTGGCTGAGGAGCACCTCTTGTCATGATCTCCTGCCCTTACATAGACGTGGCTGAGGAGCACCTCATGTCATGATTTCCTGCCTTTACATAAACACTTTACACTTAAGCAGTGTGCACTCATTTATTAGGCAAAGAGGACACCAAAATATCTAAAAGGGTAAGGGTAAAGAAGTCTGGAGCTTGTAAAAGTGATATTCTTCCTAAAGAAATGTGTCGGTAAAGGGGGGTGGGGGGGCAAAGTCATGTTAGTACAAAAATCTCTTTGTCACAATTGTTAGTTAGCAACTTGCTCA
The DNA here is from genome assembly GCA_009823505.1 of Rhizomys pruinosus. Taxonomy (NCBI): domain Eukaryota; kingdom Metazoa; phylum Chordata; class Mammalia; order Rodentia; family Spalacidae; genus Rhizomys; species Rhizomys pruinosus. Next base: position 1,652,609 of record VZQC01007521.1, read on the forward strand.
AATCTACAATCCCAACACTCCTCAGTTCAAGGAACCACTTGGGTCAAGTAAACCTTCTTCTCTAGCACTCACCTTCCCCCAGCAGAGGACATTTTTGTGCTGAGCAGTTGAGGCCCGGGGGCTCCTCCCAGGAGAAGGTACACAGTTTGGAGGAGTCCTGCTCAGCAGCCCCATGTGTTCCTTATATGGCTTCAGACTGATCCTTGATACTTTACAATCAAGTTTCAACCCCATGAATTAAATGTGAACAGGTAAATCCCAACACAGTCAGTCCCTATGGCAGGCTCCTGCAGTTATGCAAACTCCTGCTGTCCTACCCACTTCAAGGTAGCTACATCCTTCCTTGACACCTGATCCTCCTTTGGGGCAACTGAACCACAGTGATTGGTTTCCATGTGCTTTATCTCCATTTTAGGGGCCTATCAGTGAGCAGAATTTTGAAGCATATGTAAATACACTCACGGACATGTACAGCAATCTGGAACGGGACTATTCCCCAGAATGCAAAGCTCTACTAGAAAGTATCAAACAGGCGGTGAAGGGCATCCACGTCTAGGATGACAGCACTGTGGGCAGCAGTACTGGCCACAGCAGTGAACCCCAGTGGATCTGCGAAGGCTGGCACTGAGGCCGGAGATGGCCCACTGCACATACAGTTGCAACATTGCACTAATTTTTTCCCCAGCTGACATAAAAATGAAAGAAAAACTATGATAGACTCTTTCGATTAAAAGCAATGCAGTCAATTATTAGATCTCATTTATTTTCATATGTTTTTTCTTTTATTTCTTCATTGCACTCTTTATTTTGTAAAGTATATGTAAAATAAATGTGACATTTTATAGTTTATTTATTAACTAATCAAAGAGTTTTTTATCTTTTAACTGCATTTTGAGGTCTACAATATTTTTACAAGTGTGTTTATTAATTTATTTTCTAATAGGATTTAAATAGAAATGCTATTCTCAAATCACATATCTTGCTGGGTTTAAATAAGAAAATGAAAAAGTGTGAAGGAAATCCCCATGTAAGGCCTGCACTGCTGTCCAGCTTGGCTCCTATAGCACACTCTATCCCTGTGTAAGACCCGCACTGCTGTCCAGCTTGGCTCCTATGGCACACTTCTGTCCTTGTGTAAGGCCCACACTGCTGTCCAGCTTGGCTCCTACGGCACACTTCTGTCCCTGTGTAAGGCCTGCACTGCTGTCCAGCTTGGCTCCTATGGCACACTTCTATCCCTGTGTAAGGCCCCCACTGCTGTCCAGCTTGGCTCCTACTGCACACTTCTGTCCCTGTGTAAGGCCCGCACTGCTGCCCAGCTTGGTTCCTATGGCACACTTCTGTCCCTGTGTAAGGCCCACACTGCTGTCCAGCTTGGCTCCTGTGGCACACTTCTACCCCTGTGTAAGACCCACACTGCTGTCCAGCTTGGCTCCTGTGGCACACTTCTGTCCCTGTGTAAGGCTCGCACAGCTGTCCAGCCTGGCTCCTATGGCACACTTCTATCCCTGTACAAGGCCCGCACTGCTGTCCAGCCCAGCCCCTACCGCACACTTCTTTTCCCTTCCACTGGTTTTGTGTTTGTTATAAATGATTTGTGGGGAGACGAGCTGTGGAGAAGGAATCTGAAGATAAATGGCGCCCACTGGTGGGAACTCCACACTCTCACAACACAAGGCACTGGAAAACAGCCTACCCAGAATCTGTTAGCAATAATTAAATACAACAATCAGCAAAGTATTCCATGTGGCTGTATGGTTTTAGTTAATATGAATTGTTTATTTGAACTGTTTTAAAAATAGCTTTTTAGTGATGGAGATTTGTCTGTTTTTCAAGTTATACCAGATAGCTGGAACTCTTTCCCAAGACAAGAGGATCTGACGTGAGCAGCCAGGCTTCCCCACTAGATGTAGTACAGTGTATACACGTGATGATATGGTGTAGATTTGTACTTAGCAGATACAAACACACACAAATGGGAAATCTGTAGATACTATATCCCCTGAAATAGCATTTATTTTACTGAGTTGATTGGAAAGGAATGGAAAATATTTAGTAAGTGATGAAAAAGCGTTAGTCCAATCTGAGCGATTACTTTGAATACTGACAGCGTTGGTCTCAGCCTTCAAAGAAAACAAGAAAACCTTCAATTTGATAAAATCCTTTCCACTGAACTACAAGTGGCACAAAGTGTACTGCACATGCACTCACACACATAAACACACTCCACATATGTGCACAGGCACAGATGCTCGTCCACACTTAAAGCTGAGTCCACAGTCTCAACTTTGTGACTAGGTCAGAGTTTGGTAGTTGCTGTAGTAAAGGCAATGTCTATTTCAGGGACTGTAAAGTAGTTAAGCATTGTTTCAAAAGTTTTTTTATATTTATTTTTTTTAAGGAAAAGGTATAGACAACCAGCTAAACTGCCTTTTTATTGTGCACACACATTTCATGTGCAGATGTGCCTCGTGTAAATGTACACATGAATTTTTTTCTGTGCTATAGCAAAGTGTTTATTTTTTATTAGCCTCATGGATATTTAGATTGAATGTGATGGCATTCACAGGCTCGGCATGTCCACTGCTGTTACTGTCACTGTTACTGTTACACATCAAGAGTGATACAGCAACTCCATGCTCTCGGCACTGTGCCACTGATCTGCACCGAGCGGGGCTTATCTTCAGTTTGGGGTTCATTTGAACTCTTGAATCTTAGTTTAGTGAAAACGAAATGTCTGTTCTGTTCATAGGTAGGAAAAGTGTTTATTTAAAAAAAATCATCTTAAAAGAAAAAAGCTACCATATGTGCTATCTACTATAAATGGACACCAAACAGAACTTTCTATTAAAGTGAGTACTGGCAACCATTTTGCTATGCAGCTCTTCACAGGCACATACAAATGAGCTCACTTATTGCAGAGACAAAAGCTTAATTTGTTAAATATTTTAACAAGTTTGTTATATATTTTATTTAATTTAAAAAGATATCTCTTACCAACCTATGTATTTATTACTATAATTTACATGACTTCAGTTAATTTATTTGTGTTCACATAGTTTGAGCAGGGTGTTTTATGAAGTATGTTTGTATTTATTTGCCTCCTTTGTACGTGATGTATTTTGTAATGTGCACTGATTTTTTCTTTTCAACTACGTTAATGATTGATACTGTAAATTGGGTCTTTTGTAAACAAAAAGGCAACGATGTATGCATTTTTTATTTGAAGTAGTTTGTTTGTATACTGTTTCTCCAAACAATTAATATTTCTTACATCAAACCAAGAAAATTGTGTTCAGTGCTGTACATTTGGTGTATGGTAGGAAATAAAAATTGATAATGAGTATTGCTGTGATCTTCCTTTGATTACTCCATGAGGATAGGTATCCCCATCACTAAGATACGCAGTTCCAGATCTTTCCTTGATACTGCAGACAGCCTCCAGCAAAGAGTTCTGGCATTTTCTTCCCATAGTGTGTCTGCTTGACATTTTCCCTTCCAAGTGGTGAGGGCTTTGAACCAGTAGCTTAGTGTAACTCCAGAATGGAGTGTGTCTCTGACACAGGAAACTATTGCTAGAACTAGGAGGAACTTCACCTAAGGAGTCCTGCCCAGCTCCATAAATCTTGGACTTATGCAAGCTAGTTGAATTCTTAAAGAAGAAATGTAGATAATTCTTGACTATACCTGTTATATTTCTGTATTTTACTTAATATCAAGTCATCAGCCTAATTTATTTCTGAGTTTCTGGCAAGATTTACACATCCTTAGGTCTGGTTGTCCCTTACAAGTATAAATGTAAAAGTCACATAATGAAGTCAAATTGACTAAAGGAAAGTGTGGGTCCCCAGAGGGAAGCCAGTACCTAACTAAGGAAGACCACCTGCCTTCTTTTGGTCACGGAGTTTGCAGGAGATGAGCATGTGAGTCCTGGGAACATGGCTCAGGAGACACAGATCTGCATGGCCAGGTTCTTAGTTTCCCTTTGTTGAATATGTTTTATGTCCTACTGGGGTTCTCTAACCTTTAAGTCTTGTCACCAGTCTGTCATAAGAGGGGACAGAGGCAGGTGGATCTTTGAGAGTTCAAGGCCAGCCTGGTCTACAGAGTGAGTTCCAGGACAGCTGGGGCTACAGGGAGACCCTGTCTCGAAAAGACCAAAAAAAAAAAAAAAAGAGGGGTCTCAGCCCCAATGGAACTTAAGGAGGAATGATGAGTAAGACTCGTGCTTCGTGCAGCAGATTTCTGAGGAGAACACACTAATGCCAGCCCACTTCCTGACTTCGGGTAAGTGCAGCTCCTGGGGCCAGTGAGACAAATGACAAGTGCCACGGTGCAAGGAGGCACAGGTTCCATGGAAACAGTGAGGCTTGGGGGGCAAGCTTCCATTTCTTGCAGAAGTGTGAGTTCAAGCTTAGTTGAGAGTGTTTGGGAAAAGACATGTGTATTAGTCACTTTTCTGTTGCTGTGATAAAACACCATGACCAAGGAACTTACAAAAGGAAGAGTTTATTTGAGCTTACGATTGACAGTTCCAGGGAATTAGAGTCCATTGTGGCGGGAGGCATGGCGTCTGGAGCTGGAGCAGCACGCCAAGGGTCACATCTCGCAAAGAGCATGGGAAGCAGAGAGAGAGAGACTGGAGACCACGAGACTTGTTAAAGTCACTAAGCCTGCCCCCAGTGACATACTTCCTCTAGCACGGCCACACCTTCTAAGACCTCCAAAAACAGTGCCACCAACTGGAGACAAAATGTCTGGCCTATGGGGGACACTCATTCAAACCACCACAACATGGTAGGCAGAGAAGCCACAGTGAGGAACATTGGAAGGAAAACATCTGCCAGCCACAGCTGAATATATTTAGAACAACAAAAACAACATAGTGAGAAGTGAAGTAACAGAGGCAAAAAGCTCCCTCGGAGTGGGAGAAAGAGAATGGGGTCTTAGAACAAACTGCTGTGCAGCCTTTGATCTGAAAATAAAGACTAAATTCCAAGGCTGGATGTAATTCAAGGGTAGAGTGTCTCTGCCTCCTCTGCCTCCTACTGGAAGTCTCACCTTCCAGCCCTAGCATCTCCCCACCTAAGCCCTTAACATTCAGAGGATGACAGAATTGGCTTTCTATTGGATATCATTTTGTTCTAGCAACCTGAATATATTTTTCAGCATTTATAATGTTTTTTTTTTTGCCTTTATACAATGGATATCTACTGGCAAACATAAACTTGATAACACAAATATTTAAAAGTTGACTGCAACCTCAGAGACTTAAAGAATGTCTGGATCCTGTCCCATGGGGCTGCAAAGGACCAGGCTGCAAGTATCATCTGTGCAAAGCCCCATATCTGGATTGGATGTGGCTTAAGAGATCCAATTTTTATGTGTCCATTAGAAAATTCTAAGTACAGAATACCAGTTATGGATGTGGGGAGGACGCACATTTATTGAGCATATTCAGATACCACTAAGGGCAGGAGCAGAGCGGTGTTCCGAGGGTTGACCAGAAGACCCATGCAGGGAAGGTTCCCATACCCTGGCTCCATGCTGGGTCTCCTCTGAACAGTTAAAGCATCCTGCATCATACAGACTGCCAAAGTCCAGAACTGCATGCAGCATGCACATATGAGAACTAGAACCAGAATGTATGTTTACACAATAGCTGAAACCATACTAATAAAGCCATTCCTTAGGAATCTTGTTTGTACAAATCTATCTAAATGCATGCTAGCAGGCAAAAAAACGGGATTGCATCTGGACAGAAAACTATGAAGTGCAGTCTTTTAGTCTCTGCATTGCCAGCTCTGGCACTAGGAAGGAGGGGGGGGTCTCCCTGGAGAGCGTGATGAACCAGCTCCTGTCTTGTTTCAGAGGAGATCCCAGTGACAGCCAATTGCACCAGTCTCTTGACTCTCCAAATAGGACCCTAGAGGATTCAGGAGAAAACTGTTTTGTTTTATTTTGTTTCCCCTGTGGTACTGGGGATGGAATCCATAGACTTAGACATGTTCAACAAGTGTGTCAGCAACTGAACTATATCTCCAGCCCTGTAAATTGTTTTTTTTTAAATAACTGGAATTTGAAGGCCAGTAAAGCTTTTTGAACAGAAGACGCCTTGAAATAACTTTATTAAAATTAATTTTCAGTTAAAATTTTTTACCTTTGGCTTGGCATTATGGAATTCCTAGACTGTTCTGTTCTGAATGGTTCTGTTCTTTAATAAGCAAATAATAATCTAGTACCTTTAGGATTCTTTATAATATACACAGCTTTAAAACTCTCTTGCCTAAACACCTAGTTTCTCTCTTCCCCACAAGAAGGTAAAGCAAGAAACCTATGGAAAGCAGTTCACAGGCCACTAAGAGAACACAGCAGTGACCCACCGATGAAAAGGTAACCAACTGAATATTACATCAAAGCAACACAATTGTGTTCAGTGTATTTGTGGAATAACAGGAAATAAAATGAATGAGTTTTTCTGTGGTCATTTTCACCTTATCCCTTTAAGAGTAGAACTAGGACTAAAGTGCTTCTAGAAGCCAAGCCAAAGTCTAGAAGGAAAAGAAAAGGATGAATGATCATTTTACTAGAAAAAGTTTTAGGGGCGGGAGAGATGGCTCAGCAGTTAAGAGCACTGTCTGCTCCTGCAGAGGACCTGGGTTCGATTCCCAGCACCCACATGGCAGGTAACAACTGTCTGCAACTCCAGTTCCAGGGGGATCTGATGCCTTCTTCTGACCTCCAAAGGCATTGCACGACATGGATGCACTTAACATACATGCGGCAATACATTCATACACATAAAAGTAAAGAAAAGTAAAATCACGATTTGGAATGTAATTTGTGCTAGCACATGGGACTTTATCAAGAACGTTCTCTGTGTGTCCTTCCACACATTGTACCTCCTTCCTTGTAACCAGCAAGTAGTACCTTTCTTTCTCCCTTACACAAAGCAAGCAGGCTAAATTTACTAATAATTGAAATGTCAAGAATAGTAGTCATGCTTTATATACTCACAAAATCCCCAAACTCCTGAGGCAGTATCACCATATCCAGTGGAACTGAAGAGACTGATTCTCAGAGTTAGTAGTTTACCCAAGACTAGAAAACTAGGAAAAAGTACATCCCAGATTTGACCTTGAGTATACTGGATTGAAAAGCAAATCAACCCTATTCCCATATCAGAATATCTGGTTCTCCCATGGACTCACTGCTGCATTAGCAGAAGCAAGAAAACCCAATGTACACTCCCAACCCTCACTGCCCAGGTGATCTGTTTAGACACTCCCAACCCTCGCTGCCCAAGTGATCTGTTTAGACACTCCCAACCCTCACTGCCGAGGTGATCTGTTTAGACACTCCCAACCCTCGCTGCCCAGGTGATCTGTTTAGACACTCCCAACCCTCGCTGCCCAGGTGATCTATTTAGACACTCCCAACCCTCACTGCCCAGGTGATCTGTTTAGACTCCTGCCAGATTTTGTCTTACCTGCAGAAAATATTAAAAAGAGGTAAGATGAAGGTGTGTGCTGAGACCTGAAATAATCTCAGTTGGTATTTACCACTGTAACTAAAGTAAGTCCTCTCATCAACAGCTTAATTGAGGAAGGATTGACTTGGTTTCAGAGATGTTTGTCCATCACATTTTGTAGGCCATGGCAGGGTAAGTAGCCAGGAAAGAGAAAAGGGGAATATCAGAAAAGGCCAGCATGAAGTACAGCCACAAGGACATGCCTCCCGTGACGTGCTTTCCCCACTGCCCTATCTCCTACCCTTTACCACTTTCTCATATTGCCATAGTAATCTTAATCCATGGGATAAATCCATTCACTAGGGTGGTGTTCTCAGATCTGCCTGTGTCTTGAAGTGTAGGCACACTAATCTAGATAATTATTAAATCCACCAAATGGACGATTAAAATATCCGAATGGACCATCACATCCACCAACTGTTACTCAGTATCCTTCTGAACTCACTATTCTGGGCCCCAAAACCGCATTGCAAAGGAAGTACTACAGGGTTTAGGAAACTAAGATTAAAAAAAAAAAAAAAAAAAAAGACACTGCTGCTGCTCTACAGATAAGTACCAGGTCAGCTCTGGTCTAGTCAGAAGATGAGCCCCTGTCCTGGAAGTCATCATGTCTGCCATCAGCCAGCTCCTCTACGGGTGGCCAGTTTCCTGCAACAGTTCATTCAGACACTGGGCAAGACAGGGGAAGTCAATCAGCACTTGGGTGGAAAGTTGTTGGAAGAAACATTGCTGTCACACTTAAAAAGCACACTGCTATGGAGTATTTTTCTTGTAAATACATATCATAAAAAGTGCTGTCAGGACTGGAGAGATGGCTCAGCAGTTAAGAGCACTGACTGCTCTTGCAGAGGACCCGGGTTGGATTCCCAGCACCCACATGATGGCTCAGAACCATCTTTAAGCCGAGCAGGGTGGCACACGCCTTCAATCCCAGCACTTGGGAGGCAGAGGCAGGCAGATCTCTGAGAGTTCAAGTCCAGCCTGGTCTACATATCAAGCTCCAGGCCAGCTGGGACTAAAGGGAGAGCCTGTCTCAAAAAAAAAAAAAAAGTTATAAAAAAAGTATTACTGGGATTGAATGTACTAGAATATGGTTTCTTAACAAAATCAGAAAACTGTAATTCATTTTTCTTTTCCCCCCTGTATTATTAGATCCTGTGTGTATGATGGCAGTTTTGGATTGGCCCCTGAAAAATTAAAGGACATTTCTCAATGACTTTTACCAGCTATTAAATATTCTGAAACATAAAGAGAAAGTGAAGTTCACTGCTCTTAAGAATTATCTACTGTTTTAATAAAATTTTATACTTTGATATAAAAGAAGTCATTTTCCTTCCCTGACTGTCTTGTTTAGTAACATAAAAGTGTTGAAGTTGTGAGTTAGCTATTGTAAAGTGTACATAGCACTTTGAGATATGCCACTAATAATGCTTTTAGAGAACCAGCCTTAGCTGGGCATGGTGGTGCACACCTTTAATCCTAGCACTTGGGAGGCAGAGGCAGGCGGATCTTTGTGAGTTCAAGGCCAGCCTGGTCTACGGAGTGAGTTCCAGGACAGCTGGGGCTATAGGGAGACCCTGTCTCGAAAAGACCAAAACAAAACAAACAAGCAAACAAACAAACAAAGTGCTAAAGAACCAGCCTTATAAAAGACCCAAAGACTAGGAAATGGACATTCCCTGAGCTGGCTGTCCAGACCACACAGCTTACTATCCTCGTGGGCAAGGATGGCCACTGGTTGTGTTGGTGCTGTCACTCTAGAGTTCACTATTCCAGGAAATTCTTGCCTGGGAAGGAAATCTGAAACTATCTTCATTGCTTATTTTCTAGGAACTTCCCAGCAGCCATTTTTTTCCTGAAATATATAGACCCTTAGGTATAGATGATAGATAGATAGATAGATAGATAGATAGATAGATAGATAGATAGATAGATGATAGATAGATAGATAGATAGATAGATAGATAGATAGATAGATAGAGATATATATTCCCTTAGGTCTATATATTTCTTGTCAGAGTCTGGATTGTGAACCTCTTCACGGGGCCACAGAGCATCCATTGCTTGCTTGCTTTGGGAGATCTATGTTGAGCCCTGGGTTTTGCTGCCGCTTCCCACAGACTCACTCAGCTCTAGGCAAGTCTTCACCTCCAAAGGCCTCCCAAAAAGAAGCCTCCCCAGCCAACCAACCCACCAACACACCAACCAACCCACCAATGCTGCTAAGAGCTTTTCTGTCCAAAGGAACCAGCAACATTGTTCTGGGGCCAGCCGTTAAAGGCAGACCTGAAAAAAAAAAAAAAAAAAAAAAATATATATATATATATATATATATATATGTTGTGGTAGTTGTTATGCTGTTATGCTACTTGTTACATTTTAATCATTAAATTGTTACATTTTTAATCACTAAATGGTTACATTTTATTTTTTATTTTATTTTGTTTTTTATGTGTATGAGTGTACTATCTACATGTAGGTTTGTGCACCCACGTCATGCAATGCCTCAGAGGTCAGAAGAGGGCATCAGATTCCCCTGGAACTGAAGTTAAAGATGGTTCTTAGTGCCATGTGGGTGCTGGGAACCAAACCCAGGTCCTCTGCAACAGCAGTTGGTGCTCTTAACTGCTGAGCCATTTCTCCAGCCCCCAATGGTTACATTTTAATTATTAAATGGTTGCATTTTTAATCACAAAATGGTCACATTTTTAATCATTAAATGGTTGTATTTTTAATCATTAAATGGTTGCATTTTTAGTCATCAAAACCTCCAAAGCTTCACTGTGTCTGTTTTCAAAAATGTCCTTCAATAGATCTAGGAACATAAAGAAAGATGGAATGGTTTCTTCTCTTCCACCTCCCTTTCCATCTCCTGAAAATCGCCTAGATCAGTGGTAACACTATAAATGAACAACAGAGCTAGGAAGCAAACGATACCGCCTGGGGTCTGTTCTCAGTCCTATTCTTCACCAGGTAAAGAATTGCAAGATGAGAAGTTCAGGGTCACAGCACACAGCCAAGGTTTACTGAAGTAAAAGTTAGCACTCCACACAGCGCACAAAGACAGACTTCCCTCAAGAGGAGGAGGTCTGGAGCTGAAGCACCATCTAGTCCACAGCAGGAGGTGGGATAGGGCTTGTTTCCCCTTTCCCCTTTTGGACAGAAAGGGGCAGTGTGAATGTTGCCATATGTCAATCATATGTAAAGCAAGGGTGGGAAACTTGAAACCCCTGCCAGGGGGAGCTGGCCAGTCAGGAAGACTCTGGGAACAAAACAACCAACTTTAGTTAGCCTTCTAGGGCCACCGTCCAGGACTGTCTAATTTAGAACTATCTCCTGTTCTCCTTCAAGGGGGAAATGGGAGAGGACGAAAAACAAAGAATAAAAAGTTAGCGATATGGGTGATAAAAATTTTTTTAAAAATTTGCATTTTTAAATACAAATTCTCCAGATCAATAGCAGATGCTAATCATGGACCGAACTGGACAAGCACAAGGTCCCCACAGGAACTGTGAAGTAAGCGAAATTTTTTAAGATGATGGTGGTGGCATGTGTGTATTTGTGTATGTGTGGATGCATGTGTGTGGGCACAGGCATGTGTATGTATGTTAAATTTATCATTTGTTATATGCACTGGGGATTTATAAAATGCTTTACACATACTAATTCTTACAACAATTCTTTGAATGAATTAATTATAGCCATGGTGTGGTTTGTAGTAGCTATGGGGTACTCAATTCTTGACTACCAACACAAGTTGAAATAAAGTATTCATATATATTATGTTGAATACAATGTCATTTTAAAAATAACTTATTTTTGTTGGTTTTGTTAACAGTCAACATGACTTCTAGAAAATACAATCTTAAATTTGATTCCCAACTTTTATCATTATTGCTATTGGCCATTTCTTCTACAAGAAGCTCTTTTCAAAAGAGAATCAAAAACGTATCTTACTTTTTGTTTTTTTTATTAATTTTTTTTATTTATTTCTGTATGTGTATGAATGTACTGTCTGCATGCAAGTTTGTGCACCCGTGTCGTGCAATGCCGCGGAGGTCAGAAGAGGGTGTCAGATTCCCCTGGAACTGGAGTTCTCCTGGAATTGGAGTTTCAGACAGCTCTAGGCTGCCATGTGGGTGCTGGGGATCGAACCTGGGTCCTCTGCAAGAGCGTCGGCGCTCCTAACTGCTAGGCCATCTCTCCAGCCCCCATATCTTACTTTTTGCATTGGGTCCTAGGTTCAATTCCCATTAGCGACAGAAAAGAAAATATCAGCTTTCTACCACTGCCATATCATAATGCTGGCTTGTTTTACTTTTCTTTCTTTTTTTCTTTTTGTGGGAGAAAGTCTCAAAAAAGAAAATATCTGAGAGATTAATTTGTTCATTTTCAGATCACTAAATTATACAAGTAGTTAGCTGAGTCTGAATCACATTTAAAAATTCCACAAATGAGCAAAACCATGGCCTGAAATCCTTTTTCTTCCTTTCCTTTTTCCCTTCCTTCTTATCCTCTTACCCCTTCCTCTTTCTTCTTCCAGTTCCCACCCTCCACAGCTCTGGGGTTAGAGGCACATTACCACATTTACCTTTTAATTTTATTATTTTATTTAATTTAATTTAATATAATGTCTGAGAGCTTAAGAATCCTATTTTCAAATTAGATCTAAATCCATAACCTATAGCGTGGTGAAGATATAGAAGAAGTAATGAAGTGTGAATATAGAAGATTAGTGAAGAAGAAGAAGGTATGAGGTAGTGAGGAGTGAGGATGGAGGAGAGAGAGGAGGAGAGGAGGGGAGATGATGAGGAGGAGGGGAGAAGGTGAGAAGAAAAAGAAAGGAGAGTGAGGAGGTAAAGAGGAATGTTGAGGACGGAGGGAGGAGGAGTGAGGAGGAGGAGGATGGGAGGAGGAAGAAGCAAGAAGCCTTCCTTCTTTTTTGATTTTTTTTTGTGTTTTTTTTTTTTTATTTCTTTTCCCACTTTGGTCTTCTGGATAAACTCCCTATGTAGACCCAGGCAGGCCTGGAACTCCAAAGATCTTAGCTAAAGAAAGGTACCCACCATGCCCGTGTGTGTAAGCTCTTTTTGTTGTGTTGTGTTGTTTGTTGTCTGTTGTTTGTTTTATGGCTATAAAGCAGTTGTTTACTGTTGAGGAAACTGAGTTTACTGCTGCCTGAATAAGGAATTCTCAACCTTGACAATTTCAGAGTTGACTAGGAGGAGACAAATGCACCTCTCAGCTTGAAAGTTCTGGTTTCAGAAAGGTCTTTCAATGGCACAACTGAGTCAGATTCATGAACAAATAGTTATAATTGGCTATCACAAGTTCAGAGGTGAGTCTTAAAGGAAGTCATGGCCGGGTGGTGCGTGCACGCTTTAATCCTCAAGCACTTGGGAGGGCCACGACAGAGCGGATCTTGTGAGTTCAGGCCCAGCCTGGTCTACAAGTGACATGCTCCGACAGCTGGGGTATAAGGAGACCCAAAAAAAAAAAAAAAAGAAAAAAAAAAGCAAGCTCATGGAAAGTAAACTGTTAACTTGAGGCTCTGTGTTGAAAGCGGACTGCTCTGATGTCATATACGTGGATTCTTTTTTGAAAGTTTTGGAAATGAACAATAAAGTCATTTTCAGCTTTTACCTTCCTGGCAGAACTTTCTATAACAGTAATACCCCGTGCCCCGTGGGCTAGACAACAGCAAAAGCCATGGTAAGTTATGGAGGGCAGTCGACTGGGAGCCAGCTTGAGAGCCAAGCTACTGTTAAAAGCAGCCACCCTGGAGGCCTGAGAATGGGGACCATCCATAGGCAGGAAGCCTCAGTTGGGTCATCCTCAGCCCCACTGTGAGGGATTCCCAGAAAGGCAGTGCGGAGAGTGAGAGGGCTAGACCTGACAAGGCTAAAGATGTGAGCTCAGGCTGGGAAATGCCAGGGAGAGATCTCCCCAACTCAGAGTAACTATGCAGCATGAAGAGGATGGATCAGATGCTAGAGCTGCCTGTCCTCCAGTGCTGTGATGTTCTGGGGTGCATGCTGCCCACAGCTGCAGCCCTGCAAGATGGTGAATATTCAGTAGGTCTTGAAAATTTCAAGACAGTTTCTCTGTGCACTAATTTCATTGCTTTGATTGCTTCCCACCATCACAATCCACTTGGGAAACATCACCAACACCACTAGCACCCTAGCTAGAACCTTAGCCACTTGAGAGGATACCATCCCAGGAGTCTTGGGGGGAGGGGACCTGGCCAACCAACAAAATGAAAAGTTAAGCGTCACCTGCAAAGCCTCCTTGTACATAAAGAAGGAAAACTGTGTGCGATGTGGGATCCTGGCCCAATCAATACAGATGCAGCAACAGCAGGAAACAGGATGGGTAAGAGCCCACGTTCCACTGACCCTACCCCATGCACGTTGCTCAAATTACTGAGGCCCCAAGAAGCTGCCCTGATACCTCAGCTTTCTCCTCTTTTATTCCCTTTTATTGTCTACATGTTGAGTACAATATTTACTTTTCCCCATTTGAAATTTTTATGTAATTTATTAATTCCCTCCTCCCTATTTTTCATTGTACTTTTTTTATGTTGTTTTTCTCCTTTGGGTGGGAGGTTTGCTTCCTTTCCTTCGTCCTCCTTCTGTACAGGCTGCCCTGGGGTGCTTTCCAGCCCACCAGTACATTTTATCATACATTCTCATTGGTTAAAAACATTGAAAGCCAGGAAAAATTCTAGAGTCCTCCCGCAACAGAGGTGCTCCCGGAGTGGAGGAGGCAGCCGATGTGAGGTGAGGGGCTCTCAATTTCTATATGCATTCAAGTATCCTCCTGCTGGTGACTCTCTCTCTTGTTTATTGTTTTCCTATGTGTTTATACATGTTTATAGGTGTTTATATGTGCTTCAGGGTGCCAGGATGAAGTATCTATGTACTGGAGAGCTTCAAGTTGTTAACTTTACACACCTGGGAAGAAAGAACCTCAGCTGGGGCATGTCCTCCATCTGCTTGGCCCATGCGCATGTCTGGGAGCCATTTTCTTGATTTTCGAGTGATATGGGAGGTCCCAAGCCACTGTGAGCAGTACCACTCCTGGGCAGGTGATCCTGAGTTATATAAGCAAGCGAGCTAAGCACAGGCCAGGGGAACAAGCCAATAAGCAGGGTCGCTCTGTGGTCTGTGCTTTGGTCACTGCCTCCAGGTTCCTTCCCTGACTTCCCTCCATGATGAATTATGATTAGGACATGTAAGCCAAATAAGCCCTTTCCTCCCCAAGTTGGTTGTGGTCACAGTGTTTATCACAGCAACAGAGAAACCAAACCAAGACACTCCCTACACAAGGCACCAGCATGGAAGCAGCAGGTTCTGGGCTTTTCCTATGAGTCTTCCAGAAAAATGATGAGAACAAAAGCAAAGTCAGGTGAGCAGAGGTTAAGGGCTGACCGGCCTGTAAGAGAGGCCCACGCTGACTCCATTTTGAGTATAGCCACCATTTTAAGCAATTACTGGAACTTGCCCAATTGGGGGGGCAGAGGTCAATTGCTCAAGGTCAGTTGCTCGAGGCCTCAAGAAACTTAAACTTATTTAAGATAACTGTTGGTATGTGAGGGCAGGTGGACTGACTCAACATTTCCTCGTTCCAGTTGCAGGATTGTGTCTAAAGATAACCTTTGCTATGTGGGGGCAGGTGGGCTGACCTAACCCTGAGCTGTAACTCTGCTATTGTCCGATAAGGCTAGAAGTTACCCAAACCCCACCAAGATTCCCCTAGACCCTGTATAAAAGGCCTGCCAGCCAAGTTACCGGGTCGGAGCCTTTTCCCTCCCACCCCAGCATGCTGGTTTACTTTCTCCCAAAATAAAGTCTTGGTTTTCCATCCTTCCGGTGAGTCTGGTGTGGATTCTCGTACCCTAAATAACCCATGCATCCTTCCCCAAGGCATCAGCCCCTTGACTGAGTCTTTGGGGGCTTTTATACCCATGTAACAAATGCAAGCAAAGAACAAGTAACACATATGTGGTAATTAAATAATTAACACATTTTCGAAAAGGCTACAGGAATGTGGCAGTTTGGGAGACAAAGACTTCTACCCTAGGTAGCTGCAGGGGGCAGAGCAAAAGACTCCTGTCTGCCTTCTCCACTTTCATCTCCAGGCTCCAAAGTTCTTAGAGACCAAGGTCTTTTAGCAACCAACAACTCATTTTCCTATTTCCATCATATGTGTTTGGAACTAACTGTGGTTTGGCTGAGGTTGGATGGGTGTCCAACCTTTCTTTTCTCTGCTGTATATGGGGAAAAAGAAATCCCATTGCAGATGAATGGAAATGGCCTACTTTTCAGGAAAATCGAAATGTACTACTAGATATGAGAAAAAGAGAGGTGGGAAGGGAGAAGGAAAGAAGGAAGGAAGGAAGGAAGGAAGGAAGGAAGGAAGGAAGGAAGGAAGGAAGGAAGTCTGGCCCTTTCCCCTCTCATCCTAGGGGCCCATAGCTTCACCATCAGCCCTGGCTAGGCTGCTGTGGTGTCACAGAGTTCGGGGCCCTGGGAAAACCACCCAAACTCCACCGAATCCTAGTTTTCCAATTTATTAAGCTGCACAGCTGACCACAGCCTCTGGTGTTTGGGAACGGAGGCTGTAATAGCTGTAGAAGCAGGAAGAGAGTTCTTAAAGGTAAAGAAAGAAAGAAAAAAATACTGATAGGACCTATGACTTTTTTTTTTTTTTTTTTTGTCTTTTTGATGTTTTTTTTTTTTTTTTTGTCTTTCTTAGAGCCTGTGCCCAGCTGGCCTTGGAAGCCTCGCTCTGTAGACCAGGCTCTGGGCCTTGGAACTCACAGAGATCTGTGCCTGCCCTTCTGCCTCCCGTAGTTCTGTATTTAACGTTTTTTTGTGCCACCACTACCCTAAGCAGGATCTGAAAGACTCTAGCAGAGGAGCCATAGGTTTCACTGAGAGAGCCATCGGTCATAAAACCCCAACCAAATGGTATGAGACTGACAATCTGGTCTCTCTAAGAAGGAAACCTTACCAGTTACTTAGAGGCAGAAGACGTGTCTGTCAAAACTGGCTGCAGGAAGGCTTTGAGGTACCAGCTTGCTGGGCCTGGGAAATTACCTCAACAAAAGGCTTTACTTATGCAAAAATACCAGGCCTCAGCATCGAGCACATAAGGACTGGGCCCAAAATAAAAGAAAAAGACCAAGCCACCCCCACCAGGTAGGCAGAGGTCAGCTCAGCCCTCGAACAAGTGTCCTGTGCACTCCCCTGTGGGACTGGCCCACGTTCTTGTCTGGGGACTCCTCTGTGTGCTTTCCCTAATGTTCCTGCCCAGCTGCCCTCCTGTGCGCTTCCCTGTGGGACTGGCTCCCGTTCTTGTCTGGGGACTCCTCTGTGTGTTTTCCCTAATGTTCCCGCACAGCTTGCCGTCCTGCTGGCCTTTCCTCCTATCGGCTTATCAGGAAGCCTGGTCTTGGTTGTAGGGACTTCAAACACCACAGGATGAGCTGAGCAGCAGAGGGAGGGACACAGCCAAGCCTACCCCTTCATCATGGCTTCTGTTTCCGTCTGGACTTGGGCAGGCAGAGAGGCCAGGCAGTCACTGGTAGCCCACGATAGGAATGCTACCCTCCGCACTCCACCTCCCAAGAGCCTACAGATCACTAGGCTTTTCCACCCAAAATTTGTGTCAGACTATGATTCTTTTAAGCCAAAACTGCTACATACTTCAGTGAAATATTTTCTATCTTAGAGCAGAAAAACACCTGCAACTGTGAATATAATTTTTACTTTTCAGCTAAAGGATTTTGGCACTAAGTAGTTAGAGCCTGAAAAAATATTGCAGCCTCATTCACATTAGCTAATGCTATATAGATTTAGGAAAACAAATTGGCCAAGGCACAGTTTTCCTAAACTGCTATGCAATAATCTAATGCTAATTTCTCCACTGCAATTACATTGGACCTGGCACTATTCAATGAGTAAATCAACTTTTCAATAGCCTTTCCAGCCTGTTCCTGTGACAGAATTAGACACATTCCCCCAATGCTCTTAATTTCAAAACCCATTTCCTATCATAGTGCCTTTCATTTTTCTGAACTTCCCCTCATAATTTGGAGACCATTTCTATGCTGATTCTTTCCCCTGACTTGGTCAGAACACCCAGTTGTGAGGAATCTTATGTCAACATAGATCTGTGAAGAGGAGCTCCTTAATGTGGAAAGTACATCATAGACTCTTAACAGTGGCCTAATTTTGACAGCTTCCTGTAAGTCACTTTAAGTTGTCTTCTGTCTAAATTGCTACAACAATTCTTTCAGTCACACCCACATAGAGTCCTACCAATTAGTCTCATTTGATTGTCTGATTTAATTTGCCTGAGCCCTGGATTATTTATAATCAGTTGATGTTTACTATTACTATTTAGTAGACCTAGAACCACCTCTCTTAATAAGCCTTTAATCATCTCTTGTATGTCTGGGGCTTTGTCTAAAAGCTGCACATTAATAAAGTTTGCCTTTATTAGCTTAGAGAGAGCCCAAGAAACCACCAGAGGCGATCAGAACATAGAGCCAGCTAAGGCAGGTCACCAGGATCTGCAGTTAACCCCCAATGTGCAGCTCATTCCAGGCACAGTCCCCTGCAGGGTACTCTCTTGAGCCAGAAAGGGCCACCCAGAACTCCTGGAGGACAGTGGACACCTTGCCTTCACTTCAGGATGCAGGCCGTGTGCATGGGGAAAAGTTCCCAGAAAATCCTGCACCTTGGACTGAAGTTCCTGCAAGGTTGACCAACTGATGAGCACTTCAATGACTTCCAACTGTTTGGAAATGATGCCAATCCAGAGCTTATCTGTGTACATTTTATCTAATGCCTTGTTTAGATATAAACAGCCACCCCTCCCTCACCTACCTTAACATTAACATTCTTATGACTGACAAAATGAATTACCCTAACAAAAGAAACAGTTCTCCACCAATGAAAAGACTAAGAATGTCATTAGATAGCATCCGAGACCTATAGTAGACCAGCCCACTGAATGTATCCACCAATGTATTTGAAAAATGTCTTGATTTATGACTTTTCTTTGTGATGTTCCTATAAAACTATAATGCAACTGTTTCCTCAGAGAAACATGGAATGGGGGTAAGCGGAATCCATGTGTCCAGGCCATGGTCACCCATATTTGGCTCCAGAATAAACTACCTCTTATCCCAGTTGAGGTGAGAATTCTGCTTTTGAGTCAACAGCTTCTATGGTCAGGGCAGGTTCTAGGAGGCAGGTGTGCTCCTTACCAGCTCTCGTGCATGTGCTGACTTCCTAACTCACTGTGTGACTCAGGCCTTCCAGATGAATTGCCCCAGATGGGGTGACTTCTGGCTACTGCACACCACACCGGTTTTCCTGTGCAGCCTCTTCTGGGCTTACAGATGCTGTCTTCTCCTTGTGTCATCATGGGGTCTCCCCTGTCTGTGTATCTGTCCCAATCTCTTCTTAGTATGACACCATCCTACTCAGCTACTACTCAACCTCAGTTTACCTCTCTAAAGAACTTGTCTCCAAATACAGTCACTCTGAGGTAGATTATGGGGGCGGTGGCTCCAACTGGAGAGCTGAGAGAGACAAAAATGAGACTTTAGTGCTCACTGAGTGACTTGTAATCATGGTGGGTTTCAAGGTTCATCAGAAATTTTTTAATTCTTCATATATTTTACTAACATGATTATTATACAAAATAATGGATTTCATTGTGGTGTTTTGAGATCTCTGTGTGACATATTTTTATTATATTCACCCCATATCCCCATACCAGTTGTCCCCATCCCTTCTCTTCGCAATAGTCCCCTTTGACAGTCATCTTTTTTCTTCTTCTAAATTCCACATAGGCAAGAAGACTGATTCTTGTCTTTCTGAGTCTGGCTTATTTCACTTAAAATAATCCTTTCCCTGCATTTTCCCACAATGATATGTATGATTCCAGCTTTCTTCTGATTTTGTTGGTGGTTGTATTTTGAGACAGAGTTTCACATATCCTTGGCTTTGAACTCTCTATGAAGCCAAGGATGACCATGAACTTCTGAGCCTCTTGCCTCCACATGCCAAGTGCAGGGCTTATACCTGGCTTACAGCAGCACAGATAGACGGAGAAGGGCTGAGGTTATGGAGATGGATGAGCTTCCTTCCAAGTCCCTCACATCTCAGTGCTGCCCTACCAGGTAAGGAGGGACCCAAGCACGTCACTCCTCATCCAGACAAGCCCAGCTGGGCAGAGGGAACATTCTTCGGCCAGGAGCTGAGCAGATCCTTGGTCTGCATGTGGTATTCCATTATGGTTGCCTGGACAGAGTCAAATCATGACTACGTCGAAGGAAATTCTCAGCACTGTTGATGGAGACCATCCAAAGAGGATCCAGGATTTGGGAAGTAAGGAATGCTTTGCTTCATTTTGTTTGTTTTTCATTTTGTGGCAAGATCTCAAGCCCAGGCTGGCTTGAAACTCACAGTGATCCTCCTGTCTCAGCCTCCCGTTGTTATAGGTGTGAGCCATCATCTAATTAAATGTTTGGATTTTTGCTCAACAGCAAAGTTGGGCCTGAAATATGAAGACAAATATGGGATTAAAATAGATGTATTAAAATCGTCATGTGTATGTGTGTGTGTGTGTGAGAAAGAGAGAGAGAGAGAGAGAAGTTCAGATCTTAAATATAAATCTTAAAGGATTATATTTTAAGTTGCTTTTTGTATGTGATGTAAGATATGTCTATGTCTGATTTCCTTCTTCTGCACATGGACGCTCAAGTTCCCAGAACCATTTATTAAAGAGATCATCCTCTCCCCAGATACAAACACCTAAATATACCTATACATCACATACATATACATATACATATACACATACATCATACATATACATATACATATAGATCATATACATATACATATAAATATACATGGGCTTAAAACCTTTCATCATCAGAGCAATGCAAGGTGAAATCACTATGAAATACCATCCCACACCTGTTAGAATATCTGTCATCACAAACACAGATGGTTTGTGTTAAGGAGGAGCATTGTACATCGTGAGTGTGGATGTAAATTAGCATAGCCATTTTAGAAAATAATATGGGAGTTCTTCAAAAGATAAAAAGTAGAACTACGTATGATACTGAAATTCTAATTCTGGGTCTGTATTAGTTATTTTCTCATCACTGTGACCAATGCATTTGACAGAATCAAAGAAGGAGGGGAAGCTTTGGAAGGTCAGAGGCCATCATGGTCAGGACAGCACAGCAGAGCACACAATCTTTTCAGCATTCTTAGCCATCAGGGAAATGCAAGTTAAGACTCTTCTGAGTTTCCATCTTGTCGCAATAGGAATGGTTATCATCAAGAAGACAAATGACAGCACATCCTGTTATGGAGGTATACAGCCTACATGGAGGAATACACCTGCAGGACTGAGTCAACAGAATAGAGGTACTTGTGCATCCATACTTATAGCTACACTATTCACAGGAAATGGAATCAGCTGAGATGGGCATCAAAAGATGAATAAAGAAAGAATAAAGAAACTATAGTACATATATGCACTGAATTTTATGTAGCCATAAAGAAAAAGGAAATCATGACATTTGTAGAAATATGGATGAAACTTGAAATCATTATATTAAATGACATAAGCACTCAGAAAGACAAAGATAATAATTTCTCCCATGTGAGGAACCTAAATTTAAAAGTTCATGTATCTGTGTCTATTTTCAATTTTTTTCTTTAATGTTCCTGGCTGTTTGGCATGGATATGAGTGTAGCTGTGAGTGCAATGCCTGCAGAGGCCAGAAGGGGGCGTCTGAGTTACAGCTGGTTGTTAGCTATCATGTGGGTGCTGAGAACCAAACCCCCCAGGTCCTTTCCAAGAGCAGCCAGTGTTCTTAGCCACTGAGCCATCCCTCCAGCCCCAAAATCTGTGTCTATTTTTATACATGTGTTTTCAGATCACAAAACTAGAAAGGAGATAATGAGAGGAGAAGATGAGGTCTTAACAGAGGTGAAAAACAGAATGGAATACATGTAATAAGAAAACTGGGTGAAGATGAAGATGGGCAGCCAGCTGAATGGTAGGAGGCAGGCAGTGAAGGAGAGGAACAAATTATAACAGAGAATAATAACACATATGCATGAAGAGGCCACTGTATATGCTAACCTAAGATTTAAAAAAGAAGAAAAATGACCTACATATAAAACCACTGTCTATTATTTGTAATAGCATAAAGGCTGGAAATAACCTAAATGCTGTAGAGTGTTGTTAAAATAATTATTTAAAACTGTACAGAGAAATACAAAGCAGCTATAAAATGGGCTGGAGCACCTGTTTACAAATGTACTTTGAACAATCTGAGTGATGCAATATTTAAAAACCAAAATGTATGACAGTAACTACAGGTAAAAAATTTCAGCATGGGTCAGACAGAGAGTCACAAAACTCACTAGTCCTCATCAGCAAGCTCTGCTCTTCCCAGAGATGAAAGTTCCATGTTTGATTTAAGCTCCACACAGAAATTCATAAAGGACTAACAAACCAGATTCTCTGCTGCCTTTGTCTCAATAGACTGAAGATTTCTACAAGCCATCAATCCATTTAGAGAGAACACTAGGTAGTTAGCCCCCAAACTCCAAAAAGCAGGCACCAGAGAAAGTACTCAAAAGGAGCAACCCAAAACTCCTCCAGTTTTGTTAAGAGTCCCAGTGCAAGAGCAAATGTTGGCATACACAGGTGTTTGAAGGTTTCATTACCTGGTGATCCAGAGATGAGGATGAGAGTGCAGCACCAGATGCACAGGGCAGCCAAGAGGAGGGTTTCACTTGGCGGAATGCAGTGGGGAGAATGTTCGCTCATTAGGAACGCTCACAGAAAAGAGGCTGAGTCATGGAGGAGAGATGCTCGTCCTGGGCCTTACTCATGGGGGTTGTGAAGAAAGGCAAAGCGGCTCTTCTCTCAGGTATGGGGAGTGGCCTCTGTTGGTGGGAGAGAGTAGAAGACAGAAAACACACAGGACTTTAACATTGCTCTTAAAAGCAAGGGCTAGGGTGAATTTCAGCATCCGCAGTGATTGCTGGGGACTAGAAAGGGGTTGTTGAGAAAGAGGGGGCCAGAACACAAGGAACACATGGAGCAGAAGAGAATCTGGGATGTGATGAACTGGCTTTGTCCTCCTCATGGAGGTCATGGTCTCATGTATTGTATGAATGTGAATGACTACCACACTGGACATTTTTAAATCATACAATTTATCACACACCTCAAAAAAATGGGGGGAAGAAACCTGCTAGAAGCTCTGCTGGGCTGACATGGTTTGTCTTCTCAGGGTGCATGCAAAATTTTAGAATTACCGCATTAGAGTCATCATCAGACTAGTATTCAAAACACACGTTGCGTGTCTTGTAGCAAACTGTACCTGTGCTTTGGCCCTCCTGGCTTCTCTGCCTGAGGTGGGGGCAGTTGTGGGGGGGTGGGGAAGAGTTTGCTGTGTGTTTGCATAATTCTAGTGGGAAAGATGACTCATGAAACATATTTTGGAAATGAAAGAGATAAATCCTTCTGGGGGGCTGGAGAGATGATTCCATGGTGAAGAGTGCTTTCTGCACTTCCAGTGGACCTGAGCTTGGTTACCACCACCCACACTGGGCAACTCACAACAACCTGTAACCACAGCTCTAGCTCCAGAGGATCCAATGCCCTCTTCTTGATTCTCTGGACACCTGCACTCACCTGCACACACACACCCATACACACACACACACACACACACACACACACACACACACGATTTACTATTCCACTTGTTTGTCCAGCTTTGTAGTGCTGAAAGTTGCAGTTTTTATTTTGTTTAAATTATAAAAATGCAAGTCTAATAATAGAAGATAGCTCATAAAACCAGCTTCTTATTTTCCTGTGACATTAGCAAAACATTTCTACATAATATTACACTTTCTTATCTAAAAGGTAAGCTTAAAGAAAGCTCTAATAATGGCCCTTATCTAGGGCCATACAAGCCATGAGGGAATCTGCACTAGAACCTGTATGTTGTAAGTTTTATGTTCAGACTGGAACTGGAGGAATTATGAAGACAGGCATAGAAAAGGAGGTGATTGGCCTGCTGGCTGAAGGTGGACATCTAAGGTTGTAGCCCACCTAATTCAAGGACTTCAAAAGGCCAATCGAGGCAGAAGTTCCAAGAAATAATTATCATGGAATGTGTTCCTACAACCCAAGAAATGTTGCTGCAACATCCTGAAATCACACCTCATGGGGAGAACCAGGCCTCAGTCTCTCTTGAGATGCTCTTACTAATACCAGTTTCCTTCAAGATGCTCCTACTGATACCAGCCACAGACCGACCTACATGCATTCTCCAGTCTCCTTGCCCCCACTTCCTTGAAAACTCAGTTCTTTGTGTGCCTGGCCATTTGGGGGACATTCTTTTTATTTTTTTGTTCTTTTTTTTCTGAGACAGGGTCTCCCTGTAGCCCCAACTAACTTGGAACTAACTCCCTAGAATGTCCCCCAAGACCAGGCTGGCCCTGAACTCACAGAGATCCACCTGCCTCTGCCTTCCGAGTTGGGATTAAAGGCATGGGCCATCATGCCTGGCCTTGGGGGACATTCTAATGCTGGTCATCCTAATCCTGAAATAGGCAGGCCAGCCACCATGCCTGAAATAAACCTGACTTCCTTTTCATGGGAGTCCTGACATTTTCTCCTCTCAGCCCGGAGTCTTCCCTCAAAATGAACCTAACAGATATAGTCACACGGCTGTGGTATAGAGGGCATCATGTGACCTCTCAAAAAGTACAGATATAAGACTATCCAAAACCGACCAGGACCAAAAATTGACCCACTGGGACTACTCCTAGCTGTGCTGTCCTTTACTTATTATAGTGGCATTTCTGTATCAATTAGCTTTGGAAAACTGCCTGTTCCCACCATTACCTAGTGTAGTAACACTGGGAAATGCTGTTGAAGAATAAGAAGAAGGCAGTAAACTCTACCCAAGGAAAATCTCAACCCATTCTTGGAATTCCTTACTGTGCCTTAAATTATAAATAATTTTCCCCTCCTTAAAATTTGCCTGTAAGACACTACTCAAAATCCTACTGTCCATCTCTCTCTGAGAAGCCTCTATTCACCCTTTGAATGTGTACTTTTGCCCTGTAATAAAACTGTTCCCCAGTTTAAAAAAAGAATCATTCTAGGGGTTCAAGACATGGTTCAACAGTTAAGAGCACAGACTGCTCTTGCAGATGATCTGGGTTTGAGTCCCAGAACCCACATGGCAATTGTCTATAACTCCATTTCCAGGGGAATCTCCCACTCTTTTCTGACCTCTGTGGGCACTGCACAACAGGGGTGCACTTACATACATGTAGACAGTACACTCATGCACATAGAATAAAAGTAATAAATAAAATATTAAAAAATGAAAAAAATACCACAAGCTTCTACCGTTGTTATGACTGCTTAAAATCCAATAACTTCAGTGACATTTCTTTTCTCAAGTTGGTAACCTCCCAACTTTACTGTCTTTCTTAGCTATATTGTATTGGATATAGTAGATACATCCCCAGAACTAAATTGTAGACCACTCCTGGGCCCGATTAGTAAGCCATGTTGCTGAATTTCTTGCTGTGCCATCAACATGGCACCCGTCCTGGCAACACCTGCATGCAGCCTCCTTGCTGTGATTAGTTGCCCACTGCGCTGAGCTGGTAAACAGCACAGAAACATCTAGAGAAGCATGTGCTGGCTGCCCACTATGTGACTGCATGAATAAATTGACCTTTTCAATGATTGGATGCACGCTGACGCCCTCTGTGCTGATTGGTAGAAGCTTCCTATATACCTTGTACTGGAAAATAGTTTTGAGTTTTGTCCTCTGAGGCTCTCCTGGAGTGGGTTTTGCTCCATTGCACTTACCCTCAGTAGAGAGGGGATCATGGACTGGTCATATGAAGGACTACACTTAATGACTAAGTATTATTTTTGTCAATTATATTTAAAAAATATTAGTCATTCATTATTATTTTTTATTATTTTTTAACTTTATTTATTTTTATGTGTATGAATGTACTGCCTACAGTATGAATGTACTGTAGGTTGGTGCACCCGTGTCGTTCAATGCCATAGAGGTCAGAAGAGGGCTTCGGATTCCCCTGGAACTGGAGTTAAAGAAGGTTCTTAGCCGCCATGTGGGTGCTGGGAATCGAACCCCAGTCCTCTGTAAGATCAGTCAGCACTCTTAACTGCTGAGCCATCTCTCAAGCCCCCATTTACTATTCTTAGTCATCTTGTCATAAGAGGCTTTAAAAATAATCTAGCATGTCTTTTAATTTCTGCTTCTCAAAATTAAAGAGAAAATACGGGCTAGAGCCGTGGCTTAGTGGTTAAAAGCACTTGCTGTTCTTCCAGGGTACAGAGTTCAACTCCCAGCACCCACATCAGGCAGCTGACAATCACCTATAACTCCAGTTTCAAGGGATATGATGTTGTCTTCATATGATTTTGCCTCACACACACACAGCATACACTCACGAAGACATATACATCAATAATAAAAATAATTTTTAAAGTAGAAATATATATTCCTTTGTAGATGGTTTGTGCTTCTGGGAATGTCCTGTTTATGTGCCAGTTAATAGCCGAAATGTGCTTTTAAATTCCTACAGTAGGAGTTTTCTTCATTGCTCTTTTGGGTAAGAGGTAAATATGTGAACTAATACACAATGAAAGTGAGAGATGGGGCTGGATAGATGGCTTGGTGGTTAAGAGTGTCGATTGGTCTTGCAGAGGACCCAGGTTCAATTCTCAGCACCCACATGGCGACTAAGAGTGGCCTTTAAGCCAGGCATGATGGTGCACACCTTTAATCCTAGCACTCGGGAGGCAGAGGCAGGTGGATCACTGTGAATTCAAGGCCAGCCTGGTCTACAGAATGAGTTCCAGGACAGCTAGGGTTATAGGGAGACCCTGTCTGGAATAAGAAGAAGAAGAAAAAGAAGAAGAAGAAGAAGAAGAAGAAGAAGAAGAAGAAGAAGAAGAAGAAGAAGAAGAAAGAGGAGAGGAGAGGAGAGGAGAGGAGAGGAGAGGAGAGGAGAGGAGAGGAGAGGAGAGGAGAGGAGAGGAGAGGAGAGAGAAGAGAAGAGAAGAGAAGAGAAGAGAAGAGAAGCGAAGAGAAGAGAAGAGAAAGAAGGAGAGAAAAAACGAAAAGAAAGAAAAGAAAGAAAAGAAAGAAAAAAGAAAGAAGAGAAAGGAGCTGAGAAATTGAGAAAGATAGTAAACACAGGGTACATAGTTGCTGGGCATTGTAAAATGTGACATGAGGAAGATTGTCTTAGGATGACAATCCTTAATATGTCTTACAGTGTGGTTTTCTAATATGAAGGGAGACTCAGTTATACAAGGGGACCCTAGTTGCTGAGAAAGTTACCCTCATTTTGGAAGGAGCATGGGGTACCTGTGTATTATCTAGGAGATACACAGGTCTATTCTTTTTTCCTCCCACTCTGTGGATTTTCTCTTCACTTCCCTGATTATTTCTTTTGCTGTACAGAAGCTTTTGAGTTTAATGAGATCCCATTTGTCAATTTTCAACCATATTTCCTGCACAGCTGCTGTCTGATTTAGTGCCTTTGTCTTGTAGGCTGCTGCCAACTTTTTCTTCTATCACCTTCAGAGTTTGGGGTTCATGTCTGAGGTCTTGTTCCATTTGGAGTTGATTTTATACAGGGTGAGAGGTAGGGGTTTAATTTTATTCTCTACAAGTGGTGATCCAGTCTTTGAAAGACCATTTGCTGAAGATGCTGTCTTTATTTTTTTTAATTTATTTATTGTATTTTAAGGGATCACAATTTAGAGAGCACAGTTGTTTTCAGATCACATTGACTAACTCAGTTTGCCATACAATTGGGTAATTTGGTGCTAGCACTCACAGATGAGGGATACCATTCCTCGTTTGTTTTTCTGGGACTGTGTTACTTCACGTCAGCATGATGTCTTCTAGCTCCAGCCATTTACCTGCAAAACTCATGATGTCACCTTTCTTTACCGCTGCATAGAACTCCATTGTGTAGATGAACCACAATTTTGCTATCCCATTGTTCAGTTGAGGGGCACTTGGGTTGGTTCCAGCTCCTTGCTATGCATGTATCTCTGCAGTGGGGTGAGTGTTGAGGGTACATGCCCAGGAGTGGTATGGCTGGGTCGGGTGGCAAGTTCATTCCAAGTCTTCCAAGGGTTCTCCACATTGCTTTCCATAGTGGCTGAATGAGTTTACATTCCCAAGACTTGGTGGAGAGTGTTCCTCTTTCCCCACAACCTCTCCAGCACTTGGTGTCATTTGTTTTCTTGATCCTAGCCAGTTTTTGGAATAAGATGATATCTTAGAGTGGTTTTGATTTGCATTTCCTTAATGATTATGATGTTGAACACTTATCTTAGATGTTTCAGCCATGTCTAATCTCCTCACTGTTGAAGTCTCTGTTCATCTCTTTGCTCCATCTATGAGTGGGTCTTGTTTTCTTCCTTTTTTTTTGGAGTAGTTTATATATTCTGGAAATCATGCTTTGTCAATGTTTCTGCAGAGAAGGTTCCTCCCACTGTGGGATTCTCTTCACTTCATGTTCTATGACAGAAGTTTTTGATTTGAGGCCATTTGTCAATGTCAACTTATCTTGCACAGCTGCGTCTGATTTAGGAAGTCTTTTCCCTATGCCTATGTCTTGTAGTCTGCTGCAAGTTTTTTTTTCTATCGCCTTCAGAGTGTTGGGTTTCACGGTTGAGGTCCTTTAATCCATCTGGAGTTGACTTTTGTACAGGACGAGAGGTAGGGGTTTAATTTCATTCTTCTACAAGTGGTGATCCAGTTTTGCCAACACCACTTTATTTTTTATTTTTTTTGTTTTATTTTTTTTCCTTCAATTTCTCTAATCATATTTATAATTGTCCTTTTGAGATCCTGAGTTATATCCAAGGAGTCTTCACTACAGAGTACTTGAATGGGAGTATTAGTATTTGGCAGAGGTCCGTTTGAGTCTTTTATATTTTTTTTTTTTTCATTGAGCTTTAGGGATTTGGGTAGCTTCTGTTGAGAATGGTTCTAATGTGAAGCTTAGGTGTTTATTGAGCTAACACTGATTCTGGTTATATTCTTCAGGTGGTTTTTTTTTTTTTTTTTTGACTGTTAATTGATGTACAGGTGTGGATACTTTAGGTTCCAAAATCTTAACTCTATCCTAACACTGTACAAACCCACAGCCCTCACCCAACCAGCAAACAGTTTGCCTTGCAACACCCAGGCCAGCCCAATTCCCTAGGCCTGTGGAACTCACACCCAGAGAACCCAGGCACTCCTGGTCCTGTGGACTCGAAGGTCACAACACCTCCACTGCAGTGCAACAGGAGTCCCCCACATCCAAGTGGGATGAGCCCCAATAACTCACCCAGTGAGATGTACTCATAGAACCACTGTACAGCATCCATAATCTACTGACCAATCCCCCAGAGCTAGAAGACTCAGCTGACACTGGGGCTAACCCTGTTGTCTCCTGACATCCTAAAGCGATGTCTATAGCACTATACTGTAGTCACTAAGTATACAAATGCCCTCAGACTGCTCCTAGGCTTCCCAATGCTCATGGAGCCCTAGGTCCCCCTTTCTGACTTTACCTCAGCTGCTCAAAATACCCATAGCCCCAGGAGCCGCATCTTGGAAAGGGCAGTCTTCAATATTTAAATTACAATAGCTATTACCTGTGGATACTGACTTGATCTGTTTTATTACATTGGTTTCATATCAGGTTTAGTTTGGGGCAGAAAACATATTACATAACAAACTATATAATAATGCACTATTTCTTTAAACTTTCTTTTATCAAAAATATCTTAATTTACACACCAAAAATTAATAATATTAATAGAAACAAGAGAATAAACTTGTTAGAAATCAGAATTTTATAGGATTTGTAAATATATACCCAAATAACAATTTAATTTTAATGATTAGAAATGGAAATGGAACTCTAGAAGGAGTCACTATAATAATGCCCATTTCTTCTTATTAGTAAAATATAAATATTGTCTATTTTTTACCCTTTCTAATTGTACTATATAGAGCACTTTAGTTACTCATTTAACCAAGAAATATCAGTACTTAAAGTGTATATCATGAATATAGTTGTTATTATTAGAGATTGATATCTTTTGTGTAATTTGGATAAGAGTCAACTCAAATTTTGGGGTATCTCTATCTAGACTAAATAGGGTTACATTAAATGTTAGACAGTATTATAATGACTTTTAGTTTAATTGTTTGTGTTCACTTACATATACACTAAAATATATATATTTGAAAACTACTTTTTCTTCAAAATTTTCTAAATAATTATATATATACATATATATGAAATAAGGACAACAGCTGACAAGTGGGACCTCATCAAACTCAAAAGCTTTTGTACAGCTAAAGAAACAATCAAGGAAGTGAAGAGAAAACCCACAGAGTGGGAGGCAACATTCACCACTGATACATCTGACATAGCATTAACATCCAGAATATATAAACTACTTAAAAAAAACAAAGAAGAAAACAAATGACCTACTCAAAAGATGGAGTAAAGAGCTGAACAGAGGTTTGACCAGTAAGATGGCTGAAAAACATCTTAAAAAGTGTTCAACATCATTAATAATTAAGGAAATGCATATTAAAACCACACTAAGGTATCATCTCACTCCAATAAGACTGGCCAAGATCAAGAACACAAAAGACACCAAATGCTGGAGAGGTTGTGGGGAAAGGGGAACACTCATCCACTGCTGGTGGGAATGTAAACTAAAAAAAAACTCATACACTGCCTGTGGGACTGAAAACTCATGCAACCACGTGAAGAGGCAGTGTGGAAAACCCGTAAAAGACTCAAAAGGAGCCCCGACTGCCTGAATCCGCCAGACAACCCTCCTGGGTGTATACCCCAAGACTCATCCTACCACAAACGCAGACGCACAGCTATGTTTGAAATTGCAGCTCTCTTCTCACAATAGCAAAAGAGCTGAAACCAACCCAAAATGACACTCAACTGGTGACTGAATAACAAAAATGTGGTACAGCTACACTAATGGAGTTCGATGCAGTGATAAAAAGGATGACAATATGAACGTTGCAGGTAAATGGGTGGAACTCAAAGCCATTATGCTAAGTGGAAGGAACACAGTCCCAAAAAAAAAAAAGGCAAAATGGTTTCCCTCATTTGGTGGATGCTAACACCAAATCTCCAGTTCATAGGCAACTGAGCAACTTTATATTAGAGGTATTGTTATCTGAGAGAAACTGTGGTTTTTTATGTGAATCTCTTAATGGGTCTAGAATTGACCTACAATTTGTTATTCACACAGGGTGGATTACCAGATAATGGGTGGAAAATGAGGTATTCAGATGCTAAAAAAGAAAAAGATTGTCTGGTGAAGAGCGAAATATACTTCGTTTTACCACCCTGCGTGCAACTTTACTGTTAAAATGTGGAATCCTAAATGTTGTTTTGGAATGACCTAGAGATTGATTTTAAGACTGTGTATTTTGATTTATGTGTGGAATGTATATAGGCATATTGGGGAACAAAAAAAGAGGAGAAAAACCTATCGAAAAATGAACAAAACAGTAAACTCCTGCACCCAAAAATTCAAAAAAAAAAAAAAACAGACTGAGAAAAAGATGCAAGACATGACTTAAGCATGTATGACAGAATCCATGAGCTGTGGTGGAGGGCAGGGGGGCGCAAGGGGTGGGCATGGATGGGTAATGAGTCTAAATTTGATTACGAAATGTTGTATGAAATGCACGCAATAAAAATTAACTTAAAAATGCATGTGTAAGAGTTCGACATTGTTATTAGGTGATATAATTTGGCATAGTAATCCCCACATCATTGAAAACTTCATTAAAACCAAAATTAGCATTATTCATTTGGAAATATACCAAGTAAAAATTCAGGTAGTAGAAACCATTAAATAGGGCTGGAGAGGTGCCGTAAGCGGGTAACAGAGACCCAGTTCGATCCCCACACCCACATGCGGCCGAGAACCGTCTGAAACTCCAATTCCAGGAAGCTAGCTATCCAGTTCCAGGGGAATCCGGACCCTCTTCTGACCTAGGCGGCATTGCACGACCGGGTGCACAAACCGCATGCAGACAGTACTTGATACACATACAGAAATAAAAAATAAAGAAATAAATTTAAAAAAAAACATTAAAATAAACTTATAAAAGAAACAATAAGAGAGAAATGTTGAGTTACTCGTGGTACTCAATTGTCAATTTAGCTGAAGATAAATACCATGGAGCATTTCTGGAGTCCGTATGATTGAGTTCTCAGCTGAAGGTGGAACATGTGACTCTAAAATTTAATCTCCTTGAATATTTGTAGTATATTAGGCTAGAAGAATCTGGACACAGTCCTTTTCCACTAGTCAGTATGCAGTATATGATGAGATGGTCTTCTTTCAGTGGATGACATTATTTAGTTGTATTTATCTTTCTTAAAAGACTCTAACTCATTCTGATTTTATTTTATTTTTTTTTTTTTTTGAGACAGAGTCTCCCTATAGATCCCAGCAGGCCTGGAAACTCAACTCTGTAGACCAGGCGTGGCCTTGACTGCAGAGATTCTGCCTGCCTCTACCTCTTTTAATATTTTTTTTTATTTATTATATTGATTTTAAGGGATTCACAATATAGGAGGCACAGTTGTTTTCAGATCACATTGATTTACTCAGTTTGCCATACAATGGGGTAATGGTGCTAGCATCCACAGATGAGGGATACCATTCTCGTTTGTTTTTCTGGGACTGTGTTACTTCACTTCAGCATGATGTCTTCTAGCCCAGCCATTCCTGCAAAACTCATGATGTCATCTTTCTTTACCGCTGCATAGAACTCCATTGTGTAGATGACCACATTTTCTCTATCCAGTGTGCAGTTGAGGGCACTGGGTTGGTTCCAGCTCCTTGCTAGGCATGTATCTCTGCAGTGGGTTGAGTTTTGAGGGTACATGCCCAGGAGTGGTATGCTGGGTCGGGTGGCAAGTTCATTCCAAGTCTTCCAAGGGTTCTCCACATGTTTCCATAGTGGGGAATGAGTTTAACATTCCCACCAGCACTTGGTGGGACGAGTGTTCTCCCTTTCCCCACAACCTCTCCAGCACTTGGTGTCATTTGTTTTCTTGATCCTAGCCAGTTTTTTGGAATAAGATGATATCTAGAGGGGTTTTGATTTGCATTTCCTTAATGATATGATGTTGAACACTTCTTAGATGTTTTCAGCCATTCTAATTCCTCACTTGTGAAGTCTCTGTTCATCTCTTTGCTCCATCATGAGTTGGGTCATTTGTTTCCTTCTTTGTTTTTTGAGTAGTTTATATATTCTGGAAATCAATGCTTTGCCAGATGTTTCGGGAGAAGGTTTCCTCCCACTCTGTGGGATTTCTCTTCATCACAAAACTTCAATTGTCAACTCTTGCACAGCTGCTGTCTGATTTAGGAAGTCTTTTCCTACACCTATGTCTTGTAGTTCGGCTGGCAAGTTTTTTTTCTATGCCTTCAGAGTTTGGGTTACGTTAAGGTCTTTATCCACCTGGATTGACTTTTGTACAGGACAGAGGTAGGGGTTTAATTTCATTCTTCTACAAGTGGTGATCCAGTTTTGCCAACACCACTTTATTTTTATTTTTTTGTTTTTATTTTTTTTCCTTCAATTTCTCTAATCATATTTATAATTGTCCGTTTGAGATCGTTCCTGAGTTATATCCAAGGAGTCCTTCACTACAGAGTACTTGAATGGGAGTATTAGTATTTGGCAGAGGTCCGTTTGAGTCTTTTATATTTTTTTTTTTTTTTTCATTGAGCTTTAGGGATTTGGGTAGCTTCGTTAGAATGGTTCTAATGTGAAGCTTAGGTGTTTATTGAGCTAACACTGATTCTGGTTATATTCTTCAGGTGGTTTTTTTTTTTTTTTGACTGTAATTGATGTACAGGTGTGGATACTTTAGGTTCCAAAATTCTAACTCTATCCTCTAACATGTACAACCAACATCCTTCACTCAACCAGCAAACAGTTTGCCTTGCAACACCCAGGCCAGCCCAATTCCCTAGGCCTGTGGAACTCACACCCAGAGAACCCAGGCACTCCTGGTCCTGTGGACTCGAAGGTCCAACACCTCCACTGCAGTGCAACAGGAGTCCCCCACATCCAAGTGGGATTGAGCCCCAATAACTCACCCAGTGAGATGTACTCAAAGAACCACCTACAGCATCCCATAATCTACTGACAAATCCCCAGAGCTTAGAAGCTCAGCTGACACTGGGTTTCCCTGTTGTCTCCTGACATCCTAAAGCGATGTCTATAGCACTATACTGTAGTCACTAAGTATACAAATGCCCTCAGACTGCTCCTAGGCTTCCCAATGCTCATGGAGCCCTAGGTCCCCCTTTCTGACTTTACCTCAGCTGCTCAAAATACCCATAGCCCCAGGAGCCGCATCTTGGAAAGGGCAGTCTTCAATATTTAAATTACAATAGCTATTACCTGTGGATACTGACTTGATCTGTTTTATACATTGGTTTCATATCAGGTTTAGTTTGGGGCAGAAAACACTATTACATAACAAACTTATATAATAATGCACTATTTCTTTAAACTTTCTTTTATCAAAAATATCTTATTTACACACCAAAAATTAATAATATTAATAGAAACAAGAGAATAAACTTGTTAGAAATCAGAATTTTATAGGATGTTGTACTATATACCCAAATAACAATTTAATTTTTAATGATTAGAAATGGAAATGGAACTCTAGAAGGAGTCACTATAATAATGCCCATTTCTTCTTATTAGTAAAATATAAATATTGTCTCCATTTTTTTACCCTTCTATTGTATTTTACTATATAGAGCACTTTAGTTACTCATTTAACCAAGAAATATCAGTAACTTAAAGTGTATATCATGAATATGTTGTTATATTAGAGATTTGATTATCTTTTGTGTAATTTGGATAAGAGTCAACTCAAATTTTGGGGTATCTCTATCTAGACTAAATAGGGTTACATTAAATGTTAGACAGTATTATAATGACTTTTAGTTTAATTGTTTGTGTTCACTTACATAACACTAAAATATATATATTTGAAAACTACTTTTTCTTCAAAATTTTCTAAATAATTATATATATACATATATATGAAATAAGGACAACAGCTGACAAGTGGGACCTATCAAACACAAAAGCTTTTTGTACAGCTAAAGAAAATCAAGGAAGTGAAGAGAGAAAACCCACAGAGTGGGAGGCAAACTTCACCACTGATACATCTGACATAGCATTAACATCCAGAATATATAAACACTTAAAAAACAAAGAAGAAAACAAATGACCTACTCAAAAGATGGAGTAAAGAGCGAAACAGAGTTTACCAGTAATAAGATGGCTGAAAAACATCTAAAAAGTGTTCAACATCATTAATAATTAAGGAAATGCATATTAAAACCACACTAAGGTAATCATCTCCTCAACCCAATAAGACTGGCCAAGATCAGAAACAAAAGACACCAAATGCTGGAGAGGTTGTGGGGAAAGGGGAACACTCATACACTGCTGGTGTGGAATGTAAACTCATACAACCACTGTGGAAAGCAGTGTAGGAGACCCTTAAAAGACTCAAAATGAGCCTACTGCCTGCATCCAGCCATACAACTCCTGGGTGTATACCCACAAGACTCATCCTACCACAAACGCAGACGCACAGCTATGTTTATTGCAGCTCTCTTCACAATAGCAAAGAGCTGGAACCAACCCAAATGACACTCAACTGATGACTGGATAACAAAAATGTGGTACATCTACACAATGGAGTTCTATGCAGTGATAAAAATAGATGACATCATGAACTTTGCAGGTAAATGGGTGGAACTCAAAGCCATTATGCTAAGTGAAGTAACACAGTCCCAGAAAAAAAAAAAAAAAAGGCAAATGGTTTCCCTCATTTGTGGATGCTAATACCAAATCTCCAGTTCATAGGCAAACTGAGCAACTTATTATTATATTTCATTGTATCTGAGAGAAACTGGTTATTATAATGTGAATCTCTTAATGGGTCTAGATTGACCTACCAGTTTATCACACATTGTAATTACATATATGGGTGGAAATATGTTTCATATTCTAAAAAAAAAAAAGATGGTGAAATTATACTTCTTTTTACCTGCATGCAACTTTACTGTTAAAATGTGAATCCCTAAATGTGTTTTGTTTTTTTTTTTTGTTTCATTTATTTTTGTTTATGTCATATATGCATATTGGGACAAAAAAAGGAGAGAAAAACCTATTCGAAGAAGATGACAAAACAGTAAACTCCTGCATCGAAAAGGTTATAAAAGACTGAGAAAAAAGATGCAAGACAGGACTTAACAGTATGACCAGAATCCATGAGCTGGGTGGAGGGCAGGGGGGCGCAAGGGGTGGGCATGGATGGGGTAATGAGTCTAAATTTGATTAAGAAATGTTGTATGAAATGCACTCAATAAAAATTAACTTAAAAATGAAATTTAAGAGTTCGACTATGTTTAGGTGATTATAATTTGGCATAGTAATACTCCACATCATTTAAAACTTCATTAAAACCAAAATTAGCATTATTTTATCATTTGGAAATATACCAAGTGAAATATTAGGTATTAGAAAACCATTAAAATAGGGCTGGAGAGGTGGCCTAGCGGTTAACAGAGGACCCAGGTGATCCCCAGCAACCCACATGGCGGCCGAGAAACCGTCTGAAACTCCAATTCCAGGAGAGCTCCAGTTCCAGGGGAATCCGAGACCCTCTCTGCCTGCTGCGGGCATTGCACGACACGGGTGCACAAACCTGCATGCAGACGTACAATTGATACACGACGAAAGAAATAAAAAATAAATAAATAAATTAAAAAAAAAACCATAAAAAAACTTATAAAAGAAACATAAGAGGNTCCCAGTGCTAGGATTAAAGCAATGCACCATTGTGGCCAGCTTAAAGATGTGTCTTTCGCCACCATATAGGTGCTGGGGAATTGAAACCTGGGTCCTCTGCAAAGAGTTTGTTTGTTGGTTGGTTTGGTGTTTTTTTTTCTCTTTTTGTCCTAGGTTGCGCTGTTCATGTGCAAGAAATTCATGTTGCCCTCCGTGCAACCAATAGAAAACGACAACCTACATAACAATTTCATCTTTATTGATTACATAAAAGATCATTAATTTTAAATACCTGAAAGTACATAGAATCTTCTCATGTGAAAATATTTGGCACCACTTCTTTCTACCACATGAGTTCGAGAAATGTTGAGTTACTCGTGGTACTCAATTGTCAATTTAGCTGAAGATAAATACCATGGAGCATTTCTGGAGTCCGTATGATTGAGTTCTCAGCTGAAGGTGGAACATGTGACTCTAAAATTTAATCTCCTTGAATATTTGTAGTATATTAGGCTAGAAGAATCTGGACACAGTCCTTTTTCCACTTAGTCAGTATGCAGTTATATGATGAGATGGTCTCTTTCAGTGGATGACATTATTTAGTTGATTTATCTTCTTAAAAGACTCTAACTCATTCTGATTATATTTTATTTTTTTTTTTTTGAGACCAGGATCTCTATAGGAACCCAGCAGGCCTGGAAACTCAATATGTAGAAACCAGGCGATGGCCTTGAACTGGCAGAGATTTGCCTGCTGCCTCTACCTCCCAAGTGCTAGGATTAAAGGCATGCACCATTGTGGCCAGCTTAAAGATGGTTCTTAGCCACCATATAGGTGCTGGGAATTGAACCTGGGTCCTCTGCAAGAGTTTGTTTGTTGGTTGGTTTGGTGTTTTTTTTCTCTCTTTTGTCTTTTTACTAAGATCTTAAGTTTTATACCTGAAGTACAATTTCTCAGGGCAGTTGGCACTCTTAACCACTGAGCCATCTCTCCAGCCCCTCATTCTGAATGTTTAACAATCATATTTAAAAGTCCTTATTTTCTAGACCAATTAATGCTTAAGAAATTTTGTTGTTGTAAGTAAATACTCAAACCTCAAGCATTAATTTTTTTTAATTTTTTTAAATTTTTTATTTATTTCCATATGTGTATGAATGTATTGTCTGCATGCAAGTCTGTGCACCCGGGACGTGCAATGCCGCGGAGGTCAGAAGAGCGATGGCCTAGCGGTTAAGAGCGCCGACCGCTCTTGCAGAGGACCCGGGTTTGATCCCCAGCACCCACATGGAGGCCGAGAGCCGTCTGAAACTCCAATTCCAGGAGAACTCCAGTTCCAGGGGAGTCCGACGCCCTCTTCTGACCTCAAGCATTAATTTCAAGTTAAGGTATTTACTTTTGACCTTGAAAAACTTACTGACTCAAAAGCATTTTTTTTAAATTAATGATTTTTTTTTTGGTCTTTTTGAGACAGGGTCTCTCTTAGTCCCAACTGGCCTGGAGCTCACTATGTGTTGCTTCCTCTGTCTGTGCAAGCTGACAGTCAGTTCTTTAGCGTGCCTTTGGCTAGCTGTTAGCTGAGGCCGCAGACTGAGATATAGTGGGAAAGGGCAGGAATTCCAGATGAGTCTGAGACCGATCAAAGAAAAGAGCATCCTGGGAGAAATTCCAAGAGACAGAACAAATCATTTATTGACAGGAGTTGGGGATCTTACATACCAACATCGTGCTCTTCAAGCAAGAATGGGGGCGGGGGGGGGGTGAGAGGGTGCACGGGAATTTCACAGAGTTCAATGTTAATGAGCCATCATGGCTCCACCGGTTCTGAGGAACCAAAACGTGCTGTTAGATAATGAAGGAATGTAACACTTCTTTGCCTGAACCTTCAAAGCAGGGCTGTGGTGCTGACATATGGATTGGGAGGGATTGGCTCATGCCCCTGACCTTCACAGGTAATCAGGGTAAAGAATCCAGACACCCCCCTTTGATGCTCCAGCCAAATGAAACATCAGTCCCACAGCTATGTAGACCAGGCTGGCCTTGAATTCACAGAAATTGGCCTGCCTCTGCCTCCCAAGTGCTGGGATTAATGGTGTGTTCCACCATACCTGGCATGATTTTTATATTATAATCAATTTAGTTATAATCTTTATTTTTTGAGTTTTAAAGGAGGGCTTAATTTATTTACAACATCTTCGGACAATCAACTCAGGAGGATGTGGCCATGAGTTGCGGGCTGCAGGGCTTTTTATAAATACAACAGCCAATCAGAGTTTAACAGCACAGTTAAAATTACCAATCAAGGAGAAGCACATGAAGCAAGCAAACCAGTCATTCCTAGAGTGATTCAGGGAAAATGACTTAATGGTATCTGAGAACACTATCCCTGAGTTTTTATAATCCTCTATCTCATTATCCCCTCTCAAATGTGAGGTCTTCAGGTCCTTGAAGGAAGTTCATAAGAGTCAAACTACAGTTGGTGTTTCCAAGATGGAATGATCTCTGCAAGAGAGGGTGCTGTATTGGGTCCTGAGCACCACAAGTTTAATAGAATTTACCCACTGGTTAATAAATCTGTCAAGTGAGTTAAGGATGCATGAGCCACAAGTCAGAGCAGTCAGTGTGTTTACCGACAGATCCAGGAAGTCTTCAGCTCTCAGCTGAGAAAGAAACTGGGTCTTTGGGGGGGTCTTGACCCTAAAATGCCTAGCCAATTTTTAGCTCCTATTTTTATCACATTACCCTCTGCAGAGGTCACCCCAATTGCCAAGAGGAAATAGGGGCACCAACCCCTCTGACTTCTTCCATGCTGAAAAGCGGCATAGAGGGTGGCAACTGGGGTACCCCCTGCTCAGTGGGCCTATCTAAAAGACCCCCAAAAGCATAGCTATAGAGAGAACAAAGTCCTTGACTGGTGCCTGTGAAGGAGAAGTGAAGGTGAGAGTGGTTAGGTACGTTTTCTAGCCAGGGAACCAAGAGAAGAACAGGGCAAATTAAATGTCCAACTTAAAATGTCCAGGCGTGGTGGTGCACGCCTTTAATCCTAGCACTTGGGAGGCAGAGACAGGCGGATATTTCTGAGTTCAAGGCCAGCCTGGCCTACAGAGCGAGTTCCAGGCCAGCTGGGGCTACAGGGCGACCGGTTCCGGGAAAAGTACAAAAAAAAAATAAAAAAAAAAAAAAATAAAAAAAAAAAACTAAAGGTCTTCCGGGAGAATGCGCTAACACGGGGCGAGGGTACGGGGGGGCGCCCCTGGCGGGTTGGGTAAGGTGTGGCAGGGGGAGCGGCACGGCAGGAAGCGGCGGGCCCGGCAGGGGGAGAGGCCGGGGGAGGGCCCCGTGGGAGGTGCGAAACGATCAAGAGGTGGGAGTGGACGGATAAAGGTGAGGAGGTGACAAACAAGTTATGAGGCACAGTGGGACGGCAAGCGAATGAGGGGGAAGCACAATCGCTCAGACGTGGAAAAGGAAAGAGAAGGGAAGGACGGAAGCGGGGGGGAGACTGGGGGGGGGGGGGTATGGGAATGCCAGACAGTTTAGGCCCAGAGGAAGTCCAAGCTGTGGGGTCGGCAACAAACGGGGGTGATGTGATTCGTGTAGGTCTGAGGAGTCCGCGGGGTCTGGGGGGGGGAGGCGGGGGACTTGGGGGCGTGTGTATGGACCAGGGCGAGTCCACAGGAGGGCTCATAGCTGACTTGCTGGACCATGCGGCTCTTTGTGAAGCAGGAGGGGGTGAGATCGTTTCCGCTTTTAGAGGACGACGGGCTGGGAGGCCGGTTACGGGGAGCGCACAAGACAGTCAGCCCTGCACAGGAGGACGGGGGCACCGAGCAACGGGTGACGACAGGGCTGGGGGTGGTGGGGGGGGGGGTGAGACCGTGGTGCGCCCCAGAGCCGCACGTGGGCCCGGTGGAGAACGCTACAGAGAGCGGGGGCCCGGCGCCTCATCGGTGCTGGGATTGAAAGTGGGGCGCAGGCACCCTCGCCAGCAGCGAACAGGGCCAAGAGACGCCCCCCCAGACAGAGGCCCCCGGGGAACGGAGGGACCGTCAAAAAACAAAGGTGTGCCTAAAGCCCGCAAGCGGAATGGGGCGGGGGCAGGATAATGGGAGGGCCCCAGCAGAATAGGCGTATAGGGTCAAGTGGAGACCACCAGCCGGAGAAATGGGAAAGCACGGGGATGAAGAGTGTAGATAAGCGGGGTGACAAATAACCCAAGGCAGCCGCAGGACGAAGGTGAAGAAGAAGCGAGAGGGGAAACATTCCAGGAGGGGACAGCAAGGCAGAAGCCCACAAGAGAGGAAGTAACCATAGGTGTACAGGAGGCCCAGCTACCAGTGAGAAAACGGGTGACGACACGTGACGACAATGCTAGGACATGGCCCGGGCGGTGCCCAGACCCCTGCACAGCCGGCGGGGAGAGGTGCCCCCAGGAAAGGCACGGTAGGTGTGGAGCACATGACCTAGAAACAGGAAAAGAAGCGGAGAGGGCTGGAGCCCCAAGCCCAGCCAGGCGTCCCCGCGGGATCGGCAGGGGCAGCTGGGTGCAGGGAGGGAGAGAACCGGGCGGGCGGGGAGCCAATAGGATGCGCGGTAGGCAGAAGGAAAGGCAAATAAGTGAACCACGGGCACTGAACGACCAGAATCAGCACAGCGGCAGGAGGCAGGAGGGCAGCCACGATCTGGGGGCGAGGGCCCAGGAACTAGGGGTAGAGGCCACTGGCAAACCAGGAGGGGACTAGACCCAGTAGCATACGCGCGATATTTAGAAGCCTAACTCCGGCGTTTAGGGGAAACTAGTTAAAGTGTTTTATACCAATTGATTCTGAAACGATGGGGTCCCAATTTAATACAGTTCTTATCTTTCTTACTAAACCTGAATGTTACCCTCTAGTGTAGAGAAACTTGGGCCAAATCTGGATACATAAAAGATAAACTGACTAGCGCTTACATTTTACTTCTTGAACTACTGGACTGAACAATGACCTTCGAAAAATTAAGCTTATTTATGTAGTCTCATCTGTTACCTACCATAACAAACCTCAGACTGTAAGCACTGTTGCATAGATCCATCTC
The DNA here is from genome assembly GCA_009823505.1 of Rhizomys pruinosus. NCBI lineage: Eukaryota > Metazoa > Chordata > Mammalia > Rodentia > Spalacidae > Rhizomys > Rhizomys pruinosus. Next base: position 1,694,242 of record VZQC01007521.1, read on the forward strand.
ATCATAAATCCTTACTAAACTATTTTCATTTTCATGTCCTTCTAACATTTTTGACCTTCTCATAACATTAACAAAAATTTTCCATCTGTTGAGAGAATTTTCCTGGCCGGCGTCACTAGGCATTTACTATTTTATTCTGTATATAGAGGAACAGGTACCTTTAAAAATTACTCTTTTTTTGTTGTTTTTTTTGGTCTTTTTGAGACAGGGTCTCCCTTTACTCCCAGCTAGCCTGGAGCTTGCTCTGTGGACGAGGCTGGCCTTGAACTCACAGAGATCTGCCTGCCTCTGCCTCCCAAGTGCTGGGATTAAAGGCATGCGCCACCACGCCTGGGAGGTCTAAAATTTCATAATTAAAAAAAATTTTTAATTAATTAATTTTTTATGTGTATGAATGTACTGTCTACATGTAGGTCTGTGCACCCGGGCCATGCACACATCTTTAATCCTAGCACTTGGGAGGTAGAGGTAGGCAGATCTCTGAGGTTCAAGGCCAGCCTGGTCTACAGAGAGAACTCCAGGACAGCTGGTCAGCTGGTACTAAAAGGGACACCCTGCCTCAAAAATACCAAAAAAGAAAGGAAAAAACGAAAATAGGATCCTTAAACGACCAACTCAGATGCTGATTCAAATGAATAATTACCACCCAAAAGTTCTGAAGCATTTGATAGACTCAGAGACAATAAATTTAGCTATGTATAGTATCCAAATTTCAGGCCTCTACATGCATTTTCTTATATCCATATTTAAAGTTTGCATGTTCGCATTTAATCTGGTATGCTAAAACAAAACCAATAATTTTGTGCACATAAAGGATGGAAAGAAAATGGAAGTGGCCACTTTGACAGAACCAACATGAGACAATTACAATGACTGAATTACAAACACACAAGAAAAATTAGACACATCATGAGTATGGCTAAGTGAATCTTAGAAACATGGAAGACCAGTTACCATAAACACAAGACATAAATATTGCCTTTAAATCTGGAAAAGGGTGGATCCCTTTCTTCTGTAGCCTGCAGTACAAGATACAGAGGGTCACATAGCTTTGGGTGGGGCAGGACCCCAGGGGAGCCTCTAAATTTTCTAGCAGAGCAGGGATACAGCTCGGTGGCAGCTGAGGACCCCTGAGCCAAATGGAAGGTTGGACCAAGAGGCCCAGCCAAGTAACAATATCACAGATCAAACCTACCACCCTGGCCTCTTGCCGGGGTTTGAGAGATCTCCTTAGGGCCACCTCCAGTCCAGTTCCTATAAAGGTCTGAGGCTACAGGGCTTTACTTTCTCTTGTGCTTTAGACTCTGGAAAAGGAAAGAGCATTAGATCCAATGGAGAGATGGTGTTATCCCCATCACTCATATTTCCCCATCTTTCCAGCAGTAAGAGAACTTAAGGAAAAATATAGTCCAGAAAATGAAGGAGATAAGAATAAATAAATAAAACACAAAAATGGACAGGTGGGATCATACAGACTCAGACACCAGATACATGAAGGGATCATTTCTCACTCCCACACGCACCCACTCACCAGTTAACAACAACAACAACAACAACAACAACAACAATAACAAAAAACAACCAGGCTGAGAAAGACATCTCTTTTCAGTGCCCCAAAGAGTTCAGGCCGCCTCTGGCCCCCTGAATGGGGCTTTAAACAGTTTAGAGCTCTAGTCCACAAATGGGCCTGTCCAGACAAGTGTGCACTCAGAGGGACCGGAGCTGGGGAACTTCTCCCTAAGGCTTCTCCTAGCCACTCTCTTACTCTAATGAGTGTCCCTGCTGATTACCCTCCTCAGGGGCCACTTCTAAATCTCGGCAGAGCCTCCAAATGTTGTAAAGTTGCACTGGAGAGACCACTCACATAACCACATGGAGTGTTAAAGGAGGGTTTAATTTAATTATGATGCCAGGCCAACGCTCAACTTGGGAAAAATGTGGCCCTTAGTTATAATCTTAATTATTTTTATTAAGTGTAACTCTTTTCAGTCTTTCTACAACATACTTTAATCTTTTAACATTATTTTCATCCATTTCTAGTTTTTTTTTTACTCTTCTGATTTATTTTACTTTGAAGTCTATTTTGTCTGATATTAAAATAGCAACATCTGCTTTCTTTTTGGTACCATTCTTGGAATATTTTTCTCCATCTTTTCAGTTTAAGTTGGTGCCTATCCTTGAGAGTAAAATGGGTTTCTTGTAGAAAGCACATAGATGGGTTCTGTTTCCTAATCCAATCTCCCAGTCTATGTCTTTTGATTGCGGAGTTTAGTCCATTAATATTTAAGGTTATAACTGAAAGATATGTGTTACTTCCTTTCACCTTATCCACTTGCATTTTTGGTCTACCATTTCCAGTTTGTATCTTACCATACAAAGTCTTTTTAATCCAAAAGCATTTTTATTAAATCATCCTTTGCCAACAATATATCTTATACCTAAAATCTTTTAAACTCCATTTTTCTTTTTTTTTAATTTTTATTTATTTATTTTTGTATGTGTATGAATGTACTGTCTGCATGCAGGTTTGTGCACCCATGTCGTGCGACGCCACGGAGGTCAGAAGAGGGTCCTGAATTCCCCTGGAACTGGAGTCAAAGACGGTTCTCAGCCGCCATGTGGGTTCTGGGGATTGAACCTGGGTCCTCTGCAAGAGCAGTCAGCGCTCTTAACTGCTAGGCCATCTCTCCAGCCCCCTCCATTTTTCTTTAACTTGATTTAAGATTTAAGTAAGTATATAAGGCACTTTGAGATGATTTTTGTTAAAAAGCATTTGCTTCTCGTTAGAATTTGTGGCATCCAGAAGTTAAAATTTTGATATTTTTTACCTGATTTCTTGTTTGTCTTTGCAGTACGTATGTCAATCATTTAACACATTAACACATATTTACCTAAACTGTGTTTTTTTAATTAAAAGCATAAAGATGAATAATTATCTCAAATATATTATTATAGTGTAACACATTAAGATGTCTATAAACTTTAAAATGTCTTGGTAAGCCTTGAAGCAGATTTATTAAATAATCATTTTTCTTTTTAAATTTAGACTTATTTTTACCTAGGCTTGCCAAAAATATAGACCTTAACAAACTTGTTTGTTGGTTTTAAAGAGGCAGTAGTCACCTTAAAATCCTTGTATTTATATCTGCATAACATACATATATCTAAAAGCACAGGGATAAGTGTATTTTTTTAAATCATTGGAGTAAAGAGTTTAACACCTCAGGAAAGGAATTATCCATAGGAAAAAAATGGCCCCTGGAATAGGAATAAGCACCTCTTCAAATTGGTTTCTGTCCTCAAGTAATAAGAACTAAGTTGTAGAGCCAGAATGGAGACAAGAATCTGGGAGTTAAGATCTTGACCAGAACTGTGTAATTAAGTATATCTGTCTTTTTAAAAGAGCAACAACAACAACAAAAAGAATTTTAAATATATTTGAAATCTAAAAATGCATGTTAATTTGCTGAAACAAAGACCTAGGACCATTACTTTTCTCTATTGGTTTCACTTAACTGGACATGGATTCAATATTCTTTCTGTGGAAGGAAATTTAACACAAAGATCTTTAGCAAACATATATATCCATTATTTTACCTGTAATACCAGTTTTTGTTTTTTGTTTTGTTTTGTTTCTTGTCTTTTCAAGACAGGGTCTCCATGTAGCCCCAGCTGTCCTGGAACTCACTCTGTAGACCAGGCTGGCCTTGAACTCACAAAGATCCACCTGCCTCTGCCTCCCAAGTGCTAGGATTAAAGGTGTGCACCACCACGCCCTGCTCATGTAATTCAGTTTTAATAAAAACCTTACATTTGACAATTTTATATTCAGAATATTTTGAAAAAGAAATTACTTTGTTACCTCTATTATATAATTGAAATAAAAATGTTAATTATATATATATTTATTTAGAACCTATATTGGAAGGAAGTCCTAATAAAAATATATGTATATAGTGTTAAATTTTGCAGCTTAATGAAATTTTTATCTTATGATTCCAATGAGTTTTTTTGGTATAAGCACAACATTGTTTCAGGTTTTGTGACACATTTAATAGATCCAAAGATATTGTCTTAATAGGTTTTGAGATGTTCAGAGTACCCAAGTTTATAAGACAGCATATATATATATATATATATATATAGAGAGAGAGAGAGAGAGAGAGTAGGCTTTTTAATATATCACCAAAATACATTTTAGATGTACACTTGTACATTTTAATTGGGCATACCAAAAAATAAAAACAAGACAATCTGCATGTAGCTTCAAATGGCCCTAGAACCATGGAGGTAAATGGAAAGAAGGAGCCTGATAGAGGATAGGAGGAGACAGGTTTCACCAAGGGTGAAATGGTAAAATGGGGTGTTTAACTGGAAGGAGAAGAGGGAAGGTTATACAAGAAACCATGGGGTTAAAGAGAAGAAAGAGCTTAAGAAAGGGGGGGGGTCATAGAAGACAAGTACTATCAAGTGTGAAATGGGGAAAATGTGGGTACTTTAACTGGAGAGGGAGGAGGGAGGGTTAGACAAGGAAAGAGAGAAGAGATAAATATTGCTTAAATGGTATGAAAACCCAGAGGTAAATGTATCAGCTCAACAGCCTACTGTAAAATACACATACAATATCTGTACATGAGTTCATGTGTATAGCTGAAGGCTATATAACAAGAAACACAGTGACAGACAGGGTAATCCAAGAGACTCCCAAAATAACACAGGCTACTGCCACAGCCCTTGATTGTCTCTCAGAATCTGAAGATAAAATCCTACTTTTGAAGATGGGACATACTTTGGACACAGGACTTGGAGCAATGGAGCTGGAACAGACCTGGATGCCTCCTTACTGAAGACTAGCTCTTATAGTTTTGGAGGACACTATGAAAGCAGCTAAGTGAGAATATCAATCATTGGTCCACCCCAGCTTTAAAGCCTAATGACTACAATAATGACCAGCACAGCCATCTATATTGGGGAAATAGTGGCACTTTTATCTCAGGAGTTATCAATAGCTAATTGAACTTAAAGCCCACTCAACTGGAATAAACTCACGTGTGACACTGTAAACATAGCCAAATACACATGGCTAGAAAGGTCATAGGTTTTAGAGAAAACCTGAAGGCTGTCACATTCCTAGACAAGCATAATTTCTCACTATATACTAAATATAGATCCTTACATTTGCAGACAAGTATGCAAGTCATCACTCATCAATGAAGCTTCCTTTGCAACAGAGATTATCACAGATTTCCACAACTGGTTTCACACAGAGAAAAGAGTCTGTGAAATGCCCAACCCTAGGTGACACATTTACAATTGAACCTCTACATGTAAGACTCATGGAAGATAGTGCAACAAAGTGTAGAGAAAATACAGCAAAACTTCCTCATACAACAAAGTACGATGAACACAAAAGACCACAACTAGCCAAAATTTAGAGAATAAGAGACTGCAGAATGCGGGTCCCTGGACAGGACTCCTATATTAGACTTTGCCCACCACCCATGGCTCCGTGACCATTGAAGAAGAGGCAATAGAAAGATTGTATGATTCAGGGGAGGAGGTGCATGGCCACAAGGAAACAGAATCTTACAGGCTCCTGGAACCTTGCTCATATGAACCTGCAGCAATGGCAACACAAGACCTATGCAAACACAAGCAGACCAAAACTAGCATAGAGCTAGGGAAATGGGCAGAAGGGCAGTCAGTACTTCTGGAGAACTATTGGCAGCTGGTCACTGCTGGGTGAGGGAGAGTTCATCTTCTTTAGGGAGTGACACTAGACAGGCTGAAGAGGCTTGAGAGGATGAACTCACACAAACGGACATCTGGGTACACAAACCTGACTCAATAGGCCTTAACATACATGAAAAAAATGCATGAAGTCCTGTGTACAGTGCAGATAATAAAGCTGGGCTAAATATGATTAAAATGTGTGAAATCCACAGAAAGTCTATAAAATATGTTTAAAAAACAATAAAATATTTTGCTTAAGTGCACAGCTTAAGGAGACTTTAGTATAGCAAAATATATTAATACAGGAGAGCTCTGATATCTGCAATGGATTATTCTATCAAGGAGATGTTGGCCAGGGGATCCAAGACCCCCCCCCAAAAAAGGTAAAGACTTCTTGCCTGTAAACTGGGATACCTGCAAGAAGAGAGGTGATAAGGCCCTGTTGTCGAAGACCTGATGTAAGCATGGGAAAGGTGTATTGAGACTGCACTTGTAAGTGCACAGAGGCCACTAAACCAATAAAGCAAATATAGGTCTCCTTGAGTCAAGCAAGTCTCCTCCATCAGCACCAGCTACACCTCACCTGCCTGGAAATGCTGTGCAGCAGTGGCAGCCATATGCCCGTATATCCCAAATCTAATTGGCTATTAGCTCTCTCCTTAGAGGAATAACCCATGGCTGATGCCACAAGCTTACATCCTCTAGTGGTTAGGAGATGTTATAAGCCACAGTGAAACCCTGTCATATTTTACAGGAAAAAATGTAATTCATAGATTAACATACCATCCAAATATCTGTGTCTATACCAAGGTAACGTACCATAACAATCAGTACTGTTTAAATACTTATATATCTAAATGCCTGTGCTTCATTAGTAGGACTGAAATGTTATTCCTGGATAAACTGTCAGCCCATGAAAGGAAACAGCCAGAATTGACCAGAGTCCAAAACAACAGCTCCAGAGAAAGTAGACTGTTTTGTGTCTCATCCACACGTGGCCCTTTTCTAAGCCTAGGGAACAATCTGTGGAAGAGGGGGCGTGGTGAATGTAAGGGCTGGATTGGGGTGAATGGTGAATAATACGCAATATAGACTGGACACTTATTTGATCAACTTGATTGGACGATACAAGCCCCTCAGCTAGATGGTGGGGCCCTTGGGCTGTGTGGTTTGGGCACAACTGCTTCAAATTGGTGTTCATGAAGGATACTTGTATCATAACATTATTACTGATTGTTAAAAATGAAAAAAAAAGAAATTAAAATTTTAAAAAAGAAAAAAGGGGCTATAGATAGATATGAAAACTTTTTGTCAAAAAAACTTGCAACCCAAATCTTAAAACTAACAGGGAGAAGATTTGTATGTTCCAACAGCGCCAGAGTATCACCAAATTAAGGGCTGAGAAAGAAAATGCAGCTTTGCAGTGAGTAGGATGTACCAGAAAGTGCCAGCAGAAGGATTGACTACTTCTCGGGCATTGAAGGAAGAAATGCCTCAGATGGCTCCAGACATCAGGCCCCTCGTTGATCCTATATGTAACAACTATTTTTAATGATTCCTAATCGAATGTTACCTTCTAGGTGCTGCAAAGGTTTAGAATACAAGAGACTTTTTAATCTTCCCCCCCATAGAATAAGGAGAACAAGCATGATGAGGTCGTTCCTCCAACTGTAGATTCGGAGCAAGCTGTTATAAGGTTATTCTCTTGTTAAAATCTAATAAACACTGCCTTCTTTTTAATTGACTAATGGACATAAAAACTGTGAAAAGATTATTCTCTATTCAAGAACCAAATATAATGCTAAAAGTCTCCTTAAGCTATGCTCACTTCAACAAAATATATTAATACCAGGGCTCTACATCACATGGATTATTCAACCAAGGAAGATGTTGGCTAGGGGATCCAAGCCCCCACAAATGAGTAAGGCCCTTGCCTCCAACGGGATATCTGCAGGAAAGAGTCGTCGGCCCGAGTTGTGAAGATCTGATGTAAACAATGGAAAGATGTGATTGGGGACCGCACTTGCAAGTATACGGATGGTCTCTGGGAGCCAAGAGAGTGTTACCAAAGCCACTAAACCAATAAAGCAAATATAGGTCGCCTGGAGTCAGCAAGATCCTCATGTCACCACCAGCTACACCTCACCTGCCTGGAATACTGTGCAGCAGTGGCAGCCATATGTCTGTACTAATCCCAAATCTAATTGGCTAGTAGCTCTCTGCCTTGGAGGATACTGAACCCACGGCTGATGCGCACCAGCGTACTACCTCTACATGGTTAGGAAGTTATAAGCCACAACGAAGAAATCCCGTCATCTTTTAACAGAAAGGCAATGCTAAATAGAATTAACATACCATCCAAACATCTGTGTCTATACCAAAGAAGTAACCTCCTAACAATTATGTACTGTTTAAATACCTATATATCTAATGTGTGTGTGGCTTCATTAGTATGGAATCGAAAGGCAAGATTATACTGTTTTAATACCTAATATCTATTGCATGTGCTTCATTATAAGATGAAAGGTTATTGCCTAGAACAGTGGCAGACCCATGAAAGAAACACAGCCCAGAACTGACTAGAGGGAGAACCAAGACATCAGCCCAGAGAAAGTAGAGTGTTTCTGCTTCTCATCCACCTGTGCCCCTTTCTACTCAACCCAACCGCCAAAAAAAAAACAAACCAAAAAATAATATAAATATTAAAACCCCACCAAAAAAAAAAAAAAAAAAAAAAAAAAAAAAAAAACAAAAACAAAAACACACAAACAGACCAAAAACCAAACAACAAAAGAAACAGCTACCACAACACCAACACAAAAAACAGAAAACCAACAGCCAACAACAAAAAAAAACGGTGCAAGCTTAAAAAAAAAAACCAAACACACCTAGAACCCACACCCACAAAAACCCACCACAAAAACCAAAACGCCACGAAGAGGGGGCGGGTAGAATGTAAGGGCTTGATTGGTTAACGGTGAAACTACAAACAATATAGACTGGACACTCATTTTGATCAACTTGATTGAACATACAAGCCGCCCCCCCCCCCCCCCGCTGGAATGGCGGGACCATGAGCTGTGGGGTTGGGCACAACTGCTTGCAAAATTTGGGTTTTACATGAAAGGATGCTTGTACTCAAAAAAAAAAAAAAAAAAAAAAAAAAAAAATGAAAACCAAAAACAAAACAAAACAGCAAGAAAGATGAGAAAAGTTCTGGCGGAATGCATGATTCCTGGATGGGTAGGGTGGTGGATGAGGGGAAGGGGAAGGGGATCTGATGCCTGAACTGAATTGGAAAATGATGTATGAAATACACAAAGCATCAAAAAAAAAAAAAAAACAAATAAAAAAATAAAAAAGAAAAAAGAAAAATAAAGAAAAAAACACAATAAAATAATTTTGGCACACAATTTTAAAAGGAATGAGGGGAAAAAAAAAACCCTGAAGTGGTCACAGTTTGGCAAAAAATCATTTTGATGAGAGCTGCAGGTAGAAATTAGCCAGGCAGTTTAGGGTAAAGTCTCCCAAAGAAAAATGACTGCTTCTTTCTTGGCTGAGAACTGGAGGTTCCCCTGCATCTGCCAGTACACTTATCCCTACCTGAGGCTAGAGGTGCTGGAAATATCTAACCCAAAGATGTCTCTGGTTCCACCAGAGCTGGAGGCCAGAGATGCCAATTAGGGGGTCTGGTTTTTTTCCTTATCTCTTTTTCCCTGAAGTAATTCTCTGTTCCTGGAAGATATGCTGAGGATATGACAGAACCTCAAGAGACCTGGGCACATGGAATGAGAACTGGACTGACCAGTTCATCTCTCCCTCCTCTCTGCCCTCCACTAAACCCTTATTAACTCCTGAGCAATGATACTCAATGGTATCCCACTCCTGGGCACCTGTCCTGCTGGGTAGGGGCTCTGTTTTCTTTATCCTAAGTTCCCTATAATAAATACTCCTTTCTAAAACTCATCCTCTGTGGTCCGTTAATTTCATTCTTGGAATTTGAAAATGAGGACCTGAAAGCCTCTGGTGGCCTCTGACTTTCTGGGACCCTAGTCTCTTAAGCTAAGCACAGAGAAGCTCCATGACTCTCAAAGGCACCCTGATATTCTTGTATCATTTTGATACAAAGACCACATGAAAATGGTTACAAAGACACACATGACGCATGTACTTGAGATCTAGATGCATCCAGAGTGAGGGAAAGTAGAAAATTTATATCTCTATTTCTTTAAGATGTGAGAAGTCTTAGTCACATGGTCACAAAAAGAACAAGAGGTAATGTTTTCCAGTGTAGATTTAAGGTAATATTACTTTCTCTCTTTTAAGAGATAAATAGTTCAGGGGGATACGTTCATAGATGAAAATGTTTTTCTCAAAAGGGAAGGAAAGAGGCAAAGGTTTCTGGTCTAAGCTATTAACACTTCAGAAAGCAGGAGGCGGGTAGGAAAGACTTCAGGTTAAGAATAAATAGCTGGGTGTGGTGGCACACTCCTTTAATCCCAGTACACGGGAGGTAGAGGCAGGCGGATCTCTGTGAGTTCAAGGCCAGCCTGGTCTACAGGAAGACCTTGTCTCAAAAGATTAAAAAAAAAAAAAAAAAGGCTAAAACCAGTTACTCCTGACATGTTGCTTTGGATCTAGAATGTGCTGCCCTGGGGACAGTTCTCTCAGTGTCTCAAGATGCTCACTTGGAGACAAGGAACTGCTTAGAGGCCATCTGGGGACTTGCCTCTTATGATGTACCCCCAAAAGCCATGTACTGACCTGGGAACAGAATATGGATGTGAGTCTAGAGGTCTTTAAAGTGGGTCTCTGGCCAGAAAAACAGAAGCAAAGGACCCTAAAGCAACATGCAAGGCCTCCTTAGCAGGGAAAATCAGCCAAGTAACAGGCAGATTCTCAGCAATAATGCTGCAAAGTGGATCTCAACAGAAGTCCCCAGAAACTTCAGCAGTGACAGAGATGTACCTGCCACATGGCTGTCCTTTTAAGCCTGAAGACTCTCCTAAATTTTAGAGACTCACTAATATAATAAAGACACTTTAATGTAGGCTTAAGCATCAGAGTTAAAAGCAAAGGAGCTGTTAAGTGGGAGCAGGGAGGGTGTGTGTGAGAGATATATCCAAGCGTGAGTCTAGCTTCCCAAAGGAGAGTGGCCTTTACAAGTGAGAATTTTCAATATGGTATGGAATCTCTTTCTTCTTTTGTACCTTTTATTATGAAAACAGGTGAGAATCTATTTCATGTAGAATTTTGCTCTGTTAGTAAATAAAGAATGAAGGGAAAAGTCAGAGAAAAAGAATTGGAGGACAAGTTTGGAATTTACATTTAGTTCTGATACAACCTATGAAAAAAATTGTGCTTTTTCAGATGATTTTTTTACATTTCAATTAAAGCAGACTGTGATGTTTTTTAAAAAATGTTTAACTGCCTAGGACTTCCAGTTAAGTGCACAAAATAAACCAAATTAGCACTAATAAACAGTCCCCACGAAGGGAACATACCTTTAATTAGACTTTTACTATTATTTTTTTAACATCTGAAAGTTGAATTAATACACTAATCAAACCTACAACCAACCAGAGTCCAGAATACTGGCTTGGTCTTCTGGAAACATTTGTCCATTCCTTAGATTATATTTGTGAAAAGTGTCCAGATAAAAAGAAGAAGAAAATACTGCAAGCAAGTTTTAACAAATAAGCAGTCGGAATCAAATGTGCCTTCAGATCTCTGAAAACCAAACCAAACGTGGGAACCAAAATGCTCTTTTCAAAGCAATCAACATTTAGAAAGCAAGCCTTTAATGCCAGTACTGGGGGGAGGGGAGGGAGAAGCAAACAAAAACCCCCAAATGTTAAGTTTCCTTAAACAAGGAGCTCAGAATGAACAAATGGACTGTTGACCAAACCAAAGGAGATCCAAGACAGCCCCAGAAAAGAGCTCAGCACCCCCCCCCCCAAGGATACGCCAGAGGACTGGACTCAACTGACTGGACTCAGTGGGCCATGGCAGTACCTTGCCTCCATCCAGGTGACGCCCTTGATGAAAAGTGGATCACGCTTAGGATCCCACATTGCAGTGTCTTAACTGTCGACATAAAAGCAGAGTTTTACCTCAAAAGGGATAAGAGATAGTTTATTCTGGAGCCACATACAGTGACCACGGCCTGGGAACATAGGTTCAGGTGACCCCAAATTCCATGTTCCACTATGGAAGCAGTTTCATGAAGTTTTTATAGTAACAGAACAAAGAAAAGTCATAAATGAAGATGATTCCCAAATACATTGATGGTAACATCAAGTGGGTGGGTACAGAGACAAAGCTCTCGGCTCTGGGCCTCAGATGCTGTCTGGTGGCACTTAGGGCTTAAATAAGTTACTACGTTCTAAAGGTTTCTTATCTGTTGGTCACAGGATGTTAAGACAGAAACAGGGGTGGGCAAGGAGTGGTTCTTCAGGAAGCTGAAGATGGTCTAGGATAAATGGCAACTAGGCTCTGGACTTCCAACACTTGAAATTCTTCATAATCACAGAAGTGCTATTCAATTGATCAGCATCACAGAAGGTTTGGTTTCAAGATGCAATTTTTTCTGGGAAAATCTGTTCACAATGAGAGAGACAGAGAGAGAGAGAGACAGAGAGAGAGAGAGAGAGAGAGAGAGACAGAGAGAGAGAGAGAGATATTACAGCAGGAGGGGACATGTTAGAAAGAAGGCTTTCAGCAGGAGATGGAGGGAGAGTGCATTAGTTACTTTTCTATTGCTGTAATAAAACATGACCAAAAGCAACTACAGAAGAAAAGAGTATGTTTGGGTTTATGGTTCCACAGGGACAAAAGTCCATCATGGGAGGCAGCGGGTATGACAGGAGGCAGCCAGAGATGAAAACTGAAAGCTCACATCTTCAACTGCAAACAGGGAGTAGAGAGAGCAAACTCCAAGCGGGACAAGGCTATGAACTCTTAACTCTCAACAAGGCCTCAGTTCCTAATAATTCTGTGACTTTCCCCTAAAAGAGCATGTCTAACGAGGGACCAAAGTGTTCAAATATGTGAGCCTATGGAAGACATTCTCACTCAAATCACCACAGGGGATGGAAGACAGTAAGGAGGGGTGAAAATGACTAAAATTCATTATATGAAGCCGGGCATGGTGGCCCACGCCTTTAATCCCAGTACTCAGGAGGCAGAGGCAGGTGGATCTCTCTTCAAGGCCAGCCTGGTGTATAGAGTGAGTTCCAGCTGGGGTTATAGGAACACCCTCTCTCAAGAAGATTAAAAAAAAAAGATTTGAGACAGTGTCTCACAATATAGGCCTGGTTGGCCTGGTTGGCCTGGAACTCACTGTATAGGCCAGGCTGGGCTGGAACTTAGGGAGATCCACCAGCCTGTGCTTCTTGAGTGCTGGGATTAAAGGCATGCAACACTATTCCTAGCCTTCAAAAAAAATTTTTTTTAATTAGTGATTTTGCTTGTATGAAATATCTAAATAGGGGCTGGAGAGATGGCTCAGTGGTTAAGAGCATGGACTGCTCTTGCAGAGGACCAGGGTTTGATTCCCAGCACCCACATGGCAGCTAAGAACCATCTTTAAACCCAGCATGGTGGCACACGCCCCGCTTCTGTTTTAACAGCCAGATAGCACTGACCTCTCAAGGTAGATGTCAGTAGCGCTTGTACTGAGCACACTGTCAGGGCAAATAGTAGATCTTTGTCTCCTGGGCTTTTATCAGGCTGAATGCAATAATGTATAAGTGAATTGTTGAGCAATGACATGTTCTGTGTCCTGAATTAATCAACACTCTCATCCCTCCTGCTTTTGTACACGTGGAAACAGATGTTCTGCATTATCAGCAATCTGAACCCTGCCAGCCAGGCAGCCTCTTCCATCAGTTTCTCCTTACCTTTGTTAATGCCTTTGGCTGTGGGTCCTAATTTTCGAAGAAACACGGGCTGTGTTATCCCTGAATTAATTGATTGTCTAATTAAAATGGTACGTGGCACATTGACTATTAATATTTTATTATGATGATGATTGCTATCATTAGGAACTTGTACTTAAAAGTTAACTCCTATCTATACAACCTCTAAAGAAAGAATATACTAGCAAAGTTTTCTTGGGTCAGGAGAGACATATGGTCTATCAGAGAAATCTATGTATTATAATAAACTAATCTGGCATTAGTATTACAATAAACTAATCTGGCATTAGTTTATTATAATACACAGATATCTACTTCTCCCTTCTGAAACCTGTTTTCCACAAGTAATTTATTTGGCTGGTTTTTCCACTATAATATCATTTCTTTGGCAAGTTAGGTGATTTTAAACAATGATAATAAATGAATAGTTAAGCTAATTACATCTTAAATAGGTGCCAAACATGTTAAGATGGTTGCTATATAATTTATTTTTTTACTTTTTAAAATTTTATTTTTTATGTGTATGAATGTACTGTGTGCATGTAGGTTGGTGCACCCATGTCATGCAATGCTGTGGAGGTCAGAAAAGGGTGTCGGATTCCCCTGGAACTGGAGTTAAAGATGGTTCTCAGCCACCATGTGGGTGCTGGGAATCGAACCCGGGTCCTCTGCAAGAACAGTCAGCGCTCTTAACCACTAGGCCATCTCTCCAGCTCTGTTGCTATATAATTTAAAATAACTCAGAACATTTCAATTAAATTCTTTAGTAAGCTGTGTTTATATTATTTCAAGATTTTTGTTTATTTTAAGGTCTGAAGTTACATAGTCTGGATAAAATTATTCTGTACTTTGTTTCAAATATAAATATATTCAGACAAAGGTCAACATAGTTCAGGAAACTATATTTCAAAATGGAGAGAGAGACAGCGATAGAGAGAAACCGTAACCATAATTACAATGATATTGGTATGGATGGGTGGGTGGATAGATCAAAAAGGACCATCATTAGATTGAACTAATTGACATATATTCTAGTCTTATACTCACAATTAACTTTGGATAAACCATGGATGTTTCTGGCTCAACTTTCTACAGTAAGAAAGTAGAAGTTTAGCATATATGATCTCTTGGGTACCTCCTTCTCTGGGGACATATTATCACAATCCCTGTAACCTCACCAAAGAAATTCTATGCCCATCAGGTGAATTATTTTGGAACTCATAAACTATGAAATTACTTTTGTAATCTAATTATTACATAAGTAATCTGATGATTCCACTGTAATAAAAACTAATCAGAACTCAGCCACATGAAAGCTTGTTTGTTCATGAACAGATCAAATCAGCACCTTCATTCCATACCAGTCAGCCACTTCTCTCAGATACCCCTTTGAGAGTCATTCAGGGGGTGACAGGTTATATTAAAATACCAAATTCAAGGGCTGGAGTGATAGCTCAGCAGCTAAGACTGACTACTGGCTGTTCTTGCAGAAGACCCAGGTTTGAATCCCAGCACCCACATGGAGGCTAACTTTCTGTAACTCTGGTTCCAGAAGATCCAACATCTTCTTCTGACTCTGCAGGTATTGCACAGCACAGGCACACCTACATACATGTAGGCAATACACTTGTATATGTAAAATAAAAATAATAAATAAAATATTAAAATATATCAAATTCACAAAGGGAAATAGTATACTGTATGTTAAAATTCTTTAAAAGTGACTTTAAAAGTAATTTTTGAGGGATAAACTTTGACATCTGGAAACTATTTTTTATTCATTCCTTGTGTACAAAATTTAATTCTGTGGCATTCTTTATGGGGAGAAAAACATATTTATATTTTAATTTGACTACCACTGCATGCTTTGAAGAGGACTTTAGCATTGGCCAAAACTAAATACATCTTAATTCTCAGGTAAGTTAACTTTTGATCCTTTGGACATAAACAAGGAGATGGTCATTCTGTGACAAGAGGCTGAAGCCAGCCAAGGTTTTCTACTACCCATTGATCATCTACCAGGAATGTAGCTGGAGTCACTCAACCATCTGCTAGAGACATTTCCCTCAAGTCCAGGCCACTTCTGAAGAGCAGAAAAAGAGGTGAGTGTGTGACCATCTGACAGACAGTGGAGTGTTCCCATCTCACCTTTCCCGAGAAAGAAGAGTCCTTGAAGAGCTAGGCATTCTCCCTTTCAGGGGTCTTCAATGGATCCCTCCCTCCTTTGATCTAAAAAGGTTACAGTAATTAAAAGGTTCGCCTTTACAATGTGCATGGTGGGTATTTCAGAGGAAGGTGTTATCAGATCCTAATGAGTTTGGTGTGAGGATAATTGGCCCAGCTTTCCAACCCCACAGAACCATTCCACAAAAAGAAAACAGACATGTGTCCCTATGAAAACCTGGCAATGCACATAGTAGCAGTGTTGGTACTGGTAGACAGGCATGATGAAACCTGACAATGCACATACTGCCGGTGTTGGTATTGGTAGACAGGCAAGATGAAACCTGACAATGCACATAGCATCAATGTTCGTATTGGTAGACAGGCAAGATGAAACCTGACAATGCACATACTACCAGTGTTGGTATTGGTAGACGGGCAAGATGAAACCTGACAATGCACATAGTACCAGTGTTAGTATTGGTAGACGGGCAAGATGAAACCTGACAATGCACGTAGTACCAGTGCTGGTATTGGTAGATGGGCATGATGAAACCTGACAATGCACATAGTACCAGTGCTGGTATTGGTAGACGGGCAAGATGAAACCTGACAATGCACATACTACCAGTGCTGGTATTGGTAGACAGGCAAGGGGACCCGAGGGCATGACAGAAGCCATTTTTACTTTTGGCCAAAGGGCTTTCTGTGTTTCCTGCCTGCAGGTCTGTGAAATGACCATCATCATTTATTTCAATGTCTCTTGAACTGGCAGTAAGAAGCTTCCCCAGAGAGAAGCTGCATTCTCCAGGACTGAATTCCCTACTTCTGCGTGATCCCCACTGCCTGGCACCACACGGGTGGGAGAGCACTGACTTGCTCTTCCAGGGCACACTCAACAAGGTTTGATTGTCCTAAGACGGGCCAACCGTGCTGATCTTCCTCAGCACGTCCTTCCTCCTGGCCCCCAAAACAGTCATGGTCATGTTCATATTAAATGCCTTCTATGGAATGTAAAGATGCTTAAGTAGCAGCTAAGAAGAAAATAACAGAACTTGGACAGCCACCTTTGTTGCTGCTCTTCACAATAGCTAAGAAACAGAAACAACCTAAATGTCCCTCGACTGCTGGATGGATAATAAAAATGTGTGACATCCACACCCTGGAGTTCTACTCAGCGATAGAGAAAAATGAAATCATGAAATTTAAAGGTAAATGGATGGAATTAAAAACTGTAATATTCAATGAAATAACAGAAACTCAGAACGTATGTTCTCTCTCATCTGTGGATCTTAGCTCCAAATTCTTACATACAATTATACCTCTCAACACTCATCAAAGAAGCTTCTTTTTGGCACAGACAGTTACAGAGTTCCACGGCTGGTAACACACAGAGGATAAATGATGTGACATGCCCATCCCTAGGCAACACATCTACAATGGAACCTCTACACTAAAGGCTCAGGGAACATAGCAGAGCCGAGGGTGGAGAGAACACTAACGCGCCACTCAACTCTCACCAGAGAAGCTTCCTCCAACAACAGAGGGTTTCAACACAAAAGGCCACAAATGGCCAAAATGTAGTGAATAAGAGAGTGCAGAGTGTGTGCCCTTGGATAGGACTCTTATATTAAAACTCAGTCACTTAGGCCTCAGGGAGCATTGTGAAAGAGACCACAAAGAAACAGAATTTTCCAGGCAGGTGGGAACTTGCTCATATGAATTTATAATAATGGGGACAGCATGCACAAGACCCATGAAAACTCAAACCAGAAAAAAACCCAACATAGAACTGGGGAAATGCGTAAGAAGCCACAACCTTAGCTAAGGACCTATTGCCAACTGATCACTGCTAGGTGAAGGAGAGTTGGTCTCTAGGGAGTAACTCTAGATAGGCTGACCATGCTTCCAGTAGACAGACTCACACTGAGGAGATTGGGGTAAACAAAGTTGACTTGACAGGCCTTAACATACATGTCAGAATGCATGAAAAACAGTGTGCAGGGGATATGGAAGGTGCAGATAGGGGAGAGGGCCTAAATATGATTAAGAGATAGTGTGTGAAATGCACAACATTTTTATTGAAGTTATATGCATTTCGTGCATCATTTCTCAGTCCATCTAGACTCATCTTGTCTTCCATCCCCCCCACCCTACCTGAGTCCATGCACCCTGCCATCCCTGCCCTCTATCTTTTTCTTATTCTTTTCAAAGATTTTTCAAAGCAGAGGATTATTGTCCTTGGGGGAGCTTTACTGTTTCAGTCGGTTCCCTGTCCCTGTTCCTCTGCTGTTGTTCCCTCCAATCTGTACCTCTTCAACATATGCATATATTCCCTTTAATTTTATATTACTCTAAAATATCCCTATATATCCTCCACCCATATACCAAAATTCCAAAGTCTAAAAATAAGTGGTTGGTTAATTCTAGAGCCAGTTAAGAGATTTACATTATCAGAGCACAGTTGCTTTCAGGGAAATGGGTATATAATGTTGATGTTGCTCAGTTCGCCTTAAAAATCTTGGGGCTGGAGAGATGACTCAGGGGTTAAGAGCACTAACTGCTCTTGCAGAGGACCGGGACCGGGGTTTGATTCCCAGCACCCACATGGTGGCTGAGAACCATCTTTAATTCCAGTTCCAGGGGAATCCAACACCCTCTTCTGACCTCTGCGATATTGCAAAACAGGGGTGTACCAACCTACATGTAGATAGTACATTCGCACACATTGAAAAAATAAATAAAATTTAAAAAAATGAATTATCTTTATTCATAAAATTGGAAAATATGGAAGTTAAAAGATAAATTAGTATTTATGAAGGTTTTAGGAAATAAATTTTTTCTTGTTAGTTCTTATTCTCAAAAGCATAACATTGTTATATTTCAGGTGGAGGATTTGGCAATACATGTCAAAAATCTTCAAAATATTAGTAGCTTTGACCCACATACTTTATTGCTGAAAATAAGACCTAATACACTAAAGTATAAAAATGTTAATTGCAGTATTGTTTATAAGGTGTATATCTTCATGAATAGTTCAAGCCATTTGTGAATCGCTTATATAATAGATTGAAATGCATTCAATAAAAGGTGATATGAGGGGCTGAAGGTGGCTCCATGGTTAAGAGCACTGGCTGCTCTTGCAGAAGACTTGGGTTCAAATCCCAGTACCCACATGAAGGCTAACACATCTGTAAATACAGTTCCAGGGTATTTGACCCCCTCTTGTGACCACCTTGGGCATTGCACAGAAGGGGATCACTTACATACATGCAGGCAATACACTCATACACATAAGGTAATACAAAATAATAAATAAAATATTTTTGAAAGGTGGTATGCTCATGACCCTCCTTCCACTCCATGCTAGAACACCATCCAGCTTGATCTTGTGCAGACCTTATGCCAACACCCACAGCTGTTGTGAGCTCCTGAGTGCAGCAGACCGGCCACACCCAGAAGACATTGTTTTGCTCTGCTCCTACCTGACCTCTGACTCTTACAGTCTTTGCACCCTTTCTTCTTATATGGTCCCTGAGCCTTGGGGAGGAGGTGAGATATAATTATCCCATTTATGGCTGAACACTTCACAGTCACTTATTCCCTGCACATTGACAAATTGTGAATTTCTGTCTTAACTACCACCCACTGTACAAAAAAACATCTCAGATAATGTCTAAGTGCTGTACTGATGATATATGTTCCTAGAGATACAAAGTCAGAGGGCAGTTTGATCCTCTGCCCATTTAGCAGAATAACAGTAGTAGATTCACCACTGTGAGCTTTCCAACCATTGGTTCTTGGCCATATTTACAGTACCAGACATGTGTCTCCTCCTGTGGATCAGGCCTTAAATCCAATTAGAAAGCACTTGGTTAGCCCATAACATGTGTGCCACTATTACACCCATGGGCTTATCTTGACATACCAGTCATTATTGCAACACACAGGGTTCATAACTGGGTAAGACTGTGGATGATATTTTCCCACAGCAGCCTATATAGCACCTTCTAGTACTCTGAGGGCTAGCCAGCAGGCAGCAAGCTTCCTGGTCAGTACAAAATTCATTCCTCCGTATCATATGACCATTATGGTATCTTCAGCAAGTTATGGGCCTTACCATCATAACTTACGGTGGGCATCCAGGAGCAATTGCAATAGCCAGTATTGTTTGGGGGGACAGTCTCTGGGATAACTCTGATTAACAACTCAAGGAGAAATGTCCTACACCTGTCACTGGGATTTTTGTTTGGCAACTTATGGCTTCTGGTATGAGCATACTCCCTTTTGTAGGGTAGCTTCAATTAAACTCTTTTATATGGATATATATCCACATATTCATATATCTGAAACATAAAAATAGTATGTTTCCATATGGATATTTTTCAAATACCTTTAAAGTCAGTTATCCCTCCTCCATCATCCTCCCACACACATTGCCCTGCCCTTCCATTGGGGGGGGTGGAGAAATGGCTCAGCATTCAAGAGCATATTTTATTCTTTCAAAGGACCTGAGTTTGGTTGCCAGGACCCATATCAGGCAGCTCACAACAGCCTGAAACTCCAGAGAGATCCAATGTCTCTGGCTTCCATGGGCAACCACAGTGCCGTGAACATATCCCCAACACTCATACACACATACATAATTAAGATAATAAAAACAAATCTTTAAGATAAATTGCTAAGCTTTCAATGAAGACATTTCTATATTTTATAAACAATACTTGCACAAATCTTTTAGCTTATTAAGGCTTTTTTCTAGAAATAAAGTTTGTGAGTCAAAGGCACTAACATTTTTAAGATTTTTAATATATATTGCCAAATCCTTCTCCTGAACCATAACAATTTAATGCTTCTGAGAATTAAACAAAGCTTATTTCCTAAAGTCCTTGTCAAATTAGTTTATCTCTTTCCCCCTTCAGCTTTGCCAATTTTATGAATAAAGGAACTATGGACAGTTGATGGCTTTTGGAGGAGGAAGAGTCATTTTTTTTCCAAGGGTGTGGCTTTGGTTTCAAGGGATAGGCTGGCCACTCTCCAGTATATGGACCCACATGCAGAAGCACATGAGTAACCTAAGTTGGAGTTAATTACCAATTTTTTTCATTATCAGATTTTAAAAGGAAAAGAAGATTTGATGTTGGGGGTAAGGGAGAGGGAGATGGGTTGCTCTGGAGAGAGTTGAAGGGAAGACAAGGTAAATATGTCAAAACACATTGTATGAAATACTCAAATAAAGTAAAACCTTTTATTTTTAAAAAATTGACATACAGTGGGGTGTGGTGGCATATGTCTTTATCCCAGAACTCTGGAGGCAGAAGTAGGTGGATTTCTATGAGTTCAAGACCAGTCTTGGTCTACACAGTGAGCTCCAGGCCAACCAGGGCTACATAATGAGACCTTCTCACAAAAGAAAATTTTTTTCTCATATTGACATTTCAATTTTACTACTATAAATTTATTATACCTTTGGAGATTATTTACTTTCTTGCAGTGTTAAAAATCTAGTAGAGTGGCCAGCAAGCACTCTATCAATGAGTTATATATCACCAATCCTTAAGACTGATATTCTAAACACTTATCCTGATTCCATGTTATAAAAAATATTTTATTTATTATTTTATGTGTATGAGTGTATTGCTTGTATGTAGGTGGGAGCACCCAGATTGTGCAGTGCCCATGGAGACCAGAAGAAGGCATCAGATCCTCTGGAACTGGTTGTTGGCCACCATGTGCTGGGAATCTAACCTGGGTCATCTTCGAGAGCAGCCAATGCTCTTAACTACTGAGCCATCTCCAGCCCTATGATTCCATTTTTAAGATAATCACTATTACTGATGTATCTATACTTAGTCCAAAATAATCCTGAGCCAAATTATTGGAAAGGCAGATAACTTTCTTTTGAAAGAGTCTCACTCTGCTGCCCTGGCTGGCCTGGAACTCACTATGTAGACCAAACTGGTCTTGAACTCATAAAGGTTCACCGGCCTCTGCCTCCTGATTGCTGGGATTAAAGGCGTGTACTACCCAGGCCTGAGCTTCCAGCTTCTCTTTTAACCAAACATGCAAATAATATATCCAGTTTAGTTTCAGCAAGTCCCTGTGTTCCTTGAAAACTTTTGGATAGGATAAAAATAATCAAAACCTGGAGATTATGATGAGTGGAGTAAAGAGTCCTCTAATCTCCCCACTCTAAATAGTCAACCAGTTAAGCAGATACAGACCACTGACTTGGGCAAGATTGGCTATAAGCCCCTGACAATAAATATTCCTATTGATTCAAAGAGACTGAGGGGTCTAAGACTTCTGCTCAGACTTACACTGAACTAAATGAAGGAATAAAGTGCAGACACTGGAAGATTCCGTGTTACAGATTTTCTACCCTGCACTTTACTTTGTAACTATTGCTGCCATCTCTTATCAGATTGAAAACCTTCTGAAAAGCACTCCCAGCCAGACTGATTCTACCTGAAGTGAGGAATGGCTGAGTATTGGGGGAACCACAAGAGCCTCCCCAGGGCAGAAGTGGGGTCCAGCCACCCTGGAGCCCTGCACACCAGCATGTCAGGCTGGATCACTGCCATCCCCTCTCCTCTCCAGCTGTAAGCACTGAAACCAATGCTAGACAAACGCCTTTGTAGCAGACAAAACAAGTTACTCTGTAGTGTTTTAATTCAATTCCACACATTGTTTTTTTGTCCCAGAATGTCTTAAATGGGAGAATTGGTCTGCAAGCCTTCTCTCAGCAACTCTCCAAGCTGGCATTTGGCGCCTGAATAATGATTAGCACCAATCTAATAATGAGAGAACATTCTGTCTAAAGATATATTTTCCTGGCGGTGGCTAGGATGGCTTTAGTCCACTTTGCACCATTTTTTAAATTCCTTCCTCTTACCTTATCAAGCTGCTAATTTCCAAAGATTAAATAACAAAAAACCTTTTCGAGGTTAATGGTGCAGCTCAGCAGTACAGTAGTTGCCTGGCACTGTAGGGTGGGGACACTTTACTTTTATTTATTTTTTTTTAATTTATTTTTTGTCTTTTTGAGACAGGGTCTCCCTATAGTCCCAGCTGGCCTGGAGCTCGCTCTGTAGACCAGGCTGGCCTTGAACTCACAGAGATCTGCCTGCCTCTGCCTCCCGAGGGCTGGGATTATAGGCATGCACCACAATGCCTGGCTGTTTTCTTTTTTCTTTGGGAATAAAAAATGTCCTGTATAACAGGGCTGGAGAGATGGAATATACTGGCTGCTCTTGCAAAGATCCAGGTTTGAATCAGGCAACCACATAGGGGCTAACAACCATCTGTAACTGCAATTCCAGGGGATTTGATGCCCTCTTCTGGCCACTGTGGGCATGGTATGACATGGGCATACTTACATAAATGCAGGCATAACACTCATAGACATTAAATAAATAAATAAATAAATAAATAAATAAATAAATCATTTTTTTAAAGTTTAAACTGTTGTGAATAGCCACAGTTTCAAATGTTTCCTTTTCTTGGGACTGGAGAGATAGCCTAGCGGTTAAGAGCACCGACACTCTTGCAGAGGATTCGATCCCCAGCACCCACATGGCAGCTAAGAACCCTCTGTAACTCCAATTCCAGGAGAACTCCAGTTCCAGGGGAATCCGAGACCCTCTTCTGACCTTCGTGGCATTGCACGACACAGGTGCACAGACCTGCATGCAGACAGTACATTCATACACATACAAAGATAAATAATTAAAAAAATCAAATGTTTCCTTTTCTCTTAAATTTTCAGCTTTTCCAACAGTATATTTTGATCTATTCTTAAACAGCATTAAAGTTGTGTGTGTGTGTGTGTGTGTGTGTGTGTGTGTGTGTGTTTGTCTTGGAGATAAAACCCAGTGTATGCCAGGCACATGCTTTATCAATGAGCTATATCCCCAGTCTGAAATAAGTCCTTTTCTGTTTGTTTTTTGTTCTTTTCGAAACAGGGTCTACCTGCAGCCCCAGCTATCCTGGAACTTGCTATGTAGACCAAGCTGGCCTTAAACTCACAGAGATCTGCCTGCCTCTGGCTCCTGAGTGCTGGGATTAAAGGCAGGTGCCAACACACCTGGCTCCAAAATAAATTCTTTGAAAGTTAGAGGTTATGGCCAAGCATGGCATTACAGGACTGTAATTTCCACACTGGGGTGGCAGAGGCAGGAGGATCATCATAAGTTCGAAGCCAACCTGACCTCCATAGCAAGGTTCAGGGCAGCCAGGGCCAAATAGTTAGACCCTGTGGTGGTTTGAATGAACAATTCCTGCCATAGGCTCGTGTGTCTGAAGACTTGGTTCCTGGTTGGTGTTACTGTCTGTGGGAAGTTTAAAAGATGTGTGTGCCCTGGCCCTGGAGGAAGTAGGCTTTGAGAGTTCATAGCCTTTCCCCACCTCTATGTCCATGTTCTCTCTCCCTCTCCCTCTCCCTCTCCCCCTCCCCCTCTTCCCTCTTCCCTCTTCCCTCTTCCCTCTTCCTTCTTCCCTCTTCCCTCTTCCCTCTTCCCTCTTCCTTCTTCCCTCTTCCCTCCTTCCTTTTGCTTTGGGCATCTGCTGCCACAACTCCCCCATCATTAAGACTCTCCCTCTGGAACCATAAGCCAAATAAACTCCTTCTCTAAATTGTTTTGCTCATGGTATTTTATCAGAGCAACAGAAAAGTAACTAATACAAACCCTGTCTCAAAATTTAATTTAATTTAGATTTCATTTAAAAACCAGTACATTTAAAGGTTGCACTGAAAGTGGTTCATCACCTTAACACAGTTTTCTAGATCTTTCTTTTCTTTTTTCAATTATTTATTTATTTATTTATTTATTTATTATTTTTTATGTGTATGAGTGAACTGTCTGCATGTAAGTTGGTGCACCCGTGTCGTGCAATGCTGCAGAGGTCAGAAGAGTGTGTCTGATTCCCACGGAACTGGAGTTAAAGACGGTTCTTAGCTGCCATGTGGGTGCTGGGGATCAAACCCGGGTCCTCCACAAGAGCAGTCGGTGCTCCCAACCACTGAGCCATCTCTCCAACCCCAAGGTCTTTCTTTTCTAACAGAGGACCATCACTCCATCCCACTGTCCCAAGTACGCAAGTCCTTGTGCAATAGCTTCTACCTCTGCTTGTTGTAACCACCAAACTCCACGCACCTGCTCCCTTACCACAGATTATTCTGGCACCACACTCTCCCACTACTGAATTACAGCTATCAACATGTTACATTTCTTCTGGAACCCAAAGACATTAAATACCACTGTCTGATGGCCTCCAGTTCTGATGTAACCCTGAATTACAGCATCATATACCTGACAGCTACAATTAACCAATAGGGATTTCAAGCTCAACCAGTCCCAAACACAGTTCTTATATCTAAGACACTAAAAATAATAACCCCCAGCCTTCCCTCCCTGCTTCCTAGAAGCATTTTAGATGCTGTTATTAATCCTCTAAATGAAGGAATGCCAAAACCTTCACCAATTGCATGCCCAGTGGAAGTAAATCTCAGGTTAACCACATTTCCTTCTAGGAACCTCTATTGTTTGACTGCTGTGTTCCATTCTCTTCTAAGATGTCAAATTTATCTTTACAGCTTCTAAATCAGAGGATTTTAACCCAAAACCACTTCAAATCTATATCAGCAGTGTCCTCAAGAGAAACAAAACTGACAGAATAAATGCATAAGGAGACTGGCTGGGTTAGCCCACACCATACCTCTGGAGTGGTCCAACAATGGCTGTCTCACACAGGAAAGGCTAAGAACTGGGTAGGTACTCAGTCTATGAGGCTGAAGCATGGTATGAAACTTCAAAACTGTGAGTTCAAATAAACGTTCATTTCTTTTTTAAACATTTCCTTTTTTAAAAAAACTTGAGTATCCCAGAAATGCAAATGAAAAGCTAATAAACCTATCCTATTTCTCAAAAGTTCCACCTCCCAACATCCCCATACTGGGAACCAAGCTGCCAGCTATGGATGGTTGGGGCCAAACTCATCCAAACCATAGCAGTCTAGAAAAAGAAACTGCTTGATTATTGACACTAAAATTTACATCTAAAGCTTCACTGCAGAGACTGTGTTTTGAACATTTTATATAATTCTACAAAGAATTGCCTCTTTTCTATTCCATGATAGAAAGTCTTCTTGTCATGAGCGATTTTAAATTGCCATTAGAAGAAATTCTTACTGTGTAAATTTACCAATAGATGGCGGGACTTCAGAGAAAACTGACATTCTGGTGGCCAGTACAAAAGGCTATCTGCGTAAATCAAAAGAAAATTAACAAAGATACAAGAGCTTTCATTCAGTTTTAAATTCAAGCTTTGGTTGTTTATAATTTAAATGTTATGTTGATTTCTTCCTAATAGTGATTTGCATTTTTTATAACTTTAATACAAAAAAACATTCCATTAAGCATGAAATATAATGACACAGTGTTAAGGAAAACATCCTATTTAAAACATTAAGAAAGATACATAATTTATTTTATAATAGATGTCTGTTAGTTTATGAAAATAGGATTTTTAGGAAATAGATAACATCCCCAGGGTATGATATGGAGGGAGATGGAAAAACAAAGAAAGCTGATTTTGTTGCTTAATAGAATGATAGAAATTAAGAGAGAAAACTGAGAAGCTCAGAGACCAAGAGAGGAGGCGAGGACGTGAGGACTCCATGAGAAAGCACTCCAGGCCAGCAGCCTGCCCTTTCCGGCAGCCACTTTGACTCTTCTGCAAACCTGCCCTCCCACAGGATCCCATCCTGCTGTATATTATAATGCCTCCCTTTGGCTTGTGTGATCCTAGATCCCCTAAAAGCTATAAGCCTAGGGCTGCATTCTGATGTACTTTTGCAAATGTACTTTTGCAGGATCTGCCCTCAAATTTAAATCTACAAACAGCAGCTTGACTCAAGTTTTGTAAATTAAAATAATTTTCAAGCACACTGGGACATTCGTAGCCTCCATTCCCCTGGCAGTGTTGGCAGAATCTCAATGGTAACTGCACACTGCTTTAATATTAAATAAGCCCTTTACACAGTTTTCTGAAGGTGGTGATATAACTTCAGTAATTTTCCTCTCCAAACGCATGCGTGAATACCAAATTGGTTCAGCAGAGAGGCACCATTAGCAATTGAATCATAAATGCATCTCTTACAATGATCCTTCAATGTACTATGTGGATGTTCTCAACCTCCATACTGAAACAAGTGAAGTAATTGTGTTATTCAACATCAGTATTATCCTTAGATGATTAAATGTAGCCAGAACACTGAAGCCGACCTAGAGGGAAGACCTACATCCGTGTCAGGGGTCAGAATGTTTTCATTAGGCTGTTCAATTCTTGATGCTGTGTTATGTAGTGGGATGGAGAGATCTTAGGACTTTCATGGCCAGGCCACTGTCAGGAATATAGAAACATCGTTTAAGACATGCCAGGTCTGCCTGAGGATAGGATCAGTCCTCTTGGACAGACCTCAAGAAGGCTGATGGAACCTGTATTTGCTCCATCTTCCCTTCATTTAGCAGGCTCTTTGGATACAAAACGACATAACAAAGCACTGAAGTGAAGACAAAATGAGCCCCAGTCAGCATCCTGTTCCTGGAATGGACTGTGCAGACACAGCGAAGCTCAACGGCAGCTACGACAATGCAGGAACCCTCATCAAAGGGAAGGGAGTGACTTCAGGCATCTGTTTCTTTTGAAAATAGAATATTAGAGTAAAAACAAGATCATGGGCATTTTCTAGGAGCTTCAGTCATTCGCCTCTCACCTTTATATAGATAGATGTAGGATGAGGGAAGAGAGTGTGTTAACAAGCTTTTCAAAACTATGAATAACACCCCCAGATTTTAGAGGAATGGGCTAATGGATAGCATTTTTGAGGGTTTGTTAAAAACACACAAGGGGCTGTGGAAATGGCTCAGCGGTTAAGAACATTGGCTGCTCTTGCAGAGGAGCCAGGTTTGGTTCCCGGCACCCACATGGCAGCTAACAACCATCCGTAACTCTAGCTCCAGGGCATCTGAAGCCCTCTTCTGACTTCCATTGGCATTAGACAACACAGTTGAACTTACAGACAGTCAATACATTCATACACATAAAATAAAAATAATAAATAAAATATTAAACACACACATCTGTAAATAGAAATGTCTCAGCATTTCAAAGCTCACTGGAGGCTGGGTAGTGTCTTAGTTACCTTTCCTGTTACTGTGATAAAATACCCTGATAAAAGCAACTTAAGGAAGTTAGATCAGTTGGAAAGTACAGTCCAGCATGACAGGCAAGGCCTGGCTGAAGGCGGAGGCAGCTGACCAGCCGCCTCCACAGTCAGGAAGCAGAGAGCAAGGAACACTTACACTCAGCTAGCTTGTTCTTTGCTATGGAGCCAAGAACCAAAGACCAGGGACCAGTGCCCTCACTTCTCAGGTGGGTCTTCCCCCTTCAATTCACCTGATCAAGATAATCCCTAACAGACATGCCCAGAGGCTAACCTCATCTTGATGCATTCAGAGGCTTCTCTCTTTGATGATTCTAGATCCTGTCAGGTTGACAGTCAATATTAACCATCACAGGAGAAAAGTGCTAGAATTTCTCTCTGTTTGGTTATGTTTGCTTTGAGTAAAAATAGTGGAAGGGTATTGGCTTGGGCTTCTTGGAGAAAAATGTTCATACAGAAAGGAAAATTATCCCCGTGCTGTGTTGGTTTTCTGTGAGCTATGACACAAGACTGGGTGGAGTAAATAACAAACATGTACTTCCTCATAGTACTCGATGCTGGAGAAGGTCCAAGATCAATATGTCAGTAATTTGGTTTCCTCATTCTTTCCCCTTGCCCTATAGACAGCCACCTTCTCACATGCTTTATATGACCATTTCCTTGTACATACTCATCCCTGGTGCCTCTTGGTCTTCATAGAAAGAAACCAGCTACAGTAATTTCATTTAACTTAATTGCTTCTTTAGTGGTTTTTATTTCCAAATACAGTTACATTTTAAGGTGCTGGAGGTTAAGACTTCAACATAAGAATTTGAGGAGGAGGATAATTTATGTCATAGTGTTTGCCTAAAATAAATTATAATTTATCATCATTACAGAGCTAGAAACTTTAAAGAAATGTGAATGGGGTTTTCACTTTGATGAGTAAATGTAGGACTGTCTGTGGTCCTAGTCCACAGTGGAATTGTTGAAAATAATAATTAACCATGTTAATACTCTGCAAATGAACCTAAAGGTCAACAGCAAGTAAGGTAAATTAAGAAAAAAAGTAAAAATGTTGGAAATGAAACACTGAATGAGCAAATAATAAAAAAACTCCAGTGAAAAATATCAACAATAGACTCAACCATGCGAAAGAAAAAGGCAATAAGACTCTCCAAAATTACTAACCACAATGAGAATGAATGATATAAACTCAAAGAATTCAAAAGAATGATTATATACTTACCTGGCAGGGGAGATACCATGATCACGAAGGTGGTTTTCCCAGGGTGAGGCTCATCCATTGCACTCCAGATGTGCTGACCCCTTGCGATTTCCCCAAATGTGGGAAACTCGACTGCATAATTTGTGGTAGTGGGGGACTGTGTTCGCGCTCTCCCCTTTAAAAAAAATGATTATAAGGATGTTCAAAGAAATTAGTGGTTAAAAATAAACTCCTGAAAGAATCCCACAGGACCACAAACATCTGAATTAAATAAGGGAAGACAATATAGGATATGAATGTGTCATTCAACAAAGAAACACTAAAATGCAAACCAAAAATGAAGTATTAGAAATAAAGAATTCAGTGAGTCATATAAAAAGCTCCATATATCACGGCTTGAAGACAAGGCAGGGGGATTTTAACATTCAGACAACAATAAAGATAAATTAATAAAAAGTAATATATAGAATACTGGAGATCTAGCAGATATTATCCATGATGAAGTCTATAGATCAAGCACATAGAGAACATTTTTTTTTCAGAGGCTAGGGTGGTAGAGGATTTGCCTGATATGTGTGGGGCCTTAAGTTCAATCTCTAATACTGCTAGGAAAATTAAAAAATATTTTTTTTCAGGGGCTGGAGAGATGGCTCAGCAGTTAAGACCACCGACTACTCTTGCAGAGGACCTGGGTTCAATTCCCAGCACCCACATAGAGGCTAAGAACCATCTTTAAGCCAAGCGTGGTGGCACATGCCTTTAATCCCAGCACTCGGGAGGCAGAGGCAGGCGGATCTTTGTGAGTTCAAGGCCAGCCTGGTCTACAGAGTGAGTTCCAGGCCAGCTGGGGCTACAGGGAGACCCTGTCTCAACAACACAGAAAAAGAAAGAAAGAAAGAAAGAAAGAAAGAGAGA
>VZQC01007521.1:1725745-1736310 GCA_009823505.1 Rhizomys pruinosus
AAAGAAAGAAAGAAAGAAAGAAAGAAAGAAAGAAAGAAAGAAAGAAAGAAAGAGAGAGAGAGAGAGAGAGAGAAAGTCCTCCAACTCAGGTGATATGTGTATGTATGTATGTATATACATGTATATATTTATGTATGTGTGTGTGTGTGTATATATATATATATATATATATATATATATAGAAGCAATACGAGTTGGAGAAAAAATGGAATTTCCATGTTAAAGCATCACTGTATTTTAATGCTCTTTTTGGTATCACAAGTTTAATTTATGTTACTTTTAATTTTAAGTTGAACTTAAAATTTAAAAAAAAAGAAACATTTCACAGTCAAAGACATATGCTGCCTTCGGGGTGGAAAGGGATTCCAAACAGATGGAGCTAGTTATCAAGCAAATGTCACTGTTCTAACAGGTAGAAAAATAAACTCCGAAACAAAATTAGTAGGAAGAGATAGAGAAGGCCACTTCATACTGATTAAGGGAACGATTCACCAAGAGTACATTACAGTTTTAAACATATATGCACTCAACTTTATAAAACAAATACTATTCAATATAAAGATACCATTATCCCCAATCGATTAATAATAGGTGCTTTCAGTATGCTACTTCACACAGATAGAAGCCAATCTAACAAGGACTGGAGAGATGGCCTAGCGGCTAAGAGTGCCGACTGCTCTTGCAGAGGACCAGGTTTGACCCCTAGTACCCACATGGCTGCTAAGAAACGTCTTTAACTCCAGTTCCAGGGGAATCTGACACACTCTTCTGACCTCCGTGGAATTGCACACATGGGTGCACAAACCGACATGCAGACAGTATATTCATACACATACAAAAATAAATAAAATTTTCAAAAAATAAGTCCATCTAACAAAAAAGAAACAGAAATATCTGAGTCAAAACATACCACAGATCAAATGAACTTCAGACATACACAGAACACTTCCTCCAGACACATGGAACTCTCTCTAGATCATGTAACAGTACACACAGCAAATCTTAAATATAGGAAACTGAAATAATTTCTTATCTAAAAAATATCTGGGGCTGGAGAGATGGCCTAGCAGTTAAGAGTGCCAACTGGTCCTGCAGAGGACCTGGATTCGATCCCCAGCACCCACATGGCTGCTGAGAACCATCTTTAACTCCAGTTCCAGGAGAATCCAACACCCTCTCCTGACCTCCAAGGCATTGCACGACACAGGTGCACCAATCTACATGCAGACAGTACATTTATACACATACAAAAATAAATTAAATTTAAAAAAATATCTGAGTATAGTGGAGTAAAAGTAGAAATCAACAGCAGGAGAAACTACAGAATATACATAAGCTCATGGACTTGAACAACATACTTGACTGATGAATGGGTCACTGCTTTTGGGGGAGAGATTTTAGGCTTCTTTGCCTGATTTTACTTTTAAGACAAGGTCTTAAAAATTAGACTTGGCCTAGAACTCATGACCTCCTGCCTCAGACTCCCAGGTGCTAGAGTTACAGGACTTTGCTAGATATCAGGCTTTTTAGTAGATTGTGTGTGTGTGTGTGTGTGTGTGTGTGTGTGTGTAGTATAAGGGTTATGAGGGTTGAACTTAAAGCATCGCCCATATTAGGCAAATCTCTGTGATTTAGCTCCATACCCAGCCCTTTTTAGTTTTGAACCAAAGCTCCACAAGAGACTAGCACCGTAACAGACACAAATATGTCAATGATCAGCAGAGATGGCTGTGACACCATGGTCTGGGAATTCCCAGCATTCCATCGGGAGGAGTGAATCATGACAGTTCCGATCACACCATAGTCTAGAAGCCAAAATAGTCCTTCTGGCCTATATTTAAACCTCTTGCAAAATCAGTCCTGTCAGAAGCAGTTGAAGATTTCAAGCAAGGCAGATTTGCATTCCAATTTATAGACTGGTTGGTTACATCTTAGTAAATATTTCTCTAGAATTCTTAAAATACGTTTTCTGTTGAAGACTGTTTTCTTCAGTATGTTGGATGGTTGTCTTTTCAACTGTAAAATTATTTCATTCTTTAATTTACTGGGATGTATAAATATCATGTATCCCTTTCTGAAGAATTATGGGTTGAACATAAATCTTGGATTTGACCCAGAATTATTATTTATCCATAATTATTCCTAGAAAATGTAACCATGGATATGAGAAACACTTCAGGAGCCTGGAGGTGAGGCCACCCTGTGCAGTACTCAGGAGCAGCATGTAAGACCAGGCCCTCTCACACACCGATCTCTGAATCAAGACCTCTAAAACTGAGGTGGCTGGTAGAGGCTTTTGTTTTATGCTTGGGGTGGGGATGAGGGCTGTGCGTGGCCAAGGTGCGGCTGTGTTGCAGAGGCTGCCCCCAAACTCCTAGTCTCAAGTGATCTTGATCTTCCTGCCCCCAGCCTCCCTCATAGTGGGGGGCTACAGCAACACATTGTCACACCCAGCTGTGAAAAGCCCTTTGCTTTAACACAAGATGATGTCCATCCTCCATTTTGATTAAACCCAGCCAAGTCAAAGCCTCTGCTAAATATTTACATGAAGAGAAATAGAAACTCATGTGTCTTCATCTGCAAGCATTCACCTTATTTCTCTGAGACTACCCAATTTAGGCTGTCATGAGCCTTCTGCATTTCTGAAGTGGCCTTGGCCTCTGCTAACAGTGGCAACACTGCCTGGCTAGCTGAGAACCCTTCAACAATCCGGAAAGCACACCATCACACCAGTGAGGCAGATGAGTCTGGTACCAGGTTGTGCATACTCCGTGGGTGAGGCCTGCTCCAGTGAGGGGAAAGGGGCCAGGCCCCTGTCTTTGGCTTTGACACTTCTCTTTTTCTCTTTTTTTTTTTTTGAGACAGGGTCTCCCTGTACCCCCAGCTTACCTGGAGCTCACTTTGTAGACCAGGCTTGCCTTGAACTTACAGAGATTGGTCTGCCTCTGCCTCCTGAGTGCTGGGATTAAAGGCATGCACCACCATGCCCGGCTTTTGTTTGTTTGTTTGTTTCACATAAATTTATTTTTATTTTTTTAACAAATCTAGACCCATATTCCCGCCCATTCCCCCACCCCGCCAGAGCTCATGCATTCTGCCAAACATGCTTTTCATCTCTTTCTCAGTCTTTCTCAATATTCTCCATGAGGAAGTTGACTGTTTTGAGCAGAAGTTCACTGTTTCAGTCAGTTCTTTGATGCAGTCCTTTCTGTTGTTGTTGTTGTTGTTTCCAATATGCATTATGCCCAATTGCTTTGGACAAAAGCTCAGGGGGCCCTATACAAGAAATACAACCAGGTAATTCGCACTAGCATCCACAGATGAGGGATACCATTCATCGTTTGTTTTTCTGGGACTGTGTTACTTCACTCAGCATGATGTCCTCTAGCTCCAGCCATTTTCCTGCAAAGCTCATGATGTCATCTTTCTTTACTGCTGCATAGAACTCCATTGTGTAGATGTACCACATTTTCTCTATCCACTTGTTAGTTGAGGGGCATTTGGGTTGGTTCCAGCTCCTTGCTATTGTGAAGAGAGCTGCAATAAACATGGCCATGCATGTATCTCTGTGGTGGGGTGAGTCTTAAGGGTACATGCCCAGGAGTGGTATGGCTGGGTCGGTTGTTTGTTAAACAAATGAAGCTGCTGACCTTCCAACTAGTTTCCACATTTATGCAAGGATTCTTGAAAGCAAAAGCTTGAGAATTTCCCATGGAGAATTTCCACTGGGTGAGGTCAACCTGGGCAGCAGAGTTGGTTCTCCAAAGATACTGGAATGTCAATGGATCAATGGATTCAATTCTTGTACATACATTTTTTTGGTCTTTTTGAGACAGGGTCTCCCTGTAGCCCCAGCTGGCCTGGAACTTACTCTGTAGCCCCAGCTGGGCTGGAACTTACTCTGTAGACCAGGCTGGCCTGGAACTCACAGAGATCCACCTGCCTCTGCCTCCCGAGTGCTGGGATTAAAGGTGTGCGCCACTACGCCGGGCTCATTCAACCACTTTTAATTTTCATGTATATAGAAAATGGAAAAACTATCTGAAAGAACACCCTTTTATATCCCAAGTCTTTCCAGAATTGCTCATTTCTACCGCTTGAGGAGTTATAGCTATGAAACTTGTATGGTGGGAGATTTCTTGGATAATCCTCACTTTCAAAACTCCTAATGCTCAGCATTCAGTTCCAGGCCAATTATGGGAGAAGAACAGCCCTAGGACAGTAATGTCCTGGGAGAGTTGCCACACACCCAAGGAGCCTGGTCCTGCAGAGCCACAAACAGACACAGTAGCCACAGGAACCCCAGAACCCTCTGGCTACAAGGTAAATGCAGCTGGTCAGAACATCTTCGGCTGAGGCTTCTGTTTCCTCCCTCCATCCCTTCCTCCCTCTGTCCTTCTCCCCTTCCTTCCTCTTTCCATCGGTTCCTGTCAGCCAGCACTCCTCAGTAGAAATGACCACATTCCACCCCAGGTCATCTTCCTCCAAAGCCCCATGATCTGGTAGTGAACAGCTTTACTAGAAGCACGAGGGCAGTTATGCTCCTGACTGGCCACTAGATGGGGCAACCTTCGAGGTGAAGTATTCTCTCAGTAAATCCTTAGCGACTCCTCATCATCGTGGAAGAAAATATTCATAATAAGTTTGGGGGCTGTGATTCTCAATAAGTACACGTGGTCTACTTACAGGCACAAAGAAGGGGAAAGGCTTGGAGTGAGGAGATACCTTGTAATAATTTAAATTATTACTGTAGTGTGTGACGTGTGTGCAGGGACATGTGTGGAGATCAGAGTGCAAGTTTGTGAAATCAGTTCTGTCCTTCTACGTTTTCATGGGTTCTGGGGATTGAACTCGGGTTGTCAGGCCTGTGCAGCAAACACTTTACATGCTGAGCCTTCTCACCAGCCCCGATTGGGGAGATTAACTGGTGCTTCAGCACTTGCTGAGTGAAAGAATTAAGATGCTGCAGAGGTGGGCAGTCCAGCGCAGTCTGCTTTGGGTGGCGACAGTCATTCTACCTGTGGCACACATATTCCTGTCTGTCTACCAGCTACGGTGGGGTGGTTGAACTGTCAGCCACAGTGGCTTAACTTTCTTCTTTTAAACTTTTTTTTTTATTAATTTTATTTCCATATATGTATGAATGTACTGTCTGCATGCAAGTTTGTGCACCCTAAACTTTTTTATGGACACTTCTTTTTTATGTACATTTTATTGAATTTCATTTCATACATAACATCTTGATCATCTTTATACCCCTCTGGCATCTGTACCTCTTCTATCCCACCAACTTTCATGCATTCTATCATATATATTACGATCTATCGAGTTGAGTTAGTGTACACAGACATCCCTCAATGCAAGTTCATCCACTGGGGTCTAATCAGCCTATCTTAAGTCTCTCCCTCACCCAGCAGTAATCAGTTGCCAATAGATCTTTGGCTAAGGTTGGGCCCTGGTGTCTGTTTCCCAAGTTCTCTGCTGGGTTTTGTCTGACTGACTTTGCATGGGTCTTGTGCGCGGTGACACTAGTGCTATAATTTCATATGAGCAAGGTTCCAGGAGCCTGTAAGACTCTGTTTCCTTATGGTCATACACCTCCAAACCTTGGCTTACGATCTTTTCCCCCTCTCTTCCGCAGTGGTCCCGGAGCCAACCTGGGTGGGTGGGGTTTAAACTAGAAGTCCTGTCCAGGCACTCACGCTCTGCAGGCTCATTCTCTACACTTGGACCATGTACAGCATGAATGGCGGAACTCGTAGGTGACGTAGGCAGGCCTAAAGTTGTGTGGGGGTGTGTGGGGGCAAACATTGCAGCCAGCAAATGTTCAGAGTCATGAGTAAAGACCACACGACCTCTCTGTTTACTCCCTGCCAGTTGATGGTGCAGAGATCTGGGATTGTCCACTGTGAGGTGACATCAAGCAGCCTGCCGCTGACTTACTTAAGCTCTGTGGAGTGAAAGAATAAACAGGTTTTTGCAATTTGTACCACCTGACAAGAGTTCCAGGTTGTTATTCCACACATGTTCTTAGCCAGATTGATCATGGAGCTAACTCCTCAGCTTATCGGGTTGTGGAAATTATCAGTTCCCCAGCTGATCAGTTGGTCATGGGAGCTAGAGGGTTTGGCTGTGGAATCACCATTTCTTTCTATCGCTGTGGGAGCTATGAAGCCATCAGCCTCATGGCCATGTGTGGGCCATGGACCCACCAGTTCCATGGCTGGGCCGTGGGAGCCAACATCTTCCTGGCCGCATGTGGGCCGTCGAACCACCATTTCCATGGCTAGGTTGCAGGGGCCAACATCCCCACCCCTATGTGTTCTACCACTAGGTCGACAGCAGCAAACTACAAGATGAATGGATAAACTCTGGAATATATACATGACAGAATGCTATTCTACACTAAAGAGAAATGAGCTTTCCAGTGCCGAAAACACACGGGGAGCCATAGTGCATGCTGTGAAGTGAAAGGAGCCCCTACAAAATGGCTACAGACTATGTTCAGCTCTGTGACATCCCAGGAAAGGGAACTGTGCAGATGGTAAAAAGGTCAGTGCTTTTTAGTGGCTAAGGGTGAGAGGGATTGAAAATAATAATAAATGAGTGTCTACTTTATTGATCTGTCATGAGGGCAATCGAGTTACACTGTACAAACTACTAGACTGGCAGGCAGTGATGCTAGAGGCTCTTCCTGGCTCATTGCTTCTGTTTTACTAACTGTTCTGAGCCGCTGTAGCTGTTAGTCCCGGTGCACACTCTGTTACCACTAGGGAAAGAAAGTACCCTTCTTAACTGAGTATGGATGAACCGGTCGGAGCTGGATGCTGTTTGAGACAGGGCTTCATAAACATTTAAAAACTGTAGACTAAATGGTGGTTCCTCCCACTCAAATGTTGAAACTATCTCCTAATGTGATGGCATGTGTGGGGGGCCCTTTGGGGAGTGATTATGTTATGAGCGTGGCGCCCCCAGGAATGGGCTTAGTGCTCATAGAAGAAGGGCATTCTGGGGAGGCAGGTGGTCTGTCCCTCAGTGGAGTGCTTTATCACCGAACCATAGTTGACAAGCACACCTAGTGAGAGAGTAAAGGGAAATGAGACCTCCACGAGGCAACCCTAAGCTACAGTTCAAACCTCCTAGACAACCTTTAATTGCTGCTAACAAACCATGCAACGCCCCCCCCACCCCCACCCCGCAGCGATTCCCTCAGGCTGCATGCACAGAATTTCTCTCTCCCCTGGGAGCTCCTGGGAGCTGCCCATTCTTCCATCTGGACAACGGCCCTGTTCTAACATGTCACAGCCGCCACAGCTGGTTGCCGTTGGGTTCTAAGACACACGAAACAAGAGGATCCTGCCCACCTGCTTGCTGCTTGTCTCTGGGACAGTCTCTTGCACTTGGTGCACATTTGAACAGTGGAAGTTTTCCTTCCTGTCAAAGGTGTTTGAATACCTTAGCACTACTGCACTGTGCTGTCATCCTTTGGGGAATTATTCCTCACTCCCCACAACTGTGAATTGCATCTCAGATGAAAGCTTTTGATTAAACAGGCCTTGCTGGCAAAGGCACCTCATGTCACTGGCTGCAAAATGCTGCCAGGATGTGAAAGTGAGCCAGGTCCCATCCGGCTTTCGGATTTCAATAAGCATCAATACTCATATGTTTAAAACGGAAGCAAAAATCCCTCAAAAGATCTTAAACCGTGTGTTAGTGAAGATGAAAGATACAGCTGATCTGAGAGTTGGCATGGTGCAGAATTTCTGAGCTCTTTGATTGAGACTGAAATGGGCCTAGTCTGCCAGCAGAGAATTCATACGGGTTGTGCAGTTAAGATCCCTTCTCAAAGATAACAAAACTCAGACCAGATCATTTGCTGGTGCTAGGGTCAGTGATCCTCAGCTGACCAGTGGTTAAATCAGGCCAGAACATACATTTCAGGGACTGGAGAGAGATGGCTCAGCTCTTCTTGCAGAGGACCCGGGTTCCATTTCCAGCACCACATGGCAGCTAACAACTGTCAAGACTCCAGTTCCAAGGCATCCGACACCCTCTTCTGACCTCCTCCAGCACTGCACAACATGGATGCACTTACATACATGTAAGCAATATACTCATTACATAAAATAAAATAATAAATATTAAAGTAAAACCATACATTTCCCTAACTCTGATTGAGACGGGGGCAGGGGACTCAGTTTACAAGAATCCAGCTGTGAGCCAGTAATGATTATGCACATCACAGGCCATGATCAAAGCTGTCAGATGAAAGTGATGTTCAAGGCTAGGAAATCAGAGGGCCAGGAAGCTACTGCTGAGATGCTGGCCAGTGAAAGCATGCAGTGCAGTGTCCCTCAAGCCA
This sequence comes from Rhizomys pruinosus, assembly GCA_009823505.1. Lineage (NCBI taxonomy): Eukaryota > Metazoa > Chordata > Mammalia > Rodentia > Spalacidae > Rhizomys > Rhizomys pruinosus. The sequence goes on from VZQC01007521.1 coordinate 1,734,108, forward strand.
ACAGCAGGGCTGCGCTGGATGGCTTTGTAGAGAAGGCATGCCATTGTACAGAAATCATTTGTTTGATCACCTGCTTTCTAAGTAAGTTATAAATTAGTAATTTTTTTTATTTGATATTTTATTTTATATGTATGAAAGTATATTGCAAGGCCTGAGGAGGTCAGAACAGGGTGTAAGGATCCCCTGGAACTGGAGTTACGGATGGTTGTTAGTTGCCAGGCGTGTGCTGGGAATCGAACCCGGGTCTTCTGCAAGCACAGCCAGTGCTCTTAACTTCTGATCCTTCTCTCCAGCCCCTAGATCACTTAATAAATATAAGAACAGATTCATTTATTGAATGCTAAGCATCTTATTGGACTCCAAGTTTATGGGTATCCCTTGGGGAAAACAGTAGTCCCATCAGGAAAGAATTCAGGTGGAACAGAGTGGGACTTGGAAAAAAGAACAAAGTAGAAAAGTGGGCACAGAGATTCAAGGTCAAGTGTGTCCTCTGACAGAAGGTGACATAAATGAATGTATAATTTGAGATCATGTGAATTTTAGTATAGCATGAAAAGCAACACTCCAATAACACTAATGACAAGAGCTTAATATGAAGTGTGGAATCTGGCCTTCTGCTGGTGAAGCCCAGACCCACAGTTTCATCTTCCTGCTAAAGCATGACTACAAATTCAGGTAGCCTCTAAAGAAATGACAGAGAAGGAAGCACGGAATTCTGGGGTCCAGCACAATGCAGAAATAATGTTCTGTCTTTTTAGCATTTGCTGCATTCTGGCAACAGAGGGGAGAAGCAGGAGGAAAATCACAGAGTGGAGAGAGATCTGGGACTTGAATGTGAGTTCCCTAGAGTTCGGCTTCCAGGGTCTTTGTGTTCCATACGGCCACTGTAAGTCCCAGGTAAACTTCCTAGTTACCAGACTATCAGTGGTGTTTTGTAAATTCTGTTAACTTGATCAGTTAACAGAAGGAATAGGAGACAAGATTAATTCTGGAAGGAACAAGAAGAGGATTTACTATTGCATAGGTAGGCACCTGGTTCTGGGCTCATAACACTGGCTTTAGGAAAAAGCAATTTTTTTTTAATTTTACAGTTTGTCTTATTTATTTTTTTATGTTCTTTTTAATTGACATTTTGTATATTTCATACATCATACAAATGAGTAATTCTTTTCTGTTTTGTTACATTGAGTTTCCAGGGCTTCTCGTTTCCTTCTGGGAAACATGTAACTATATGGTGAAGTTGGAATGTTTGGCCACAAAAAGGAAGATATAGTCCCTTATGGCCACCGGAGAGAAGAAAAACAAAAGCTAAAAATGGAAAGCACCTATACTTGGAAATACCGTGCAACTGTGAAAAGATAGAAGTCACACCTATGCAGTGATGCAGCACTGTTCCAAGAACTGGAACAGCTCTGTAAATCAGATGATGTCAGCATGCAACAGCTCCCTCCCCTTGTTGGCCAACTGCAGCTGGAAATATATTAACATTTGTCTTGATTTTTTCAAGATAGAGAAACTACATTTGTATCCTTTTCTGTTTTGTTAATTTTAAAGTTAGCATACAAAATAACATGTTTCATGGTGGCATTTTTTAGACCTGTATGCCATTAAGCAACCCTCCTCCACTGCTCTTCTGCAAGTCAGCTGTGGCTGGCTCCTTCCCTCTGGAGAATCCTCCCTTCTGCATTCATCACCAAATTTTAAGATAGTTTCATTACTGTAGAATAACTATTATCTTTTTATTATTTACAGTCATTAATATTGTTAATGTTTGATTTTGTCTAAATTATAAATTAAGCTTTATAAACAGCAAGCATATATAGGAAAAATATAACATCCAGGTTTGGTGACACCGGCCTGTAATCTTAGCACTTGGAGGCTGGAGGCAGATGGAAAGATCAGGAGTTGAAGATCTTCATTATCTACATGAGACTCTGTCTCATAAAATAATACACCATGGGAGTTCAGGGGAGTTGGAAAGATGGCTCAATGGTTAAGAGCACTGGATGCTCTTGCTGGGGACCTGGATTTGGTTCCCAGCACCCACATGGTGGCTCAGAACCATCCATAACTCCAGTTCCAGTGGATCCAACACCCTCTTCTGTGTTTGGTGGACATTTTACAACATGGTTCCACTTACAGGCAAAACACTCATACACATAAAATAATAAAAATAATCATACTAAAAAAAAGAAAAGGAAAG
>VZQC01007521.1:1738220-1764697 GCA_009823505.1 Rhizomys pruinosus
TTAGTGGCTCTCTAAGATCTCCCTGCACAGGAAGACTGGTGACCCACATTTGTAGGACATTACATTTTTTTTTTTTTGCATTTTAAAAATAAATATTTTACTTAAAAAACAAAATAGCTAAGATTATACTGGCCTCAGCATATTACTATAAAATCTCTTTTTTATGTGAAAATGCTGACTATTTACATTTACCTAAGGGAATGTATACTTCTGTGCTTGAAATCTCAAATCCACCAGTACTGTGTGATGTGAAAAATTATTTAAAAGCCTGTATTTAGCCGGGCCTGATGGCGTACACCTTTAATCCTAGTACTTGAGAGGCAGAGGCAGGCAGATCTTTGTGAGTTCAAGTCCAGCCTGGTCTACAGAGTGAGTTCCAGGACAGGCGGGGCTACAGGGAGACCCTGTCTCGGAAAGACAAAAAACAAAACAAAACAAAACAAACAAACAAAAAAAAACCCCTGTATTTATTTTGTAGGACATTTCAAGAGATGACCCCATGCATAATCCCTGAAGACTTGGTTGACCTCTGAGGGTAAGGAACAAAGTTATCCCTTAGGTCCCTCAGCCAAATTGGTATGGATGTTAAGTATGGTCATTAAGCACCCAGAAAGGCTAAATGGCACCAGCCTGTTACATTGCACCTATATTAAAACTGTATCCTTTGGAAACAAACTGTATGTTATTTCCATATCATATTTCTTGATTCACATCTTTCCATTTTAATCCCATATTACTCTAAAAGATGCTTTCCTCCGAGTTTCTGCAGTGAGCCTTTCCCTTTCACCGCTAACCTCCTCGGTGGATCTGAATCAAACAATAGAACCTTTCTATGGTAAGGGGGGATCAGCTCAAATAACAGAAAAGCTTCCATTCCATTTGGGCTTTCTCTCTGTCTCTCTCTCTCTCTCTCTCTCTCTCTCTCTCTCTCTCTCTCTCTCTCTGTCTTTCTTTCTTCCCAAGAACTTTAAAATTTTACTGTTCTAACTTTATTTTAGTTTTGTTTTGAAAATTACTTAAGCTTCAAAATAGTAACCTAGAAATTAAGTAGATAGCATTTAATATAAATTAAGGATTGTTTGAATGATGTATTTTTAAATTTTTTATTGTACATGTTACCTAAGACTGTTTTCACTTATGTATATGTCATGTCAAGGACCTCCCCCAACATACCCCCTCCCCCTCTCTTCTTTTCCTCCTGTGTCCCCCTTTTCTCCCCTACAGTTTCAATTCTGTTTCCGTGAAGAACTGTCATTTTATTGCACATATATAATCCTCAAACCATAGAACAATCATTGGCTTACTTGAAGCTGCGAAGCTATGGGAGTATTGTTCATATAGATCCAAACTCGTGCTGAATGTGCCCCCTTTTAAAATGAGGAAATAACCTTCAGCGCCGCTAAAATGTAGAGTTTGGCATTTTACTAAATTTCATAGGGAGAAAATATAATGAGTCAATAAACCCAATTTGGAGGCTGGTTATTGTCACATAAATTAATTTGCGTGCTAAATGATCGGATTCACATCCACCTTTTTCCTCACCATCTGCCTCGCAACAAAGTTGGCATTGTATTCCTTTGAGGATGGACTGTAAAAATGTCATTATTTAAAGGCTTATTATCCACTAACTCATGTTAAATTCCAGTTTCCCTGTGTTTGCAGGCTGACCAGGTAAGGAGCGCAGGAAATTTTCAAAGGAGACTCCTCCATCAGTAGCGAACCTGGAGGCAGCCTCTTTCACTGGGCTCTGGCTCAAGGAGCGTTGAAGCCTTGTGACCTTGGACTCCAGCTAGCAGGCCACTCCCACTCCGTGCAAGCACAGCAGCCATACCCATGGCTTGCTTTTAACTGTTTCTCTCAACACTTGTGATCTGTGAAATCTCCTCTGACTGTCACACTGAATGATCCCATCCCATTTCTCTACACAATCAGGCACCTGGCAGCTCTTGCCTCACAGAACGTCGGTTAGGGAACTGTGGGCAGCAGCCAGAGCCTGCTCCAGCCAAGTCCTAAATGTAACCCTAATGGAATCTGAAGGCCAAGATCATCCTTATCTTCACACAATCCTTGCTGGATAAGGAGAGAAGGGAAAATACGATCACCAGAGAAAGCAGGGCAGCCATGAAAAAGTTGTTTAATATTTAATGAATTTTATAAGTTAGAAACTAACAGGCTGGAGAAATGGCTCAGTGATTAAATGTATATGTGCTGAATGATGAGAAACAGAGTTCAAATCCAGCACCCACATCAGGCAGCTAACGAACATCTGTAATTCCAGTTCCAATAGATCTCATAGCCTTCTGGGCTCTAGAAGTCCATGCATAAACACACACACACACACACACACACACACACACAAATAAAATAAATATTTTTAAAGTTAGAAACTGTAAAAAAAAAAGTTAGAAACTGGAGGTTTGAGAGATGGCTTAGTGGTTGAGAGCAATGTCTGCTCTTGCTGATGACCCAGGTTTGGTTCCCAGCACCCACATGGTGGCTAACAACCATCCATAAGTTCCAGGGAATCCGATGGCTTCTTCTGGCACTACATACACGTGACATATATGCAGGCAAAAAAAAAAACTTATACATACAAAATGAAAATAATCTTTAATTGTTAGAAATGAAATCCAAAGTTATAAGTGATGCCCTCCAACAGCAACAAGAAGAAATGAAGTTGATGGTTGGCAGAGACGAGGAGAGTGTTGTTGGTTGGTTTTGCTTGTTTGTTTTAGAGAGAGTCTTGCTATCCATTCCAGATCAGCCTCAAATTTGTGAGCCTCCTGAATCAGCCTCCTGCATGTGACATGATGGAGTTATTGGTGAATGCCATCACACAAAGCTGGTTTTGTGGCTTTGTTTTGTATGTCTTTGTTGTGACTAGTGATCAGGATGGCATCCCACCAGCTTGCTGGACTGTGCATCTCTCTGCAGTCACAGGATGTGACTGAGTAAGATAATTCATTTTTTTTTAAAAAAAAAAAAAAAAAAGCCAGGCGTTGTGGCACACGCCGTTAATCCGAGCACTTGGGAGGCAGAGGCAGGCCTATCTTTTTGAGACAAGAGGCCAGCCTGGTCTACAAGAAGTTTCAGGACAGCTGGAGCTAACACGGGAAACCCTGTCTCAAAAAAACCAAAAAAATAAATAAAATAAATGTATGATGCTTACAAATTATTTGATTAAGAAATTGTTGATAATTATATAATTCAAAGAAAGGATACTGAGAAATATAGTTTGACTTCATCCATCTGTAACTCCAATTCCAGGGGATCTGACATTTCTTTGGACCTCCATGGGCATTGCATGACATGGGTGCACTTGCATACATGCAGGCAAAACATTCATACACATAAAATAAAAATGTATTTAAATCCTACTAAGAGCTTTGACTATGTACTATATGTAGAATATATAAAAGAAAATACACTCTGGAGTGAAAGTCCATACCCATAAGAAGGTCCCGCCTGCTTAGATTCCAACAAAAAAAAGTTAATATATATATTAAAATTCTACAATATGCACTATAGGAAACATTGTATTAGGTCTTCTTGAGGGACAGGTTTGAGGAGTCATGAAAGACCTCATGGTGATGGAGCCAGGGCATGAGGATTCTCATAAAGTCAAGCATGTGCCAGTAAAGCCTGCTGCCAGGTGCTCAGGAAGCCATAGCCAGCAGCACACCCCTGGCATGGGAGGTGGTGAGGGAGCAGTGAGAAGTAGTCAGAATGAAGTTCCCATGGGTTCCAAAGGTCAATGAAAGATTTTAGAATTTATCTAGTTGAGAATCATTTCAATTATTTTTTTATTTCTACAGTGCTAGAGATTGTACCCACTCCACCACTGAGCCATATAACTAATCTATACTGCAGCACGTTAAACAGGAGAAAAACACAGTCAGGTGCATGTTAGTGTGTTTATTCTGCTAGCAGTGCAGGGAATGAATCATGGTAGAGGCTGTTCATTTGAAGTGTGGAGACCAGAGACCAGACGGCAAGCTATTGTGGATAAATCCAGCACGGAGCTGGAGAGATGGCTCAGCAGTTAAGAGTGCTCTGCCCTTCCAGAAGACCCAAGTTCAGTCCCCAGCATCCACTCTGAGCAGCACGCCACTGCTTATAACTCCAGATCCAGGTATTAATTTTCTAGGCCATATTAAATTTCAAAGCAGTGAAATGAAAAAAGCTCAGGAGTTTAAGAGCAAACTGACTGCTCTTGCAGGGGACATGGGTTCAGTTTCCAGCACCCACGGTGGCTAACAACCATCTGTAACTCCAGTTCCAGGGGATCTGACACTTCTTCTGGCCTCCATGGGCATTGCATGACATGTGTGCACTGACATGAATGCTGGCAAAACACTCCTACACATAAAATAAAATAATAAAATAATAAATGTTAGAAAATCAAAGCAATGATCAGGACAGCTAACTCTTCTGGTGGGAAATAATGAGTTTATGTTCTCATTATAACATGGCAAGGAACATGGCAAGGAACATGGCAAGAATCTAATCATCAAATATTCTTTACTGCTCAGCACATGGAGAAACATTAAGGGAAAGCTGAGCCCAAACAGTGCCCAAAGGGTGACAAGGACAAAAAGAAAGTGGCTTTGGGCTTTTATTTCAGAATCTGGATTTGAAATCAATAAAAAGGTGGATCAAACATCATGTTTTGCTACTAAGCTTTCTGCTGTGGTGACAATTCAGAGGGTTTTCAGTCACGTGGTAAATGTCTTCTTTGTCCTGTGCAACAATCAAAGCTCATCTCAAAGGAAAGGTCTCATTTTATCAAAACAAGGGGGAGGGCAGGGGAGGGAGGAGAGAGAGGGAGGTGAGAGAGAGAAAGAGAGAGATAGATAGAGAAGAGAGAGAGAGAGAGAGAGAGAGAGAGAGAGAGAGAGAGAGAGAGAGAGAGAATCCCAACGTACCCCTTTAAAGGCATGTTCCCAGCGACTTAACTTCCTGCTCACCTCCCGAAGGGTCTACCACCTTCCAATAGTGCTGCAGACTGTTGACCAAGCCCTAACTACAGGGGCCCTTGGGATCTGCTGTGCCACAGATTAAACTGTAGAACCAGCTAGGTAGATTTCTTCTGGGTAGCAATGGGAGGGCTCTTAACGTCAGTTAAGCAAAGATGATGTTGATAAGAGCTCAGAAGACCAGCTACCTGCATGTGAGCCACCTAGCACCCGGAGATGGCATGGAACCAGTTCTCAAAGAGTAAGGTGTCGAGGGAGGAAGAGGAGAGCGTCTGCCCCATCCTGAGGTCAAGGTTCCACATCCAGCATTAGTCCCTGAGTCAGCGACATGTTCCAGGCCTCTGAAAAATATTATTACTCTGAGGTTTCTTTCTAAGATTCCGGGCCATTCTTGCTGCTCTGAGCACGGGGACATTTAAAAGGACTTGAGCACATTTCAAACAACAAAAGAGCACTTAACCATGTTTCAGGTGTTGAGATTTTGGGGCTGACAAAAACTATGTTAGGCTAGTTCAGATTGTGGAAACACCTGTGAACTAATCTCCCCGTCAATGTCCTAGCTGGAATAGATGGGGGCACCATTTGAAATGAAAAATATTATAGACAACAGAGGAATCACCTTTTAAAGTTCATATTCAGAACGTATAACATCTATGATAAAGATGGCCCATGAGGCCAGGTGTGGTGGCACACGCCTTTAATCCCAAGACTTGGGAGGCAGAGGCAGGTGGATCTCTGTGAGTTCAAGGCCAGACTGGTCTACATAGTGAGTTCCAGGACAGCTAGGGCTACAGGAAGATCCTGCCTCAAAAAGACCAAAAACAAACAAATGAATGAAAAAAAGATGGCCCATGAATTATTAACAGCATTCAAGTCTACTTTCCTACATGAATAACTCTAGCAGTACATTTAAAAGCTTTTATAGTGCTGGAGATGTACCTCAGTGGTAGACCGCTTGCCTAGCATGTATGACATCCTGGCTTCAATCCAAGTACCTCAAAAACCAAAGAATGTGGGGCCATGGAGATGACTCAGCAAGGAAAGGGACCTGCTGCCAAGCTTGATGACCTGAGTTCAATGCCAGGACATGTAGTAGAAGGAGACAACTGACTCTGGCAAGTGTCTACTGACCTCTGACACATGGCTACAAATTCACACAACATACACACACATGCTAAAAAAAATCCTAAATATAATATAAAATCTTTTACCTTCCACTTTGTGAAAGGTAATTTTTGGTCATTTACATATAATGTGAATGACAAGCACAGGGGAAAGAAAAATCTACTTGAATTAGTGACTGATTTTAACACACACACACACACACACACACACACACATATATATATACTCTAAATTTTCATTTTTAGGAATGATACAAATTATTTGGCTAAGGCTGCCAACTCAACAACATCAACAAACTTCCAAATATTAGCACTAAGTTATATATTGGGCACTTTCAAAATCGATTCTGTTTTAAATGTGTTGAAAATGGGTATTTTCTCCATAGAAAAGAGCTCTGAGTGTCAAAACACTTCTTAGGAGTGTTGGCTTATTTTAATTTTGAAATAAATCCAATTATATAAAAAACACAGAAAGTAAATTGTTTAGTTTTTTTTTTCCTCAGAGTGAATCTTCCAATGGCACTTACCATGATTTCTCAATTCTCCCCACTGCGCAGTCTAATTTCTAGTAATCCATTCATTTTAACCTACTAGTTTTGTTTTTCCTGTTTTTCTATAATGTAAAATGTAAATATATTAACTCAAATACTTACTGAAAAATACATATACAGTATCTGATCATCAGTGGATGTGTATAGCTGAAAATTATATATCAAGAAACAGGGTCAGAGAGGAGAAATCTCCCTTCAAGTTATTGGTCAGGGTAGTCCAAGAGGCTCCCAGTTTACCCAGGTTATTACCACAGCCCTTGATTACCTCCCAGAACTTGAAGGTAAGTCCCTATTGCTGAAGACGGGACATATTTTGGATGCAGGAGTTGGAGCAATGGTGCTGGAACTGACCTGGAAGCCTCTCACTGAAGACTGGCTCGTCTAGCTCTAGAGGATACTGTGTAAGCTGCTAAGGAAAAAAATCAATAAATGGCTCAACCCAGCCCTAAAACCTAATAACCACAATGACTGGAACAGCAAACTGTCTCTATTGGTTCAGTAGGGCACTATTATCTAGGGGGTAAGCAACAGCTACCTAACTGGACTTGGAGTCCTCTCAGTGAGAGGGAACTCATGGGTAGCACTGTAAACACAGCCAAGTACACATGGCTAGAGAGGTCATAGATCCTAGAGAAGACTCTATATCTGCCATATTACCAGACAAGTAAAATTTATTACTATATGCTAAATATGGATCCTTATATTTGCAGACAGATTTACCATATACTGCTCACCAAATAAGCTTCTTTTTGCAGTGGATGGAAGGTATTACAGAGCTCCACAGCTTGTTAGAGACGTCCAGCCCTGACTGACATATCTAATGTGGAAATATCTACACCTAAGGCTCGTGGTTCAAAGTGGAACAGTGGGTAAGAGAACACTAATAGGCTCCTCAACTCTCACCAGTGAAGCTTCTTCATGCAACAGAGTCCAACACACACACACACACACACACACACACACACACACACACAAAGGCCACAACTGGCCAACGTATAGACAGCAGAGTATGTATCCTTAGATAGGACTCCAGTATTAAACCTCACCCACCCATGGCTCAGGGACCATTGTGGAAGAGGGGGCAGAAAGCTTGTAAGATCCAGGTTTGGCGCATGAACATAAGGAAACAGAGGCTTGCAGGACCCTGGGAACTTGCTCATGTGAGCTTGCAGTGGTGGTGCCGGTATGCAGAACACCCATGTTGATTCAATCAGACAAAATCCAGAACAAAACTGAGGAAATAAGCAATAGGCTCAAATCTCAGCTGAGGAAATATTGGCAACTGCTGGGTGAGGGAGATCTGACCTTCTCTAAGGGAGTGACTCTAGATAGGCTGACTGGACGCCTGTGGGCGAACTTGCACTAAGGGACATCTGGGTACAAATGGTTAACTGGATAGGCCTTAACATAGACGACAGAATGCATGAAATCCAGTGGGGGAAGTGTGGGGAGTGCGGATGGCGTCAGGGTTTAAATATGGTTAAGAACTATTTTATAAAATGCATAAAACTCAATAAAAATATACATAAAATGATTTTTAGAAGTTTTTTATTTATTATTTTTTTATCTGTATGAGGGTACTGTCTGCATGTAGGTTGGTGCACCCGTGTTATGCAATGCCATGGAGGTCAGAAGAGGGCATCAGATTCCCCTGGAACTAGAGTATACCTTTAAATGTTATACTATTATTTGATATCATAAAGCAAATGCTTACCACAAAGATTTTGGCATAGAATCATTACCTAAATCTGTGAACATGTGTATTTTATTTTTTCCGAAATTTGTGATAAATCTGAATACAAGTCAATTATGAGGCACTTATTATTGGAATAGATTTATGTTCTTTCAACCAACACAATAAATTAAAAGCCAGTCAAGTGCCAGGAATGTGTTTAATGCTGAATACACACAAGTGTGCAGGCACACAGCCACACACACATATACACACACACACACACACACACACACACACATACCACCTATACAACACATCTACATTTTCTTTTTTAAAATTTTTATTTATTTATTTTTTTTTTGGTCTTTTTGAGACAGGGTCTCCCTGTAGCTCTGGCTGTCCTGGAACTCACTCTGTAGACCAGGCTGGCCTCAAACTCATAGAGATCCGCATGCCTCCACCTCCCAATAGCTAGGATTAAAGGCGTGCGCCACCACGCCCGGCATTTATTTATTTCTGTATGTGTATCAATGTACTGTCTGCATGCAAGTTTGTGCACCTGTGTCGTGCAATGCCTCGGAGGTCAGAAGAGGGTGTCAGACTCCCCTGGAACTGGAGTTCTCCTGGAATTGGAGTTTAAGATGGTTCTCGGCCGCCATGTGGGTGCTGGGGATCGAATCCGGGTCCTCTGTAAGAGCGGTTGGCGCTCTTAACCGCTAGGCCATCTCTCCAGCCCTTATTTATTATTTTTATGTGTATGAATGTACTGTCTGCATGTAGGTTGGTGCATCCGTGTCATGCAATGTCACAGAGGTCAGAAGAGGGCATCAGATGCCCCTGGAACTGGAGTTAAAGACAGTTCTTAGCCACCATGTGGGTGCTTGGAATTGATCCTAGGTCTTCTGCAAGAGCNTTTTGGCCACAAGAGCTGGAGCTGGAGGGTAGTGGCTGTTCACATCACCAGAAAGCAGAGAGAAACAGGCCAGGACTATGGGGTATATTCTTCAAAGGCCAGTGACCTGCTTCCACCAGCCAGCTCTATGTCCTTTAAAATGATACCACATGCTAGGGAGTAACTGTTGAAAGCCTATGTGAGTTATTTCAAATTCAAACCATAGCAATAAATATACCCAAAACAAGAGTTTCTAGAAAAGGAAAGAACAGTGTTATATGCCTAAAAGTCCCTGAATAGTTGGCAAGAGAGGTATTGATAATTCACTAAGAATATTACTTGGGGCTGGAGAGATTGCTCAGCAGTTAAGAGTGCTGACTGCTTTTGCAGAGGACCCAGATTTGATTCCCAGCACCCATATGATGGCTAAGAACCATCTTTAAGCCGGGTGTGGTGGTGCACACCTTTAATCCCAGCACTTGGGAAGCAGAGGCAGGCAGATCTCTGTGAGTTCAAGGCCAGCCTGGTCTGCAGAGTGAGTTCCAGGCCAAGTGAGGCTATAGGGAGACCCCATCTCAAAAAAAAAAAGTAAAAAGGAATATTATAGAATTTGGTTGAAGCCTTGAAGAAATCAATAAAAGACTGATGTATTCAAGAAAATAGGGGTTATAGTGTAACAGGCTTTATTAAAAGATTAGACAACAGCTTTGAGTAACCAGAATTAAAACCATGAATTTATAGTGAAACTGTTCCTCAGCTATCAGAAACTGGATTCAAAGTTGATGTTTTTGAGGATAAAGTGTTTTATAGTTATATAATTGCTAATCTAAGTAAGACTCAAGTTAGTGACAAGTTAAGGATGCTCTGTTAGTAACTGTAGATTTTTCTTTTGAGAACTTTGGCTAAAAATATAACAACAAAAAGAATCTTAGATTGAAAAAGAAAAGATAAAGATAGGGAAGAGGGATATGTACCAAAAAAGAAAGAAGCCAGATTTTGTTTTGTTTGTTTTAATGAACAAGAAATACCTGAATATCTAATGTAAGAGAAGACAAAGGAAACGGAAAAGAGGAATGGTCAAAAGACTAAGCAATGACTCTGGGATCCACTGGTGAATGACTCTGGGATCCACTTGAACTTGATAGGTCCTTTGCTCCCAAGTTAGCTGTGGCAAAACCACAAATACTGCAGTGCCTGAAAAAAGACAGCTGGACCCTTGATGTCAGTTAACCCAACCTGTTCTAAAGACTTGTTGCTTCTAAGTTCTTTCAGATTGTTCCCTGAACAAAGGACTTGCTCTGTTAATAAAAACAGTACATCCAGCATGATATGAGAAAGGAAAGGGGGAACTTAGCTTATCAGAGAGTTTTCCCTTTCTACCCCCTACTGACACGGAACAGCATGCACAACCACAACAAATGTTAGCAGCCTAATCCCACCTGTTGTTTACAACACAAATGGGATGCTCCCTTGCATTCAGCAATATCTACTGTTCAGTGCTTATATTTCCACAACACACACATGCACATGCACACATACCCACACACGAACATGCATGAACATGCATGCACATGCATGCACACGCGAGCACATTATTCTAGGTCAGGAGCAAGAAAGGGTCATGAAGGATATAAAGCTATATGTTTAGCTTACAAGAGGAACCATGGCCTAGTGAGACTTTTTACACCGTCATTGAGCTCAGAGCATAGGATTAAAGCTATATGTTTAGCTCACAAGAGGAACCACAGCCTAGTAAGACTTTTTACACCGTCAGTGAGCTCAAAGCATAAGATTGACTTTGGGTACAAAGTTTGGTAAGATTACCATTTGTAATAGAACAATTCCCGGGAAAGTCATTCCCACATGTTGTTATTCCATGGTCTCTGGTCATAGATAGGCTAGAAGTAGACACAGACAACTCCTTTGTTGTTCATACAGAATAAAGGTACCAAAGTGACAAAGTAATATATGTGATGCAAAATAAGAAAATGCCAAGTTAAGCACAGAAAAAATTAAATGTACAAACATCTTTGAAGATTTAATCAATAGTTTCTTTTAAATGTTAAAATGTATACTTTACGGGGCTGGAGAGATGGCCTAGTGGTTAAGAGCACCAACTACTCTTGCAGAGGACCCGGGTTCGATCCCCAGCACCCACATGGCGACTGAGAACCATCTTAACTCCAGTTCCAGGGGAATCCGAGACCCTCTTCTGACCTCTGTGACATTGCATGACACAGGTGCACAAACCTACATGCATACAGTACATTCATACACATACAAAAAAATAAAAATTTAAAAATGTATACTTTACAAGCAGACAATTTTTTTAAATTATTTTTGTATGTGTATGAATGTACTGTCTGCATGTAGGTTTGTGCACCTGTGTCGTGCAATGCCTCGGAGGTCAGAAGAGGGTGTCAGACTCCCCTGGAACTGGAGTTCTCCTGGAATTGGAGTTTAAGATGGTTCTCGGCCGCCATGTGGGTGCTGGGGATCGAACCCGGGTCCTCTGTAAGAGCGGTTGGCGCTCTTAACCGCTAGGCCATCTCTCCAGCCCTTATTTATTATTTTTATGTGTATGAATGTACTGTCTGCATGTAGGTTGGTGCATCCGTGTCATGCAATGTCACAGAGGTCAGAAGAGGGCATCAGATGCCCCTGGAACTGGAGTTAAAGACGGTTCTTAGCCACCATGTGGGTGCTTGGAATTGATCCTAGGTCTTCTGCAAGAGCAGTCAGCGCTCTTAACCACTGAGTTATCTCTCCAGCCCCAACACATCTACATTTTCATACCAGACATCAGATATATGCACAAATGACATATCACATACATGACATGCACACATACACACCACCTATACTCCACATCTATACTTTCATACCATACACCACATATGTCCCCAACAAACACCCTACATTACACACACCACAGACACACCATCCATATAGCACCTCTACCCATACACACCATTCACCACATACATACACCAAATATAAATGACACACTACACATAGTATATGCAGTTACATACCACCAATACATCACATCTACACAGTTGTGCCATGCACCAGATACATACACATATTTCATCAATTTACCACAAGTATATTGGAAAATTTGAAACAGAGATTTGTCTTACCATGGTAGGTGCCAGAAGATGCCCAGTACCCTCCCACTATTCAGATCTCTCTAGCAATTTTTAACTGACGTTCCTTACATTGAATTCTACTAACTCAATTTGATAATATGGTTAAGTGGTTAAACAGCTTGTCACCACAGAAGCATGTGCACTTAAACCATCGCCCCCTGCTCTTGCTTGAAAACTAAATAGTAGCCCTGACTAAATCTTAAGGACTGTAGAAATTCTTCATCTATCATTCAGATAAAAAGAGACACACTTTAACATATAAGAAGAATAAAATGAACATCTAATTAAAAAACAGATGTTTTATTTTACAGGCTTTAGACCTCATTCTGAAAACTCCAACCAGTCATAGCAGGCAATTCTTTCAATGTAGTGTACTGGAGGAAGCCACCAGGGCTTTGTACATACTCTAGGCAAGAGGTCTCCCACTGAGCCACAGTCCCAGCACATGGTGCTTTTAGGGAAATACATTCCCATCTGTTCCTCACAAAATGAACAGGCACTCTTGTGTAACACCCTCAGTAGATTCTTTTTTTTTTTTAATTTTATTTATTTCCATATGTGTATGAATGTATTGTCTGCATGCAAGTCTGTGCAAACGTGATGTGCAATGCCGCGGAGGTCAGAAGAGGGCGTCGGACTCCCCTGGAACTGGTGTTCTCCTGGAATTGGAGTTTCAGATGGCTCTCGGCCGCCATGTGGGTGCTGGGGATCGAACCCGGGTCCTCTGCAAGAGCGGTCGGCACTCTTAACCGCTAGGCCATCGCTCCAGCCCCCCTCAGTAGATTCTTAGAGTGCCCATCATCAAGACAGGAGCAGTGCAGGCCAGTCTCTTGGTCCCTTTTGGATGTCTTAGTAGCTGAAGGACCTTCATGTTTTGGGGACTGATCATCATGCAGAATCCTGCACTAATTTTTATAAATGTAACAGCAGATTCCAAGAGAATTAGGGTATTTATAACTATAGATTCTCTGCTCTGCCTTACCATACCCAGCATAGAATTGGTGCTCATACAGTGCTTGGTGAGTCAAGCACAGTGCCTCATGCCAGAAATCTCAGGACTTGGGAAACAGAAACAGGAGGATTGCTGCAAGCTGGAGGCCTGCTTGGCCAACAGAGGAAGTTCCAAGCCAGCTAGTGCTGCGTGGCAAGACCCTGTCACAGCAAATAATAATAAAACCTTGCTGAATGACGGAATGAGAAATTTCCTAAGTTCAGTAACTCAGTGACAAGAAAAGCTTTGAACAACAAAAGATGCCGTGAACATAGTCCACGATCCTCCCATCCTCGTTGCATTGAACTTGGCTTCACAATGATGGACAGAGCTAAATAAACAGAGACTGTATTTACTGACACAAGCGGTCACTGCTCCCCAGTCCAGGTGGAAGAGAATGCTGGTCAAAGGGAGCAAAGATGTCAACAAAGGGTGGCTTGATGAAGACACATCAACACTGAGGCCTGGGAATGACGACTGCCCCACACAGAAGCTTGGTGGAAGAGATGCTAACAGGGCTCATATGGCTGAACTTGTTACCATGACAACCAGAGGGCACCCCCAAGCTGAACTTGTTACCATGACAACCAGAGGGCACCCTCAAGAACTCTGAGGATGAGCAGGAGTCGGCAAATGGCCATGGTATTTCAGCTCTGACAATCATGGCTACACCCTCTGACAGCTGGAAACTCTACCTTTTTTGTTTTGTTTTGTTGGAATCATTTAGTTGTTTGGCACATTTTTTATTTAAATATTTTACTTTTTAGAATTTCATACATGAGTATTGTATTTACATCATTTCCACTCCTTCTCCTCTCCAATTTCTCCCATCCCACCATACCAATTCATGACTTCTTCTGCTATAATTATCATTGTTACATGCATGTGTGCATATGTCTGTGTAACCTACTGAGGCCATTTAGTAGTGTTCATGTGTACATGTGTTTTGTGCTGACCACTTGGGATTGAATAACCTTTCGGGGTTGGTTGCCTGTAGCTCTTCATCTAGGGGTGGGGCCTTGTGAAATTTCCCCTATCTACAGTGGTGTGTTGACTTCTGATGTTGTTATGCAGGTCTTATTTAGGCAGCCATGTTGAGATTTCATGGTGCAGCTTCCCTGTCATGTCTAGAAGACCCTGTCCAGCAGTGGGTGTCCTGGTCCTCTGGCTCTTACAATCTGTCTGTCCCTCTTTGGTGATGTTCCCTGAGCCTTAGGTATAGGAGTTACATTGTAGATGTACCAATAGGTCTTTCTCTCTCTCTCTCTCTCTCTCTCTCTCTCTCTCTCTCTCTCTCTCTCTCTCTCATTTATGCATGCAATCTTTCTTTGAGGGCCTGAAAAAATGGCTTAGTGGTTAAAAGTGTCCCCTATTCTTGCAGAGAACCTGAGTTCATTCCAGTACCCATGTCAGACAGCTAATAACCACTTGTAACTCCAGCTCCAAAAGATGAGAAGCCCTCTTGTGGCCTCCCAGGGTACCTGCACTCATATGCAGAGAACCCGAGATCATGTATTCTCTGCATTTTGGCCAATTGTGGATCTTCGTAGTTGCCTCCGTCTGCTGGAGAAACTTCTTGGATGAGAGGTGATGCTGCACCTGTCTGTGGGCTTGCACCCACAGAAAAGCAAGAGAAGGAAGAAAAAAGATTATTTAGAATACAGCTGGAAGCTATATTAATATAGGAAAATGGCCTAAATAGATTTTCCTCCAGGGTCTGCTGATTGCTTTTCTCCCTGGACAGCTTACACAGTACCTACTGATATTATGAGAGCTGGTCCTCAGGGAGGAGTTTTCCAGGTCAGCTCCAGAGCAATTCCTCCAAGTCCTGTGTTCAAAGTATGTGATGTTTTCAGCAATACAATCTTACCTTCAGGTTCCAGGAAGCAACCAAGGCCTCTCTCTCTTTCTCTCTCTCTCTCTCTCTCTCTCTCTCTCTCTCTCTCTCTCTCATTATGCTGCAATCTTTCTTGAGGGCCCTGAAAAAAAGGCTTAGTGTTACGCGTGTCCCCTATTCTTGCAGGAACCTGAGTTTTCCATTCCAGTACCAATGCAACAGCTAATAATCACTTTTAACTCCAGCTCCAAAAGATGAGAAGCCCTCTTGTTGGCCTCCAGGGTACCTGCACTTATGATCGGCACATAATGTAAAATTAAATAAAATCTTTCGGTTTTTCTTTTTTCTTTATTTCTTTATTTTTTTTTGCAAGAAGAACACTTGAATTTCACATCATACTATAAACAACAAAGATCAAATCCACATCCAAAAGCACAAAGAAAAATCAATATATGGGAAAAGCAAATAAGAATCTCCACCACTCCTCAGTCCTATAGAGACTCCCACAATGAGATCTCTCCATGGAGGTAACCCAGGACACGCATCTCCTCTCTCTCTCTCTTCTCTCTCTCCTCTCTATATATATATATATATAGATTATATATATATATTCATCTATTGATATGTTTTGTTTTTCTCTCTCTGATCCATCCTGGAGACGGGTCCTTTACTCACTAATCCATTTGGAGGCAGGTCCTTTGCTCTCTGATCCATCCTGGAGGTGGGTCCTTTACTCTCTGATCTGTCCTGGAGACAGGTCCTTTGCTCTCTGATTCATCCAAAATAAAATCTTAAAAACTTCTTTTTCTCTGGGTGTGGTGGCATATGCCTTTGATCCCAGTGCTTGGGAGGCAAAGGCAAGTGGATCTCTGTGAGTTCAAGTCCAGCCTGGTGTACACAGTGAGTTCCAGGCCAGCTAGGGCTACAGAGAGACCCTGTCTCAAAAAGACAAAAAAAAAAAAAACCACTTTTTTTCTTCTAAAAAGCAAGCTTGCTTTCTTCTTTCTCTTATTGTCTTTCCTACAATATATTACACTTCTTTTCTGCAAAGATTGATCATGGGCTGTATTAGTCACTTTTCTGCTGCTGTGATAAATCCACCATGAGCAAGGGAACTTATAAAAGGAAGAGTTTATTTGAGATTACGATTGACGGTTCCAGGGAATTAGAGTCCATTGTGGTGGGAAGCATGGTGGTTGGGGCTGGAGCAGCAAGCCAAGGGTCACATCTCTCAATGACCACAGAAAGCAGAGAGGGATTGGAGACTGCAAGGCTTGTTAAACTCACTAAGCCTGCCCCCAATGACATACTTCCTCCAGCACGGCCACACCTTCTAAGACCTCCAAGAACAGTGCCACCAACTGGAGACAAAATGTCTGAATACTTAAAGCCTATGGGGGACACTCATTCAAACCACCACATGGGCCTTTTCTCATTTGTCCAATTGCTTCTTTGATTTCCATCTCTGAATAAAGAAATCGGTGTGTGTGTGTGTGTGTGTGTGTGTGTGTGTGTATGTGTGTGTGTGATGTTCATGCAATATATGTATATGTAATATGTGTGCTGTATGTATGTGTGTAATGTGTGTGCATGTGTGTGTGATGTGTATGTATGTATGTGTGCATGTATATGCTTACGTGTACAATGTTTATGTGAATGTAATGTGTGTATACTGTGTGTGTGTGTGTGTGTGGCTGGCCTGACAGAAATTAAGATATTTTAATTTTTTTTTCTGTATGTGTATCAATGTACTGTCTGCATGCAGGTCTGTGCACCCTTGTCGTGCAATGCCTCGGAGGTCAGAAGAGGGTCTCGGATTCCCCTGGAGCTGGAGTTCTCCTGGAATTGGAGTTTCAGACGGTTCTCGGCTGCCATGTGGGCGCTGGGGATCAAACCCGGGTCCTCTGCAAGAGCGGTCAGTGCTCTTAACCGCTAGGCCATCTCTCCAGCCCCAAATTAAGATATTTTAAAGAAACTTTCAGATTATTGAAATAATGGTCCCAAACAAATGGAAATTTCTCCAGGAATCTCATGCTGGAAGGAGAAGAAGGGACCAGCCAAGGGCCTAACAAGAGATTTCACAGAGATTGCCTTGGCTCTTGGAGGCACAGCCTCAACCATGGCTCTTTGAAATCATTTTATCTGGACTTTGTCTTATCGGAAACTTGGTGAACTCTACCCAACCCTGCAGCCATGCCCACTTAGGGCAAAGCAGAAGAACTTCCTCCGGCAGCCCAGGAAAAGGAGCCCTAGGAGTGATGCTGAGGAATGAGGCTGCAATTGGTCCAAACACAAGCCTCCACCACTGTGACTGGTACTGAAGAGGCAACACTAGGATTGACTTGAAGCAAGTGACTGTGATTGGTCCAAACTCCCTTCTCTGATTATAAGCAGGTTGCTCAGACCCTGGTGTCAACAGAGCGACAGTCTCTTGTGCTGCGTCCCCTGCTGTTGCAGCATTAGGCTCCATACAAGGCTTCTCTCTGTCGTCCTGTCTTACCTACTTTCAACAGTGGGGGCTGAGTAGGTAACATGCAGAGGCAGCAGAATGGTGGTGGCGACCCAATGGGGCAGAGTGGCAGTGACAGCAACAGCTGATCAAGCAGCAGGCCAAACTGACAAAGCAACAATCCAGCCAGCTGTGGAACACAGCTGAACAATTTAAGAGCAGCCAGGACAAGGAGGGGGTAGCACAGGCAGGGAGAGAGCGAGAGGGTGGAGAGCTGAGACTAGAAATCAAAAGGCTCTAAGGAGCCAGAGAGGAGAACCTGCAGGTGGTCACCAGGAGTTCCAGAATGCTGTTAAGTCTTCAAGGCAGAAAGACTCTGACTCCAGGCCAAGGGCAGGAGGACTGCAAAGTCTTAAAGAATCCTGTCTTCCTTTTGTCAAGGGTGGAGGAGTTCCAGTGCTATGTGTGGGGAAATCCAGCTTGAATTGCAGGCTAGCTTTCCAACTAGCATGCCTCAGGTCACCATGTGGCCGAGGGTCTGACCCCGCCCCAAGGAGGAGCAAGCAATGTGGTCTAAATGCATGATGCAGGGTGGGGTAATGGTGTGCAGTGGCGTGGAATTGGGGAACCTATGATTGGCTCTGGGAACTGATGTCATTTGGTTTATAAAAGCAAGCTGTAGCAGGGAATAAATTTGAACTTCATAGTAACATCATCATGGAATTCCCGGCCATTATTTTTAATTCATTATTGCACACATACAGGTTAAGGTAGGTCTGCATTTCATTTGGGTGGCCAGTGTGTTGGAAAAAGGCTCCCCTTTGCAGACCACCAATCTGGGTAGCTGGTGTTGTGAGTGGGTATTGGCTGAAGGGAGGCGATCAGCAGTTGGCCTGAAATTCCTGTCCAGGCTCTGGGCAGGTGGAAAGTCATGGCCAAGAGTGGAACCCGTGTTGTGGGTCCAGGCTAAGGGCCTGAATTGGAAGTACCACCCAGGCTGGGCTATGAGAAGTAGCCAGCTGGCCTCTGCACTGAGGGGTCAGCTCCCCACAGTGTCCGCAAAGCAGGCACTGTGTTCCCATTCCCCTTAGCAGGGCTGTGTGGTCCCTGTTCAGCATAAAAAGAAAGCTTCCTACAGCTATGCTTTCCTGAAAATTGCTCAACTGATTCTCAGAGTCATTTATCAAGGGCCGTTTAGCAACAGCATTTATCAAGGGCTGAGGAATCCTATTTCCCTAGGCCTACACAAGAGCTCAGCTTGTAAGGCTAAGAGTCTCTGTACAAAGGACTATACAAGGTCTGAACACTAGAGAGCACTACCTGCTGCTGCTCACACCTGCTGCTACTAAACACAAGGGGAAGTATAACAAAAGGACCCAGGCAGTTGATTGGTAACAGTGAACACCTTCTAAAAGGCCGGGGTGGGGTGGTCCTCTACCATGAAACTTTGACTGTTTTTTGATTACTGAGGTTCATGAATTATACTATCACACCTTCAATAAGTGTTCTCTTAACATCTTATAACTTCTCTGTAAATAAAAGTAGGTAACACACACTGGGCATTGTATTTACTGCTTTTGTCAATGTAAATAATAACCAAAAGGAGATTCTCCTTTTGATTGATGAATGATGACATTTTGGGAATGTCAGAGTGTTTCATGGCAGTATACATGCTATAGTACTAAACTATGGGAAAATCCAAGGAGGTTGAAGGAGGGGAAGTCTTAAAGGAAAGAAGGAAGAATTACATGAGCTGCTTGGATACAAAATCCGTTGGTCTCGGAAACACAAGGCAGGAGTTGTGGCAGTCCATAGGTGGATGTTCTGTTGCTGGGTAAATATGCTGCCTGGGATAGTTAGTCTGAATTGTCGCAGTATTAATGTTAATGTTGAAATTTGTAATGCATATAAAAAGCATAGACTTCTCTTCCAGAGGACCCAAGTTCAGTTCCCTTCTGAAGAGAATTTGAGGCCTTCTTCTGGACTCTGCTGGCACCTGTGCACATAAACCCCCCCATACACACACACATAAACATATAATTAAAAATAAAATAAATATATTTGGGGGGGTGTTTTTGAGACAGAGTCTCCCTGTAGACCAGGATGGCCTTGAACTCAGAGAGTTCTGCCTGCCTCTGACTCCCAAGTGCTGGGATTGAAGGAGTGCACCACCACACTTGGCTCAAAGACCATTCTTAGTCACCATGTGGGTGCTGGGAACCAAACCCAGGTCCTCTGCAAGAGCAGTCAGCACTCTTAACTGCTGAGCCATCTCTCCACCCCCCCAATAAATATTTTTTTTAAATAAGTCCTTTTAAAGTATTTATCTTCAACAGGCAGGCATGATTCCTTCCACCTGTCTACATAACTTTCAGGCTAATTTTTTCTGGATTTAATGAGTGACTTTATTTTGCTATTAACTTTCACACTTAATTTACATTTTCTTATTTAACTCTCACAGAATGTTTAAGAAATATTTGCCCAAGTCAGAGAAGAAAATGTGACTGGGAAGAGTTGAAACCCTTTCCCTGAGTCCTGGAACTAGATCATAAGGAGCAGTGGGATGGATTTTTCACTCTTCTATGCCACCTGTCCTCCAGGCATGTAGTGCATGATAAATGATGCTGCTTGCAAGAAAAGATTAGTAGAGGTGAATAAGGCAAACAGCTTCTATAACAGAAAATGGAGCCAGTTGCACAGGGGCCAAGTTTCAGAGGTTTGGGCTTGATAGGAAAAGAATAGGGGCCAGCTGTGTACACAGATGTCAAAGCCCTGTTTTCAGTGAGCACAGAGGCTTCCTCCTGCACACATACATTGTTTAGAACTGGAGATGTGAGGCAGTACTGCACACCTGCCTTTGATCTCCTGTTTGTCTACAGGTAATGTCAATATTCCCCTGTGAATGGACCCTACCTGACCCCCAGCTGGAAAGCCAAGAGATGAGGGAAGAACTAGAATGAAGCTCAGCTTCCCTTTCTGCCCTCAAGTGAGTCCTTCTACTCGGACTCCAGCTCTTCTTCATGTGGTTGGCTATATAAGACTTTCCTCGGGGAATAACAGATGTGATGGTTTAACAGGGTAAGGAGGGCAGGAGGAAACCAATAGAGATAACTAACACTAAAAGACTTTGAGGGGGCTGGAGAAATTGCTCAGTGGTTAAGAGCACTGACTGCTCTTGCGGAGGACCAGGGTTTGATTCCCAGCATCCACATAGCGGCTAAGAACCATCTTAGGCCAGGCATGGTGGTGCATGCCTTTAATCCCAGCACTCAGGAGGCAGAGGCAGGCGGATTTCTATGAGTTCAAGGCCAGCCTGGTCTACATAGTGAGTTCCAGGACAGCTGGGACTAAAGGGAGACCCTGTCTAAAAAAAAAAGCATTTTGAAAGAGTCATCTAGAAACCTACTATAGAAGAGTCTTCTTTTTAATATTTTATTCATTATTTTTATGAGTATGAGTGTATTGCCTACATGTATGTGAGTGCACCCGTCTCGTGCAATGCTGCAGAGGTCAGAAGAGGGTGTCAGATTCCCCAGGAACTGGAGTTAAGAATAGTTCTTAGCTGCCATGTGGGTGCTAAGAATCAAATATGGGTCCTTTGCAAGAGCAGTCATTAATCTTAATGGCTGAGCCATCTCTCCAGCCCAAGAAGATTCTTTCAATATATTCATACACTGTTAGGGTCTGAGAATCCACACCAGACACACTGAAGGATGGAAAACCAAGACTATATTTTAGGAAAAAGTAAACCAGCATGCTGGGGTGGGAAGGAAAAGGCTCCAACCTGAATAACTTGGCTCACAGGCTTTTTAAACAATGTCTAGGGAAATTTTAGTGGAGTTTGGGTAACTTCTAGCCTTATTGGATAATATCCTTGTTACACCTCATGGTTAGGTCAGCCCACCTGCCCCCACATACCAAAGGTTATCTTAAACAAGTTTATATTTTATTAGCTGTTCTTGAGGCCTTGAGCAACTGACCTTGAGCAATTGACCTTTTCCTTGAATTGAGCAGGTTCCGGTAATTGCTTAAAATGGTAGTTATACTCAAAATGGAGTCACTGTGGGCCTCTCTTATATTCCCCCCTCAAGTTGTATACTGGGAGGTTAATCTTAAACTCCTTCTTTTTCCTCAGGGGAGTCATATATGGGGGCATACCTGGTAATGGAATTTACCCACTAGTTAACAAACCTGACAAGTGAGTTAAGGATGCATGGGCCAAAAATCAGAGAAACCAGGAGGATAAGTTTACTGGCAGATCCAAGAAGTCTTCAGGTCTCAGCTGAGAAGAAACTGGCTCTCTCAGGGGTCTTGACCCTAAACTTCCCAGCCAATTTTTAGCTCCTACTTTTATCACATTACCCTCTGAGGAGGTTACCCCAATTGCCAACAGGGGATCAGGGCACCGGCCGCTCTGACTTCTTCTATGGTAAAAAGGGGCATAGGAGGTGGCAACTGGGGTACCCCTGCCCAGTGGATCTATCTAAAAGCCCCCCAAAAGCATAGTTGCAGGGAGAACAAAATCCTTGACTGGTGCCTGTGAAGGTGAGAGTAGCTAGGTGCATTTTCTAGGCAGGGAACCAGGAGAGGAACAGGGTGAATTAAATGTCCAACTTAAAAAGTCCATTAGAATTTCTCAAGGAGGAGTTCCAAATCATCCATTATTGGGCTTCTCCTTTTGGTCATTTGGCCATGGTGTCTGGATTCAGGATCTGCTTTTCCGGAAATTTTGATAGTCACAGTGTGAGTTTTCCCTTAGTTAGTTGCCTAAATAGAAAGAGGAAATTTTATTATTTGATAACAACAGATCTCATATGACTTTAAATGACTTAAAATCTAGTGTTTGGAGGCACAATCTTTCAGACTTTAAAGGAAGTATAATGATTACTTATCTTTTGGGTTTACTTTCCTCTTGGGCATTTAAGTCCATACAGTTAGCCCAGATTAACCAACTTTTGTTTTCTGAAAGTCAGTTGAGGGTCTTGTCCTCAGGGTCCACTCAGATTTTGGAGGGAGAGGCCTCTGACTCCTCTCAGGTTTTCATTTACCAGTTAAATCCACATAGACCAAGCTTCTGTTTTGAAGCATGAAGAGACATTCCTGTTTACAGACTGGACACTGGCTAGAGTCCCATTAATGGATTTCCAAGACCTCCCTGCTCAGGAGGACTGGTGACTCACATTTGCAGGACATTTCAGGAGATGCCCCAAGTCATAGTCCCCTGGGACTATTCGACCTCAGAGTGCAAGAAACAAAGTTGTTCCTTAAGTCTCTTGGCCAAAATGGTATAGGCATTATGTATGGTTGTATGGTCGTTATCCATCCAGAAAGGCTAAGTTATACCAGCCTAACACCTTTAATTACTGTATAATATTTTAGACAAGGCTTGGACAATAATTCAAGCAGCCTTGTATAAAACTGACTAGAGGAAGGACTTAACACCATAGGTGAAGCAGGCATAGCCCACAAGAGAGAATTAAACAATTTCAGGATTATTTCAAATGTAAACTGTTCACTACAATTACTACAAACAGGAGCAATCTCTTTCTTTCTCAGACCCCCATCCTGATTTATAGTTTTTCCAGAAAGATAGGAGTTGTAACACATATCAGAAGACAGGAAATAAACTGATAAGGATTACCAAGCCCATCCAAACTGTCTTCTTCTGGACTGCATGCAGCTGGTTCAGGAAGATAGAATCTAACTTTTTGAGCCAAATCATCTGTTTAGGTCAAAGGAAGTATCAAAAGCAACTCTTGCAAGAAACATAAAGTACATTTTCAGTAGCCACAGGTGAGGCAGGAAAACACTGCACTATCCCAACCTATAGATAACTCACAGAGACAACTGAATGCCCACAGAGATATCAGATAATTCTCAAGAAGTTTTTCCAGGACAGGGTCTGCAATTCCTTGCCTCCAGCCAGACAAAACTTCATTCCTACAACCCACGATTTGCCTGTGTCCATTTAATCCAAACCTGTAACAGTGAGTCAGGTTCAAGCCAGGAGAGGACTGAAAATTAACAACTGTGTATATTCACAATACTATTCAGGCCACTAGTAAACTAGCTTGAGTGTTTATACACATTTAACTTAATACAGGTATCTGTCGTTTGTAGTTGTCTTTGTTCAATGTCTTTGTGTCACGTGTGATCGAATTCCACACACTATCCTTCCCTTCTTGGCTCAGCTCCAGGACTTGTCTCCTGCCTACAGGCTGACAGTCTCTAGGCTTCACTCCCGCAAGAAGGGGGGAGGGAAAACTGCCAGAGATCACCCGTGGAAAGGAACGAACTCACACACACGCAGAGAGCTGGGGAGGATAGGAACTCCATTTATTTTCTGTCAGTGACGTCTATGTATTTAAGTCTACTGTGCTCTGGGCAAGGAAGTGGGGAGCAGGCAGAAGGGAGGGGTGAGCCAACTTGGTTCTAATCAGGGTGCTGCAGAGCTCTGGTTTGTGCAGCAGGTAACTAGAGGTGTGACATTTTGCTCAATGCCTCAGGGGAAGGGGCTTGGAACTTTGCAGAGATAGGGCAAAGCAAGAATCATTGTAATATCCTGAATCTTCTGGCTACAGATAACTCTGAATGCCCACAGAGATATCAGATAACTGGAGATCTCCCGGGACAAGTCTTACAAGTTCTCGCTTTGAGCCACACACAAAGTTTCATCCCCATAGGTATCTTATCATTTTACTAAACCTTGAAGTGCCATGTGATATGCATGTAAAGCTTAGACAAAAACTGAACACTCTTAAACAAACCTTGACTAGATATGCATTTTGATTCTTAAACTAGTTGACTGAACTCTAGAAAATTAAGCTTACTCATATAATCTCACCTTTTACCTGCCATAACAAACCTCCTCAGACTTTTATCACTTGCATAGACATTCTCATCATCTTCACATAAATCCTTACTAAAAATACCTTTTTAACATTTTCCACTTTTTTATATCCCTTTTTAGTACCATGAGACATAACATTCATAAACAGATTAACCCTTAATTGTAAAAATTTAGTAAGTAACTGATATTTATTTCCCATGTAACAAGATGGGACAGTTATCTCAAATACACTAGTATAAACTGTGAGATGTTCATGCCAGCTTGGGAGCAGCTTTTGAACAACTGATTTTCTTTGAGTGCTTAGAGGTACTTTACCTAGGCCTGGCAAATGTCCCCACATGTGTAATGTATGGAAATAAAGTGTACCCTAGAACAGAAGTGATCATTCCTTAAAATGAACTTATATTTTTAAGGACCAAGGACCATAGTGTAATTTAACAGTTTTAGCTCATGTGACAGTTTACTTGTGAATCAACTTGATATCAAGTAAATCATTAGTATTAGATGTGAGCCTATTCATTTAAACAGCTCCATAAAACAAGTATCATGTTGAACTAGTTTCAAACCCAAAACTTCAGCACCTTGATTAAAACTCTAAATTAGAAATGAAAACTTAAATCAGAGTAAAATATGACTCTTAAGTTTATAACAGTCAATATAACAACACTTTAAACTTCACAGTTTATACAATACTGAGGTCGACCAGCTGTGAGGTAAATTTTCCTATTTTTAATTTAGGATTAAATTGGGTCAGTTATTTGTTTATGACTCAGAAATTCTACAGTAATGATCTTTACATACCATCTGGGTAGATTTTTGTAAACACATGTTTTAACCAAGGTGCTGCTCATGAAGTGGCCTGCTTCTCACAGCTACTGACAGGTACCCTACTGGGTCATTAGAGACAAAGGAGGTCGCCTTCCCAGATAAGCTTGCTGGAGTCTGGACCCAGAGTCTAATGTGGGGCCTTGAGCCCAAAAAGCATTAGGAAAATCACCTAGAAATCTGGGGATAGATGTATGTCTTCTGGAGAGATGTCTCTAAACCCAAAAACTGACTTGCAGCTTGCATTGCCTCTCTCCCTTCTAAGTTGAGTTTTGGGCAGTACTGGTTCTGGCGAGCCTCTGGGAGAATCCAGCTCTCTGCTGGCAGTGCCTGGTCTGCTCAGCTTGTAGCTGTGTCACTGCACTGTCTAGCTCCAGCCTCACAAAGATCTCTGTGTTTCAATCATCCACCAGAGAGAGGTCATGCGACTTGAGTCTGGAGCAAGTGCAGGTGATGAGAGGTGAAATGCCCAGCTATGATCCAGTGAGTGAGTTTCCTCTGGCCAACCTCCAGCCCTGGACGATGCATCACAAAGATCCCTATAAACCTGACTTTTTCCTCATCAGAGACTTAGAATAGGCTTCTCCCTTCTTCCATCAGAAAAAGCAGCACAATTCCAGTCCCTTGTTCAGCCTTTCCACAACTTCTCTGCCTAGAAAACATCGACACTTCCTCCTAGTACAAGGACAGTAAGCCCCAGCCTCCTCAAACATGCACATTCATCTTGCCCACATCCCTCTTACTGGCTCCAATATGCTTGATGCATCCTTTTACTCAAAAACAACTCTCCCTCACACCTAAGGCCAAGCTCACTGAACAGATGGGATTGGGAGTAAGGTAGGGACTTTAAGCACCAGAGGGTCCCACTCTCTAGCCAGAGTTGTGTGTATGGCACACTTTTGTGGGCAGAAGTTGTGAGTCCCTTGGGGACCCGCCCAATGCCAAGAACTATTTCAATGGAGACAGCTGCCCGGTATTTATTTTCTCTAACCCCATGTTATTTACTTCAGATGGAAAATTACCAATAGTCACATACACATGTGTAATTTCCATGCATGTGGGAATTACCAACACTCAGACACATGCTTTCTCTCTTTTTTTTTTTTTTTTTTTTTGTTTATTTTTGTATGTGTATGAATGTACTGTCTGCATGTA
>VZQC01007521.1:1770060-1783351 GCA_009823505.1 Rhizomys pruinosus
TATTTTTAAATTTTTCATAATCTTTCCTTGAGGTTTTTAGTTGTTCTGTGTTATCTTCCAGGTCTGATATTCTTTGTTCTGCTTCCTCCATTCTGCTTCTGAGGCTTTTTCCATTCCTTTCCTCTTGATTGGATGAGTGTTTGATTTCCTTTTTCATTTTGTCTTTTGATTTCTTTAGCATTTCCACTTCCTTTTGGAGCTTTTCAATCTCTTCCTGCAGCTCTTTGCTTCGCTGGTTGGTTTCCTTATATTTTTCATCATAGGATCTTTTCAGTGTTTCCACTTCCTTCTGGAGTTTGTCCTTCTCTCTCTCTAGGTCCTTCTTGAGTTTTTCATTCTCTCTCTTAAGATCTATGACTTGTTCTTTATAGTTTTTGATTTCTTCGAGTATCTCCACAATTGTATTTCTAATATCTGTGTCCTGGGCCATCCCCAGAGGGATCCCACTGTAGGAGTCTTCCACAAGTTTGGTAGAGCTTGGTGTGGAATTATCCTGCACCTTTCCCATGTTGTCTCTTCTTCATGGGTTTCTCTTTGTCTGTATTCCAATGTGAATCCCAAGTGCCTCTTTACTGTGTTGAAGGCTTGCTTTGCTTGCCTCCTTCAAATGCCTTCATTGTTTGGTTGATTGATTTGCTTTTCTTCTTTTCTCCTTGTTTATGTTGTGTTGACTTGTCTAAGTTTTAGGCTTTCTAATGGAAGTCTAACTCACTCTTCCCTTTCTGTTTTGAAGTTTCTTCAAAGAATCCACTTGGACATTCTTTTGGTGATCCCTGTTGGGGGAGTGGGATTCCTGTTTAGCCCGTGCACCAGTACCTGTGCTTCAGGTGGTCTTGGGAAATCCTTGATCTCAGGGCTCACAGCGGCAACAGGGCCACCTTTTATACCAGCTAGGAGGACAATTCGGCCCCCACAGCCACACAAGCCAATCAAGCCAAGGACGATTGAATCTCACCAAACCATTCACCTGTTTGAAGCACCTGGCTCTTACCTGTGCTTCAGGTAGTCTTGGGAAATCCCTGATCTCCTTAAATAACAATTTTTAATGTTTGCACATGCATATATAGTCTGGCATGCCAAAATGATTCTGTGCACATAAAGGATTAAAACTTGAAGTGGCCGCCTTGTTTGACAAAACCGACATGAGACAAATACAATAACTGAATTACGAACACACACAAAAGCATAGATGCATAACAAGCTACATGAATCTTAGACACATGGTTACCATAAGCACAAGACAAAAGTACCTCCTTTAAATCTGAGTAGATTTAGAATTTCCTATCCAGAGATCCCAGAGAATGAGAATGAAAACAATCTCAGAGAACTAAAGTGAAAGCAACAGACAACAGAATAAAGGCCCAACAACAAAGACTATGCAGACAGGAAGAGAAGAAATGCTACACACATGGAGCTGACCCCCTGTCGACCCCAGAACCAAAAATCCAGACCCCTCACCCGAATTCCAAATTGCTGAGGCAAACCCACTATTTGCACTCAAATCCTGAGGTGAACTCACTGTTTGCACACTAAACTCTGAGGCGAACACCCTGTTCACACTCTACCAGTGGAGAGCTAGAGCATCCCCCATCATTACACTCAAGGACCAGTACTGTGTCCAATTTCTCCTATATAAGCACCCCAAACCAGAAACTCGAGTTTAACCAAAATATCCAAAACCAAAGTAAAGTAAAAAGAAAAAAGAATTGAGCTCACTCTTACCCAAAAGACACGACCAGCCAAAAGTCTCTAGTCCCTCCAGTGGTCTTTGGGGGATCTTGGTGGGACCTCCAAGATGTTAGGATCTGAGAATCCACACCAGACACACTGAAGGATGGAAAAACCAAGACTTTATTTCAGGAAAAAGTAAACCAGCATGCTGGGGTGGGAGGGAAAAAGCTCTGACCCCAATAACTTGGCTCACAGGCCTTTTATACAGGGTCTAGGGGAATTTTAGTGGGGTTTGGATAACTTCTAGCCTTATTGGATAATAGCAGGGTTACAGCTCATGGTTAGGTCAGCCCACCTGTCCCCACATACCAAAGGTTATCTTTAGACACAATCCTGCAACTGGAACAAGGAAATGTTGAGTCAGTCCACCTGCCCTCACATACCAACAGTTATCTTAAACAAGTTTATATTTTATTAGCTGTTCTTGAGGCCTTGAGCAAATGACCTTGAGCAATTGATCTTTTCCCTGAATTGAGCAGGTTCCAGTAATTGCCTAAAATGGTGGCTATACTCAAAATGGAGTCACTGTGGGCCTTGCTTACAATACAATATAAAAACAGTTTAAACATATGTGTTGAAAGAGTCTTCTGGGGCTGGAGAGATGGATGACTAAAAACTTACTGGAAACTTTTCATCTGAACATGACTTGTGGACTTATTTATGTATTTATTTATTTATTTATTTATTTATTTATTTAGTCTTTTTGAGGTGAGTCTCCCTTTAGCCAGGCTGAGCCTCCTAAACTGCCACAAACAAAGCCACCAACTCTGGACCAAAGTTTGAATATTTGCGCCTATGGGGGACATTCTCATTCAAACCACCAGGGGTCGCTCCCAAGTCCCTGATTTTCAGGCTGTTCCCCTGGGGAGTTCAGTTTCTCCAGTCATCTCCCTCACCTGAAGAGATTTCTATAGCCACACAGGGGAGTTGTGTGACTGCCAACATTATGCATTTGCCATGAGAACTACTCTGAACAAAATGAAAACCTGTCTCTTTAAGTTGCTAGGAATGG
Organism: Rhizomys pruinosus; assembly: GCA_009823505.1. Lineage (NCBI taxonomy): Eukaryota > Metazoa > Chordata > Mammalia > Rodentia > Spalacidae > Rhizomys > Rhizomys pruinosus. Next base: position 1,772,804 of record VZQC01007521.1, read on the forward strand.
ACTGAGCTCAGAGGACACTAGTTGCCCCAGCTGTCCATTAGAACCATCTCTGTCCCAGAACTGAGTGATGGATCTCTCTCACCCCTCAACCTGTGCATACGGGTAGTCCATGTCCTCACTCCACTCAGACGGAATTGACTCTTGGACTTGGTTTTTCCCACTGAGTCTCTTGATCAGGCCATACCCATAATTTATTCAAAACAGTTTGTCCAGCTTAATTGGGGAAGTACAAGTTCAGCTCCACCCTAATTCCTCACCGACCATCTGGCCTTTTCATCCCTATCCCTAGTTCAAAGGCATCCAAGGTCAGGAGTCCTTCCCAACCTTCCAAAGGTGGCTGCTCGCAGTTCTTTGACACGTTGTTAATTCTCAAGCATCCCCACAATTATTCATTTTGGGTGGAGCATCAAGCTGAGACTCCCAAGGAGATGCCCCATCTTCAAACCTAAGGCATGGTTTTGGTGGGGTTGAGTCATTAGTCCAGATTATGTGATCAAACTCTTTCCTACATGTGGACATACCATGTTCAACTTCAGTGATACCTTCAGCTTATCCCAGCCCTCGACAGAGCCTAGTGGCTCTGAGTTTGGAAGAAGTGTGGCTAATTAGGGAGGAATACACCTGTAATGTCGTTGTAAGAAATGGACAGAAGGGAAAGTGGAGTCTGCTGGGGTTCCTCCGGTGTTGACTCCCACTCTCCTACCTCACCTGGTACCATGTCATTGAGGTCTTCCTAAGGACTTCTCTGAGCAGGTGCTGTCCCCTTGCTGTCCCCTCCCTCTGCCCAGGCCATTAGCACTGTTGTATGCTCCACGAGCACTGATCCTACTCCGTCTGCTCGGATGCTGCACCATGTTACAGCACTGCTCGCTCTTCCTCACAGAGAGTCAACTAACCACATCCATCATTCATTCACTTGGTCTTTTCTTCTTTTTGACACAGCAGAAACTGAACGAGGCATGTTGCTGTGGCAGTGGCTGAACCGCCTGGCTGCTACAGAAGAGCAGTATGTTCTCCCAAACCTTTGTGTTCCATTTCAAACTCCTCCTTTTCTTCCCATACAAAAAGAAAGAGGGGGCTGGAGAGATGGCCTAGCGGTTAAGAGCGCCGACTGCTCTTGCAGAGGACCCAGGTTCTATCCCCAGCACCCACATGGCGGCCGAGAACCGTCTGAAACTCCAATTCCAGGAGAACTCCAGTTCCAGGGGAATCTGACACCCTCTTCTGACCTCCGCGGCATTGCATGACACGGGTGCACAAACCTGCATGCAGACAGTACATTCATACACATACAGAAATAAATAAAATTAATAAAAAAAAGAAAGAGTCCACAAATATGTCTTCAATCCACATGAAAATACTAAAATTTAATATGATTCATTTGGTGATGATTGTTCCAGCACTGTCTTTTTAAAATTTATTCTCAGGGGTTAGATAATTATTTTTTTCCTTCTTTGTTTCATAGAACAGTTTACAGCAAGCCATTCTTCAAGATAGTGGAAGGAAAACACCGAGAGAGAGAAAGCTTGCTTAGCCTAAGGATAATGCTCAGTGTTTAACTGCTGCACAGAAGAAGCCCTGTTGAGCTCCCACAAAGGACAGCCAAGAGCTGGCAGTCATAACAAATACAACTTTTGTATTTATGACTGAATATGAGCAGTGCCTTTTCCTCAGCTAAGGATTTCCCCAGGCCCTCAGCCGGGGACATTCACCAAGATGCTCAGCTTTACTGATGTGATTCCTATTAACCTGCTTGAGTGACAGGAAGTTGGCCATCCCTAAAAGACGCTGAAATTTTACCAAGGAATTATTCATCTCTAGCTTGAACTTGGCTTAAAAAAAAATCCCTAAAATAAAACCCAGCTGACCAAACAAAAAACAAAAACCTGGTTTCTTAACTACTTAATTTTCCTTTTTGTCCTTTGCTTCCACAAAATGTGGAAAACAAACACAGTCACATAGTGAATGAGACATATAACTAGGATTTAGCTGAGGTTGGGATGGGTTCCTCTTCTATATTGTGTTTTGTATACAGCTAGGCCATGAGGCTGAGTTTGCTTGGTGAGTCGTCGTCGTCGTCATCGTCGTCGTCGTCGTCATCGTCGTCATCATCATTATCATCATCATCATCGAGAACCTGACATTGAGATGATGGAATTAATTTTGTCAACTTCACTGGATCCTGAGGTACCCAGCTATTTGTTTAGACATTACTGTGGGGGTCTCTGTGAGGGTGTTTGTGGGTAAAGTTAACCTTTGGTACAGCACACTGATCCCTGTGAGAGTGGACCTCAACCAATCAGGTACAGATTTGAGTGGAACAAATCCTGATGCTCTCCATCACTGCTTCTTGGTTTTACAGATATATTAATACAGCAGAAAGCAGGATCCTGTTTCAGGGTTCTTAGTTTCACTAAGATTAGCGTGGATGTTGTTATGCATGAGTTCTGATGGGGGGATTGGGTTTTGATTGGGAACCACTATATGAGTTGTACAAATACTCAATAAAAATATATAAAATAAAAAGTATAGCCATTATTGGGAGAGTGAGAGAGAGAGAGAGAGAGAGAGAGAGAGAGATGTTTGTTTTGTTTTGTTTTATGAGAAGGGGTCTCCCTATAGCCTCAGCTGCCCTGGAACTCACTCTGTAGACCAGGCTGGCCTTGAACTCACAGAGATCAGTGCTCTTAACTGCTGAGCCATCTCTCCAGCCAGAGAGAGAGAGAGAGAGAGAGAGAGAGAGAGAGAGAGATTAATAATGGACTGAAAGGGAAGCTTTAGGATAATTTTATTAGAATTTGAAGAAAAGTCCTCGGGGCAGGCAAGCTGTAAACCTGCTTAGAGTCTGCATGGAGGTCAGATGCATGGCAGACTGGCACCTACATGGTGGAGATGGGATGAGAGCTGTACAGAAACAGAAAAGAAACTCAAAATGTTGGGGAAGTCCATCACACCAGGGAAAGCATGATTAGAAGAAAGACATAAAGAAGAAAAGAAGTTATGATTTTCTGAAGAATTCAGAAAAGCAAGCAGACTTACAGACAGCTACAGTCTATGGCCTGGTCTGCAAGCACTGCACTAAGGGGTGGGAACACTGGGCAGAAAAAGTTCACCATCTCATTAACTCAGGAAGTATTCCACCGATCTCCGATCTTAGTCTTTAGTGTGCCTTAAGGCTAATTCATCTTCTTAGGGGTGGTCCTGTGACCAGATGACTCTCCATGCAACACCAGAATGTTGGATTTTCATTCAAACAAGAGCTTTTATTTATTCTCTTGACCAGCCTTCCCTTAAGAGGGACTTTTTTTTTTTTTTTTGCTACAATACTGACACTTGGACACAAAGTGGAATGTTGGCTCTGCAGATATTTTTGGCTTATCAGCTTCCATAATCACAAAAGCCAATGCTTATGAGCAGTGTCGTTGTCTCTGTACATGCATTCCACTGGTTCTCTTCCTCTGCAGGACCTGAATAATGCCTGTCACACTGATGACCTGCATCCTTTGCATCACAACACCAATGCTGAGCATACCTTCAAGTGAGAAGTGTGGAAGTGGCCACAGCCAACGTCTCTCCACAGCAGAGTACCAAATTCTTGAAGGCTTTGCAAAGTCCATATTATCTCTGTCCCTCAGTCTCTGGGGTACACTCATGCCTTAGAGACAGAGCCCTGAGCTATGGATCAAGATCTACAAAGCTTCACATGATGGCATGTCCTAGAAATCTGAGTTATCATCAAACTAGCAAACAGGAAGAGCGACTCCTGGTGTTCAGAATAACAGGAACTTTATTCCCTCATTTCACAATGGTGTATCATCCCCCAGTAGTTTGGCCCTGTTCTAGGGTCTGGACGGAGGCCTTTCTTTTCTGGAGCTGCTTCACATTGGAGGATGTGGTGTCATATGTGACCAATGATGTGATGGAGGAGAGGGCTCATGGGGAGCCTTGCTGATAGATGGCATTGGGTCAGAGTCTAAGAGAAGCGCAAGCTCAGGAGGAAGGCGGATCCACCAGGTGCCAAGACCTTGGGGTTGGAAGGAGCAGCAGAGGCCACAGCACCTGGAACAGACACCAGAGGCCGTGCAGGCCAGAGGACCTGCAGGCCTCCGTGAGTGCTCTGGATTTGACGCTGAGATCAAGAAGCTTCTGGAAGGAGTGCGTGTGTGTGTGTGTGTGTGTGTGTGTGTGTGTGTGTGTGGGTACACAGGTAGGAGGTCAGAGGTCATCATTACATGTCTTCCTCAATCTATCGTCACCTTATTTTTTGAGGTTTCTCAAGCCTGCTGGTGAGGGCTGGCCAGTGTGTTCCATCTATTCATCCACCTCTGATCCACCAGTTTTTGGAAAAAAAAAAAAAGTCCAAAGTCATCACACAGATAAAGTGAAAGTAGTTCAGCAAGGTTTATTTTACTTTTGCAAAAGGGCAAGTTGTGTGGTTAGTAAGATCCAGCAAGAACACAAAGATGCAGAAGCTTGCAGGTTTTCATCCCTAATTTCTGTGTTGGCTGGGGTCCGACCTCGAAGTCTTTCCCAGTGTGCCGGTTTAAAGGAATTGGCTTGAAGGGAGGAGCTACCCCAGTCCAGGCCATCAGGGTCAGGAATGCATCAGGGTCGGGAACACATCAGGGCCAGGAATGCATCAGGGTCAGGAACACACCAGGGTCAGGAACATATCAGGGTCAGGAATGTGTCAGGGCCAGGAACATGTCAGGGTCAGGAACACGTCAGGACCAGGAACACATCAGGGCCAGGAACGCATCAGGGTCAGGAACGCGTCAGGGCCAGGAACGCATCAGGGTCAGGAACGCATCAGGGCCAGGAACACACCAGGGTCAGGAACATATCAGGGTCAGGAATGTGTCAGGGCCAGGAACATGTCAGGGTCAGGAACATGTCAGGACCAGGAACGCATCAGGGCCAGGAACACATCAGGACCAGGAACGCATCAGGGCCTTTCCTTAAGCAAAAGCCTTAGAGGGCGAGGCGTGATTAAAAGATAAGAATGCAGCTGGACATAGTGGCCCACGCCTTTAATCCCAGCACTCAGGTGGCAGAGGCAGGTAGATCTCTGTGAGATCAAAGCCAGCCTGGTCTTCATAGTGAGTTCCAGGCCAACTGGGGTTACAGGGAGACCCTGTCTCAAAAGATTAAAAAAAATTAGAATTCCTTGTTACACACCAAGTTTCAGGTTTTATAGAGTTAGAGCAAAAAGAATAATATCTACTGTTTCTTACACCAGTGCTGGGAGTGCAGGTGTGAATTGCCACATTTTTTTTACATGGATGTGCACACGCACGTGCATGCGTGTACACACACACACACACACACACACACACACACACAGGATTATCATGTCCTTGGCATTGTCCTTAACATTATAAGGAAAAACTACATTTAACATACCTTGAGTATCTGGGCTGGAAAGATCCAGGCCAGTGCTTCCCTCTAGTGGGCATCAGAGTCCCCTGGAGGCCTCTCTAAACCCTTGGAAATTGGCCCAGTGGAAAGGTGCTTACTGAGCCATCACGAGGACATGAGTCTGCATCTCCAGTGTCCATCTATGAAGGACATGAGTCTGCATCTCCAGTGCCCGTCTATGAAGGACATGAGTCTGCATCTCCAGTGCCCGTCTATGAAGGACATGAATGAGTCTGCATCTCCAGTGCCCATCTAATGAAACCAGTTGTGGTGGCTCATGTCTATAATTCAGGGCTGGGAAGACAGATAAAGGTAAATATGAGTGGTTTCCTGGCCAGTGGGTCTAGCCAAAAGGGTGAGCTCCCGTGAGAGACCCTGTCTTAGAAAACTAAAATGGAGAGCATTTGAGGAATAAACCTGGCATTGACCTCTGGCCTCAACACACACACACACACACACACACACACACACACACACACACACACCACTCAGAAATCTGCATCAATCCTTGGATCCTGTCTAGGGCTTCTGGCTCAGCCAGTGTGGAGGAGAGCCTGGGAGGAAGGTTTCTAGTCGGCTCCTGGAGGACGCTGCTGACATAGGGAAAACAGGTGCTTCAGGGCTTCTTGGTCTCATTCATAAAAGAATTCAGTAGACTCAAATGGAAGCTTTAGGACAATTTTATTAGAATTAAAAAAAAATCCTCAGGGCAAGCAAGATGTAAATCTCAGCAGCTGTCCTGAGCAAGAGAGTGGAGGAAAGCAGTAAAAACAGTCTTAAACTCATGCCTGTTTAGAGACAGCATGGAGGTCAGACATGTACCAGACTGGTAGAGAACAGGTAGAGAGGGGAATGGGGCTGTAGAGAAAGAAAAAGAAACCCCAAATGTTGGGGTAGCCCAAGCGTTAGGGAACATATGCTTATAGAAAAGAGATAGAAAGAAGAAAAGGAGAGTCTCTGAATTCTTCAGAAAGCTGGGCAAACTTACACCGAGTTTGTGTCTGTGACCTGGTCCATATGCACTGCACTAGTGGGTGGAGATTCTGGGCAGGAAACATTCATCTCTTTAAGACACTCGTATTGTGCCCATCGGTTAGCAGGACTTAAGGTAAACCCGCCTTCCTGGGGCGGTCCAGCAAACTGGAAGGATAAAAGCTCCACCCAGGCCAGAGATAAGGCTCCACCCAGGGGCTTTTTCGGGTTTGGTACTGAAACACTGATGCTGCTGGCCAGTGTCTGCAGAGACATACCTCATGCAGATGACATTGCTTTCCACATCACATCTTCTTAATGTCATGCACAGAGTGGTCCAGTGGCAAGGGGCAGGGGCATCTCCTCAGCACAGGGAGAAAAAAAAACGTGAGATCTGTTTAGCGGGCAGTAATCAGGGAGTGAATGAAGTGTATTAAGTAAATATTTTCTTTTAAGCAAATAATAATTCCTGGCAGGTAAATATTGGCTTACATCTCGACGGCGCTGGGCATTCCAGAAAGCATCTGTGGTCCCATTTGCTTCTCTCAACATAGGACACATAAGGAAAAGTTTGAGGATGTAAACCAGGCTTCTAAAGACCCAGACGATGAACAAGGGGCCTGAACTTGGATCGTGGAGCTTGCTTGAAAAGCAAGGGCATCTTCCACTAGACACTGTTGTCCATCTCCAATAACGATGACATGAAATGAGACTGCACTTCATGGAGTTTCTTTCTTTTCTTGAGATCAGTCAAGTTCAAACTCAAGGCAGTCCTCCTGTGATGGTGTCCACTGCCCAGCTAACTCCATTTCGTTTTAGTGACTCCATCTTAATGGCCAAACTTGACCCAGAAGAACAAGTCCAGGAAGAGCTAGTGGTTATTTGGACCTTTGGAATCCCTTCTCCAGGATGTCTTGTGACCACCTGATTATCCACCTTATCTTCTGTCCATGTTTTACAACTGCCTGCTGCCTACCCACTTCTTATGTTAGTTTTCATAATCCTGCAGCAGGCAGGAACTGAGGCTTTTATTGTCTGACTGAATTTCTCAAAAAAAAAAAAAAATCACCTTCTCCTGAGCCGGGGCCATACCCTCCTAATCCTGACCTGGATACAGTCCTGGTCAGTCCAAAATAAAACCTAATTTGGCTAATTGGAACCTGGGGTCTGTGTGCTCTTTCTCCCAGTGGTCCAGCATTATAACACTCCTGCCTCAGCCTCCCAAGTGGTGGGATTATAGGTGTGAGCTACCACTCCCACCTGAGATTGCAGTTTAATATAGAAAATCAGAGGTCAATAGGCTAGAGGTATTGTTCAATTTGCAGAATGCCTGCCTGGTGTGCAGAGCCTGGGGCTCCATTCCCAGCACCGTGAAGCACTCCTGTAACCCAGTACTCAGGAAGTGGATGTGGGACAATCATAAGTTATCCTTGAAGATGGGACAGGGCCATCCTTGGCTTAGAGTTGGAGTCCAGTTTGGTATATGTGAAACCCTGTCTAATTAATTAATTAATTAATTAATTAATTAATTAATTAAAGCTTAAAAAAGAAAATTAAAGGTTGACTGAAATTGCTGATCAGATTCTTTGTACAATTTTACTATATTTGCCTTTAAAAATCTTCATCAGCTATCTCTTAACAATGCACCCTTTTAACATATGTCCATTATTACAAAGTAAGGGCAATATAGGAGTCACTGATGACTAAAGAAAACCAAGCCATTGTATCTGCTTAGACATCAGCATGGTTCAGTTAAGTGCATTCCACATTTTTCAGAGTTGATTATGTATTTTAGATATGTGTGATCAACACCAAATGATCGTCAAGTAATTGTTTTTAAGAATAGTATGTGGGGACACTGGTATGAAGACAGGTCCTGGGACACCCAGGCTGCCAGGGTCCCGGCCCCAAGGCCATCAATCTGGTCCCTTACTCCTCCAAAACAACCCAGCAGTCCGTGGAGTCACCCTGTGGGGTTGCCACATATAGACAGTGGTCAGGGGGCCAGCTTAAAGTTAACTAAAGAAAAAGTCAAGCAGCTGGAAATTTTTCCCATTCCCACATTACTGATTTAAGTGGGCCTCGTCATCTTCTTGGCTGAGCTGTAGTGGTTATCTATTTTAAGTTAGTTGTATAAAAATATTGGTGGTATTTAACAGTGGGCACCTAAGGGGGCTGGAGAGCCATCTCTCCAGAGGTTAAGAGTGCTAAGTGCTCTTGCAGAGGCCCTCAGTTTCATTCCCAGCACCCACATGGAAGCTAGCAACCATCCATAACTCCAGTTCCAGGGGATCTAACACCCTCTTCTGATTTCTTTTGTGTGTGTGTGTGTGTGTGTGTGTGTGTGTGTGTGTTTGAGATAGGGTTTCCCTGTTGCCCCAGCTGTCCTGGAACTCACTCTGTAGACCAGGCTGGCCTTGAAGTCACAAAGATCCACCTGCCTCTGCCTCCCGAGTGCTGCTATTAAAGGCGTGCACTACCACACCTGCTCTTCTGATTTCTTAGGGCATTGCAAAACATGGGTATACTTACTTACATGCAGGTAAAACACTCATACACATAAAATACAAATAATAAACAAAATATTAAAAATAAAACTAAAAAAACAGTGAGCACCTAAAAGATGAGGGTGTCATGTTAAAAAGATGGCCCATATTATTGCACAAGTCTGTGGACTACCATAGTAGTCTCAGAGCATTCTGGAAAAATAGCTTGTCTGTCCGGAATGGATAGGTTCTTGGAAGATATGAGGTTCCATTAGTAACAGGACATGCCCTGTTGTTCACATTTTGCAGAATCCTACTCCATCTTAGCAGTGGAAGGAGAGATGTACAGAGCTAAAAGGCAAGCTAAGAAATGGAGCAACCTTAATGCCCCTCACCTGATGAATGGATAATAAAGTATGTGATACATATACTTTACCATACACAATGGAGTTCTACTCAGTGGAAATCATGAAATTTGCAAACAGAGATTATTACAGAGTTCTATGAGGGCTCAAACACAGAGACTAAGTTTTTGTGAGCTACCCAGCCCTAAGTGACACGTGTACAACGGAACCTCTACACCTAAGGCTCAGGGAACATAGTGGGGCCAGAGAGATTATTAACGTGTCTCTCAACTCTCACCAGAGAGGCTTCCTCACCGCTAGCGCAGAAAACCACAAGTGGCCAAAGTGCAGAGTATGAGACTGCAGAGTGCGTGCCCCTGGGAGGAAGTCCTAGCTCAAATTTCTGCCATCCAAGGCTCAGGAACCATTGTGGAAGAAGGGGCGAAAAGGCTGTAAGACCAAGCGGTGGTGGATGACCTCAAGGAAACAGTTTTCTTGGCGGCTGGGAAGTTGCTCATATGGATTCACTGCAATGCTCACAGCAGGCACCAGACCCACACAATGCTGTCAGCAGGCGCCAGACCCACGCAATGCTGACAGCAGGCGCCAAACGCAATGCTGTCAGCAGGCGCCAGACCCACGCAATGCTGACAGCAAGGCGCCAGGCCCACGCAAACTCAACCAGATAAAAACTCAGCATAGAAGTGGGGAAATGAGTAAGAAGGACAACTGATGACCACTGGATGAGAGGAAGTTGATCTCCTTTAAGGGAGTAACAGTAAATAGGCTTGATAGGCCTTAACATATATGACAGAATGCGTGAAATCTGGTAGGGGAATATGGGGGCGGAGATTGGGGCGGGGTTTAAATATGATATGATAAAGATATATTGTATGAAATTTTCAAGAATTCAATAAAAATAGGCCAAAAAGAATAGTATGTGGTATAAAGTACTCACCAGGGCAGTAACTGAAGGACAAATACCTTACAGAGTGCATTGTGATTTGAGGAACGCTTCCACTTTAAAAAGATATTTTATTGATTATTTGAGAATTTCATACAATGTATTTTAATCACAATCATATCCCCTCTCCCACTTCCATTCCCATGCATCCCCCCTCCGCCACCACACAAACACTCACACACACACACCACACACACACACACCACACACACACACACACCACACACCACACATCACACACACACACCACACACACACACCACACACACACCACACACCACACACACACCACACACACACCACACACCACACACACACACCACACACACACCACACACCACACACACACACACCACACACACAC
>VZQC01007521.1:1783439-1811516 GCA_009823505.1 Rhizomys pruinosus
CACACCAACACACACCCACACCACAACCACACCCACACACACACACACCACACACACACACCACACACCACATAAACACCACCACACACCACACACCACAAACACACACCACACAGCCCATCACACACCACCACACATCCACACCCACACACCACACCCACCACACACACCAACACACACACACACACACCCCACACACCACCCACCATATATCACCACACCCCACAACAACACACACAACCACATCAACACCACCACCACAACACACACACCACACACAAACCACATCACACACACAACACACCACACACCACACACATATACCACACACACACACCACACACCACACACACACCATACACACACACACACACACACACACACTTCAATCCCACAAGGTTTTTTTTTTCCTTCAAGGCTTATTGAGTCTAATTACCACTCCTCAAATGCTCTTGGGTATGAATCCATCCCCCTTGGACTCTGGTCAATTTACAGGACATCGAAATCTTTTGGGGGATTTTTTTGGTCTTTTTGAGACAGGGTTTCCCTTTAGTCTCAGCTGGACTGGAGCTTGCTATGTAGACCAGGCTGGCCTTGAACTCACAGAGATCCTCCTGCCTCTGCCTCCAAAGTGCTGGGATTAAAGGTGTGCCACCACGCCGGGCAAACATTGAAATCTTTTTTTTTTTTTTTTTTTTGACATTGAAATCTTAAAGGGAAATGGCTCTTCCTCTCCCAGCAGCCATCAGTCGCCAACAGATCCCCAGCTGGGAAGGGGCTTTCTGCCTACCTCTATCCATGCTGGGATTTTGTCTAGCTTGGGCTTGCCCAGGTCTGCATGGCAAGTACTTGGGGTTCATACATGCAACTGTCCAGCTGTGTCCAGAAAACACCATCCCCCGTACTCATCCACACGACTGTGGCTCTCACAGTCTTTCAGTTCCCTGTTCCACAGTGAATGATCCCTGAGCCTTGGGAGGAAAGGGCGTGGCTTATGTGCCCCATTTCAGTCTTAGCATTCCACAATCTTTTATTCTCTACACACTGACCACTTGTGGGTCTGTGTGTTAATCGCCTTCTACTGCAAAAATAAGTCTCCGATGAGAGTTGCGAGAGAGAGAGAGAGAGAGAGAGAGAGAGAGAGAGAGATGTATTAACTATGGATGTAAGGAGGATTAGGAATCAGTTTGTTACTGTGTCCATTTATCAGAATAACAATTATAGGATCTTCTACATGGCCTGTCCCCTGTCTAGTAACTGTTTCTTGGGCTCCATCTAATTTCTGCTTTAGAGAGGCAGACAGGAAAGGAGGAGGACATTCAAGAGCTTAACATAGGAAAGGCAGCAGTCGGAAAGTCTAGAGTCCATTGGCCTACCTGGGTGTCAGTCAGCCAAGGGAATGAGCTCTGAAAGCCTGCAGTGGACAACTTCAGGAGGATGAGCACTGTGTTAGTGACCCACAACAGTCACCACTGACCTGCCTTTGCCCCGTCTCTCTCTTCTTACCCTATTAGAGAGCCAGGGCACAGGAGAGCCACATCCTCGCTCCCATGTATCCTGCTTAATAAGCCATCTCTGTTCCTCTAATAAATCTGTACATTGTAATGTGACATAAGAACCTGGGAACGTCAGCATCTGCCATCTAGACTCACACCTGTGTCTGTAATAATAGCAAGCTGGTAAAAAGAAAAGGGAAAAAAGTATATAGTATTTTCAGAGACATTGATTTATAGCGGAGCAGGCCAAGGCTCAGGAGAGCTGGCAGCCACTCCTAGTCGCGGGAGCCATCTGTTGTTAGACATTCGTATTTGTGCAGCAGGTTGGATGGAACTATGTGGCATTGCTTAAGATAATGCTGAAAATTAATTTCCCCTGGAAAGCCAATTTTCCTGTATGTGTTAATTAGGAGTCTGCTTATTAGTAACAGAAACCCACCTTTCGTAACAGGTGAAAGGGAGCTTATTGCCAGGACGTCAAGCCATTCTCAGAAGTGAAGGGAGATCATAGAGCTGGGCACGAGGCAGACTGCAGCCACTGGCTGTTCTAGAGGTCCAGGCAGTAGGTGTGAGCGGGGGCCTGCACTTCAGGGCACAGTGGCTGGGCGAGAGGGAGAGCACACAGTTGGCTGAGAGAGGCCACCGTGGATTGCACTATAAAGGGAACAATACCTTGGTTTGCAGTTCCAAGAAGACTGAGGCGCCAGGACGGAGTAAAATGAGGGTGCTGTGACCAGAAGGAGGAGCGACCCAGGCAGGCAAAACGCCATTCTTCCTGGTTCACAGCGCTGGCTTGTTCCTGGTAATGCTGCATGCAAAGTAGCCAAAGATAATCTGTGCGATTTCTAAGTGCACCTTACTCTTAACAAGTGGAAAAATATGGTTTAATAACTGTGGAGTTGGGTAAAATCCCGAAGAAGTTGAAATCTCCAAGCCAACAGGAAATCACTGTTTTCTAATTGTTATGGTTTTCTTCCAGAAAATACAGCCATCAGAGCTGAATGGGACATTAGGAGCTCTGTGATTAATGGTCTGAATTAGGTTTGATTTTGTATTTAACTTCTGAGTTATAAATTCTGAGTTTGAAGGATAGAAGCCAGTTGTTTCAGCCTGAAAATGATTTTGTACATCCAACCCAAGGATTTGAATTTGGGTTTCTGGTTTATTTCCTTAATCAGACGTCAAATAGAAAATATACTAGTAGAAACTGATAAGATATAGCTCAAGTTTAGCTTGATTTTATATTCTTAACTAAATCTAAGTCCAACTAGAGTTTGTATACATGTAATGTCCTTATTAATTGGTTTATTCCTACTAGCATATATTAGCATGCTACATATAACATCTGTATTATTATGTAGCATACCATTGTGTAAATACTTAGCTGCTTTCTCTATCAATCCTTATATTCCATCTCTGCATATATTTTATCATTTGTTTAATATATTTGAACGATTACCACATGCTGGACTCTGCCAGGTAATGGAACACAAAGAAACAAGGATGAATAGAATCTTTATTAAAAAGATCACAATCAAGCCGAAATGAATAGAGAACAGTGGATCTATTCATTGTGCCGTACAGGACAGCACCCTGAGGCAAGCATGATTACCAGAAATGGTGTTTTCTACAGAGCAGAGGGTGGTGGGGCTGGAACTGATGCCCGGCGCTGCAAAGCTGGTGCTATTTTCTTTGGCCAAAGCATTCTTGGAAGGGTTAGTTGTGTACTCAAGTATAAAAGCTTGGACAAAGGCTGTAACAAATGAACACACCCAAGGAGGCCACGGAAGAATGAAGGCCCCATTCTTCCTGGATGAAGAATCTGTACAATGTGCCTAGCAAAGAAGGAGAGATTGCTGCCAAGACTGACAGCCTGAGTTCCATCCTTGAGACCCACAGGGTGGAGGGAGAGAACTGACTCTTGCAAGTTGTTCTCTGACCTCCACATGGATACTGTGGCATCCACCTCCCAACACAATAAATAAGTAAAGAAGTAAATAATTAAATAGACGTAACTTTAAACATGCTTCATCTTAAAAGGATGGAAGATATTCCATGCAGGAAAAATAATCTATGAAGCGGAGTACAGAGACATACCTTTCTCCTTTGTCCATGTGTTCTTTATTTTCATTTTTATAGCCCAGTGGGTCTAGTTAGAGCTGCCTGCACGTGCACAGGTATGGGTCTAGTTAGAGCTGCCTGCACGTGCACAGGTATGGGTCTAGTTAGAGCTGCCTGCACGTGCACAGGTATGGGGCTGTTTACTGGACCACGGACAGCTTACAAATGTCTACACCACTGCAGAAAAATAACTCCTCCACCCCCAGCAGCCATTAACTGCCTGGGTGAGGCTGTGTCCCCCTCCCCCATATTGTGATGCTAGTCTTGTGCAATGAACCACAGCCTCCTGTTATACAAGACCTGCTTAAGATTGAGCCCATCCCAGGCCTAGATAGATGTTTCAGTGGTTAAGAGCACTAGCTGTTCTTGCATAAGACCCAGGTTCGAATCCCAGAACCTACATGGGGGCTAAGAACTGTCAGTAATTCCAGTTCCAAGGGATCTGACACCCTCTTCTGTCCTCCCTGGGCACTGCATTGCAGGACAAGGGTGCACTTACAAACATGCAGGCAATACACTCATACAAATAAAATAAAAGATTGAGCCCATCCACAGTCCAAGTTGGATTGGGGAGGGGCTTACAGGCCTCCATTCATCCCCAAGGATACTCAACAGCTGAAGGCAGAGGGAGAAATACTGTTTTCAGTAGCGTAGCCACTGGTCAGCTACCCTTGTTCCTGTAAACAGATGCTCACCCTCACTCCAGTAAACAGCCCAAATGAAACTCATTGGGTCCCCCACAAAGGCGTGAGAGTAGAAGCAGGGGACGGAGAAGAGGAAGAGCTCAGCCAGAGTGGAGGTGTGAAGGGAGTGTGGCAGGAGCAGAGGCTGCAGAGCTGATCTAACCCAGACACAGTAGCTGCATGTATGAAAATGACAGAATGAAACATAGCATGAATAATTAACATATGCCAATAAAATAAGTTTTAAAAGGATCAGCAAAGTTGAAAACGATCAGAGAAACAAAGGGAAAAAATGAAGTTAAAGTGGAGAAACCTGGGGTCTGTGGGTTATTGAGCAGCAAATTAATACAGAAATAAAGAAGTTTCAGAAGGAAAAGAAAAGAGAGACAGGATCAGAAAACTTATTCAAATACCAGCAGAACTAACATTCATGGGGCATGGCCGTGTACGTGGGAGACATGTGGAAACCTGTATCCTGGAGGTTATTTTCCCCTCTGACTTCCATGTGTTCTATAACCGCTATCACATGGCTTTCACAACTACACATTCAAAGTTATGAAAATGGGGCTGGAGACAGACAGGACTAGGGGGTTAAATGTGCTTGCTGATCCTTCAGAGGACCTGAGTTTGAGCCTCAGCACCCACATCAGGTGGTTCACAACTTCCTGTAACTCTTGTTCCAGGGGATCCAATGCATTCTTCTGGCCTTTTCCAGCACCCACATATCTGTGGTAATCATGTGGTAACCTAAATTTACACAAGGAAGATAGAAAAAGAAAAACCAAGCCCAAAGTTAATAGAAGAAAGTAAATAAAACCAAAGTAACAGAAAAATAATATTTTAGAATAAAACTGGAATCAAGTGTTGTCTTTCGACAAGAATAAACACACAGATCCAAGGGAAAAACAAAGAACACTCAAATAAATAAAATCAGAAATGGAAGGAGTTGCATTATATAAAACGCTACAGAAACAAACAGGATCAGAAGAAATTACTATAAGCAGTCATCTGCCAGCCTGCTGTCCAACCTAGAGGAATCAGAAATTTCTAGAAATAGATCCTACTAGAACTAAATCATTATTAAATAGAAATCCTAAACAGACCTATAGCAGGTATGTAGATTGAATCAGTAATCAAGACATTCCCAAGAAAGAAAAGCCTTGTGCCAGATGGCAACACTGGAGAATTCCACCAGACATTTAAAGACGATCAACACCGCACAGATCCTTTTCAAAATCTTCTCAAAAGGTTAAGATAAGAGAATACTTTCAAATTCATTTCAAGTGACTGTCATTACCCCACACCAAAGCCACACAAAGACAGTACAAAAAGTAAAACTACACACCAGTATTCCTGATCAAGACAGATATATACACCCCCAGCAAAACAGAAGCAGCCCATCCAGCAGCAAAAGAATCATCCATGTGATCAAGTGGGTGCCACAGTGGTTCAATACATGAAAATCAATTAATATGTTATGCCATATTAATAATAGAATGAATAATAAAATCATATAGTTTTAATGAATGCAAAGAAAGTGTCTTACAGAAGTCATTAACCTTTTATTTTTTTAAATCTCAAAAAAAGAATGGAAGAAAAATGTTTCAACATAAAGAAGGCATATATTCACTGGTAAAAAATTGGAACTTTTAATCTAATATCAAGAGCAAGGCAAGGATGCCAGTTCTTGCCACTTCTGTTTAACATAGTGCTGGAAGTAAGAGGCATCCAAATTGGAAAGGAAGAAATAAAATTTTCTCTGCTGGCAGAACACATAGTTTTATGGAAACCAGATATCCCAGAAAGACTGTATCTTTAAAAAATAGAACTAATAAATGAATTCAACAGAATTGCATAAAAATATTTTAAAAATCAGATATGTTTCTATACACTAACAACAAATTATCCTAAAAGGAAGTTAGGCAAACAATCTCATTCACAGAAGCATTAAGAAGAGTTAGAAGCTTAGTCTAAAGACAGCTACCAAACATTGATGAAGGAGATTAAATAAAACAAAAGGGAAAGACCACACACTTGTTGGACCAGAAAACTAAATAATTTTAGAATGTCCATTCAATTTATTGAGCCTATAAAAATCCCCCAAGACTTTTTAGGAATAGGAAAAAAAATCGAAAATTCAAATGAAACACCAAGAACTGGGAGAGACAAATATTGATTTGACTGAGAAAGAAGAAGAATGTTGGGCGCACAGCACTTTTTGGTTTCAAAATATAATATGGCTCTATAGTAATCGAACCAGTATGGTGCTGACAGACATGCAGACCAATAAAGCAAAATAACCCAGTTAAAATGTTTGCATAAAAAATGTTTGCATCTGTAGTAAATTGAGCTTTCACAAGGGTGACAAGACTGCATAGTGGGGACAGGCAATCTTTTCAATAAATACTGTTGGGAAATTGGACATATGAATGTAGAATAATGAAATTGAATCCTCATGTTACACTATACACAAAAACTGACTCAAAATGTATTAAAGATTTACCTGCAACCAAAGCCTTAAATCCTAAAAAAAAAATTGGAGAAAAGTTTAATGACATTGGCCTTAGCACTGGTTTTTATGAATACAACACAAAAATATAGGCAATAAAAAACAAATAAAAAGTGTTCTGCAGACCAAAGGAAATAGTGACAAGAATGGAAAAGCAGCACATGGAATGTATTTATAATCCATATAAGGGGTTAATACCCAAAACATAGGACACTCACACAACCCAATGAAGAAATGTTAATGATGCGTTTTGAAATTGGGGGCACATGCGTTTAATCCAAGCACTTGTGAGGTAGAGGTAGGCTGATCTCTATGAATTCAAGGCCAGCCTGGTCTACATAGTGAGTTCCAGGACAGCCGGAGCTACAGGGAGACCCTGTCTCAAAAAAGACCAAAAAAAAAAGAAAAAAAAAAAAAAAAAGGTTAATGACCTGAATAGGCATTTCTCCAAAGAGATATACAAATGTCCAGTAGTTAAAGCATAATATGTCCGACTATCTATAACATTAGAGAAATGTGAATTAAAACCATAAGGATGTCACACCTGCCAGGGAGGTCTAAAAAGAGAGATATATATTAGCAAGAAGGAGAAGATATTGAAAGTTTTTGTACCATTGGTGGGAATACAAAGTGGTATAGCTTCCAAAGGAACCAGTATAGTTCAGAAAGTTAGAGCGAGGGTTGGTGATGTAGCTCAGTAGTAGAGCACTTGCCACCCTGAACTCAATCCCCAAAACTGGGGAAAAAAAAGTCTTTTCTGACATAGTGGTATACTTGTATCATTCCAGCCCTGGGAAGGAGGAGGCAGAAAGATTACAAATTCTGAATTAACCTAGGCTGTATATATATATTATATTATAGAGATATATAATAGATATAATATAGTATATTATATCAAGATCCAGACCAGCCTGAGCTACATAGTGAAAATTTTTATAAATAAATAAATAAGTAAAACTACAGCTACCCTAAGATCTAACAGTCCCATTTCTAGGTAGATAGTAGACCCAGAAGAACTGAAATCATAACTTTGAAGAGGTATCTATCCTTCACTCTCCTTCCAAGCTCATTGTAGAATTATTAACAATAACAAAGGGTTCAAAAAAATTTTTAACATCAGCTAATGGATGAAGGAATAAAGACGATAACTGTGCAGTGGAGCACTAAGTCAGCTTTTTAAAAAACTCAATGATGGGGGTGGGAGAAATGGCTCTTTAGTTAAAGAGCATTGATTACTCTTACAGAGGAGCTGGGTTCGAGTCCCAGTACCACCCACGTGGCAGTTAACAAACTGTCTGTAATTCCAGTTCCAGGGGATCCGAAGCCCTCTTCTGACCTCTGCGGACATTGCATGATACAGGTGCACTTACATACATGCCGGCAATATACTCTGATACATAAAATAAAAATAATAAAATATTTTTTAAATCAATGATATGCACAACATGAAAGATTTTGAAAGCATCACACTAAGTAAAGTGGGCCAGATACAGGAAAATAAGATTTCATTTACATGAGATATCTGAAATAATAACATTTATAAAAATCACAGCCTGAAATGCTAGGTGCTTGCGGCTGGAGATAGACAAACTGGACAGTCACCAACCAAGGGCATGGTATCCCGATTAGTGAGAACAAGTCCTAGAGGTCTAGTCATGACACCGTTCCTACAGCCAACAATAATGGATTTGCCACTTGAACCTTGTTTAAAGGATAGATTTTATATTAAATGCTTTTACCACAGTAAAATTGATTTGTTTCAAAAGTGAACTTTTTCTTCAAATTGCAAAGTGACCAAACATCGCCCTCTCCTGGCTAAAGCGAGTAATGGCTGCTGTCTAATTTCACAGATTAAGCCTTCTTCATTTTCTAAGACTCGTGACTGAAATGGTTCATTTGGGAAAGCATTAGACTGAAGAGAAGACTTGTTAGCCATCCAGTTTCAGAACTGAACTGCACCTGCTTCCAGATAATATCAGTCCTTAGCAAAACCCCTCTTCCCTTAAGCCCAACTCACCTCCTATAAACCAAGTTGTTGACTGTTTCTTTCCAAGCCGCATCCCAAGCCACCCTCACAGTTCCCATGGACCCCCAGGTGCAGCAGTGGATGGCGCAGCTTCTTCAATCTGGCTGCTCCCCTGGGGCCTCCAGCATTTCTGCAATAGACTGTGGCTATTTTTGTTTTGTGCTATATTTGTTATTAATTATTAAACTGGAAAAAGCTTCACCTCATCATATGAAATGTTCACAGTATCATCTGTTGAACATATGTGTAGTATTAAATACTGCTGAAGGTGAAACCAGACATCACGCTTTAAAGCAGTCATTTCCTCAAAACTGCACAGTGGGAGGGAGCAGATTCTTCCTCAGCAAGGAGTTGGATGGACATAAAGCTGATTCTTAAAATGCCCAAACTCTGACAATTGCTTCTGGTTTTCAGGAAGAGAGCTTTTCTGTGTAATTAGACTGTCAGGCTTCAAAAAGGCTATTTGGAAATAATCACAATATTTGTGATTATTGAATCTTATCGTTAGAGCTGGCAAGATGCTGAAGTCCTGGGCTGCAGACGCCTGAGTTTGGTCCCCAGAATCCATTTAAAGGTAGAAGGAGAGAACCAACTACACAAAAGTCATCTTCTGTCCTCTACACACTGCCATGGCACTGCCGTGGCACTCCCCCAGCCTGAAGACACAGCGTGGGCACATGAATAATAATAATAATAATAATAATAATAATAATAATAAATTTTATTTTTAGTATTTTTTTGAGACAGGGTCTCCCTTTAGTCCCAGCTGGCCTGGAACTTGCTATTGTAGACCAGACTGACCTTGAACTCACAGAGATCTGCCTGCCTCTGCCTCCCAAGTTCTGGGATTAAAGGTGTGTAGCACCATGCCCGACCATAATAATAATTAAATTAAAAAAAAAAAAAAAGAAACCACTTGGGAGGCAGAGGCAGGGTGGACACTTTGGTGAGTTTGAGGCCAGCCTGGTCTATCAGAGTGAGTTCCAGGACAGCTGGGAACAGCTGGGGCTACAGGGAGACCCTGTCTCGAAAAGACCAAAAAACAAAAAAAAAAAAAAAAAAGAAAACAGAAAAGAAACAGTCACTAAAGATTCTTTTCCTAAAAAGCAATGAGGGATCTTCTATCTTCTCTCTTAACATATCTGCCAAGATGAAGAGCTTCACGTTTAATCTGGGCGCCTGCTCTGCAGGTGTCTGGGAGCTGTGGGCTCTGAGCTAGCTTGTCTCTCAGGAGTCAGTATATTTTCAAGCTATTTCTTATCAACAATCTAAAGTCTTGTATGATTCATTGTTAGATCTGATTAGAGGTTTTATCTATGCTGTACGCGAATAGGTTGATCACGCCGGTTCAGGTGATACTTGCCATCTCCGGCAGTCTTTTATTTTTAGACTTGTGTTTTTTTTTTATAGTCAAAACTTTATTTCTAAAAATATTGCCCTCATTACAATTTTAAAAGTTTGGGTATTGGAAAAGATTTCTCAAACAGTTAAAATTAGTTTGCTCGGGGCTGGAGAGATGGCCTAGTGGTTAAGAGCACCGCCGACTGCTCTTGTAGAGGACCCGGGTTCGATCCCCAGCACCCACATGGTGGCTGAGAACCATCTCTAACTCCAATTCCAGGAGAACTCCAGTTCCAGGGGAATCCGACGCCCTCTTCTGACCTCCGAGGCATTGCATGACATGGGTGCACAAACCTACATGCAGACAGTACATTCATACAAATGAAAGGAAGGAAGGAAGGAAGGAAGGAAGGAAGGAAGGAAGGAAGGAAGGAAGGAAGGAAGGAAGGAGGGAGGGAGGGAGGAAGGAAGGAAGGAAGGAGGAAGGAAGGAAGGAAGGAAGGAAGGAAGGAAAAAGAAAAGAAAGAAAGAAAGAAAGAAAGAAAGAAAGAAAGAAAGAAAGAGTTTGCTCTTCTGTATGTTAAGATGTTTTATAAAAAAAAAATCAATATCCACTGGCATTCCTACGTCTTTGAAGAGGTGTGTCATACTGAGATAGTTGATATCGAGTTTTTTAAGCCTGCCTTAATCATCCACATTTATAGCTCCATTCATCCACCTAGGATCAATTGTCCTCCTGGCCGAAGCCCCAATGTTGTGCTTGAGGCATTGAGTTTATTGCCAATGGTCCTTGGCTTCTTTGCCCAAATAAATTTCTGTTTCTACCTGTTGTTGTTGTTTTTTAAGGTGAATCTAAGCTTTCTGGAGATGACAGCAGTGAAGGTGAAGAACTTCAGATGTGGTATGACATTGAAGTTCATTGGTCTTAATTTATTAAGAGTGAAAAAGTCCAAAGAGGCTGTGAAAGTCTGAGAAGAGAATGGGGTTTTGTTTTTCCCCTAGAGTGTGGGGTTTGTTCTGAGCTGAATGGTTAGTACTGGTGGATGTTGTTCTTAGCCAAACTGGTTAAAATTCTACATAGTTCCATGAATTCTGGGGGTCCAAGTCATGTAGCACAGTTCTCTTGAATGATTATGGTTTACAGCTATGGCTGAAGCATCCTGAATTGTCACCAGAAATCTGGGTCTGTTCGTGTGCTTACTGATTTGGAGGATGCTACATTAGCAGGGGTTAGTTTGGTTTCTCTGGAGATGGTGGGGACAGTTCTGTCAGGTCAATCTTAGGTTGTTCAACGTAGGAGGAGAGAATTAAAGTTTCCAATTTCTTCTCAGTTCTCTCAACCTTGCCAATTAGGAGATTGAGTTTGACATTCAGTACTCCAAGAAAATCACTGATGCTTGAAAGTTGAGCCTCGGTTTGTCCTGCTGTCTGGAGGTGGTCGGCTAGCTTCAATCAATTGCTTCCAGCCAGTTCTGGTTATCAGTTCGCATCTTAATACCTTTAAACAGATCAGGATATTGGAGAATGGCCTCTGATATTTAAAATCACTGGTTCATAGGAGAACTGAATTTCCAATCAGAGTGCCTCAGGGGAAAAAAGTCTTCACTGGTGTAAACTGGCGCACAGAACCCAAGGAGCACTCCTAACCGGACAGTGAGCCTCTTGACTTCAGATCACCTAGCCTTGGGTTTCTATTGCAGCAATATCATCATCATTTCTTTGTGGGGATCATTTTTATTCTCTTACTAATTTTATAATGTTGGCTTAGTTAATACCAGACCTTGTAATCTGTAAGTACATTTGGCTAGGCTCAAATAAACATGAAACAGTACAATATGCAGAAGGTTTTGGTCCCTGACCTAGGCAAGTGTAGCTCTTGTCCGTCCTGGAAGGCCTGTTGGCTGTGCTTGAAAAACAACTAGGTACACAGGCCTTGGAGGGACACAGAATCTGTCAAAATGGAATATTTCACCCACTGCAGTAGCACAGGCCTTTAGTTCTAGTACCCAGGAACCAGTGGCATGTAGATCTCGGTGAGTTGCAGGTCACCCTGGTCAATATAGTAAATTGCAGGCCAGCCTGGCCTACACAGTAAGACCCTTTTTCTAAATAAAATAAAACTGAGTGTTGCATCTCAGTTGCATTACTTGCAATATTCAGAAACAGGTGAAAAGGCCCCATGTGGTGTCACATGCCTTTAATCCCAGCACTTGGGTGGCAGAGGCAGGCAGATCTCTGTGAGTTCAAGGCCAGTCTGGTTTACACAGCAAGCTCCAGGTCAGCGGAGGCTACAGGAAAGAGCTGGGTCACTATTGTTTTATTTTTCTTTCTTTTCTTGGACATACACTAAGTAAAATATGATGAAAATGGATTCCTAGGAAATACATTTGGAGTTTTAAAAGATTTCTTTTACTTTTTTTTTTTTTTTGGTCTTTTTGAGACAGGTTCTCCCTGTAGCCCCAGCTGGCCTGGAACTTGCTTTGTAGACCAGGCTGGCTTTGAATTCACAGAGATCCTCCTGCCTCTGCCTCCCAAGTGCTGGGATTAAAGGCGTGTGCCACCACGCCTGGCTACTTTTACTTTTACGTATATGTATGTTTCTGTGTCTCTGTGTGTGCCACGTGTGTGCAGATACCCACAAAGCCCAAAGAAGGCATTGGATCCCGCTGAAGCTGGACTTACAAGCAATCCTGAGCCACCTGGCTGCAGTAGGTACTGGAATCCAAACCTAGATCTTTCTTTGTAGAAAAGCAGCGCATGCTCTTAACCACCGAGCCATTCTCATGACCCCTCCCGAAACTATTTTTGTTTGTTTTTGTTTGCTTTTTTATTTTTTTGAGACAGGGTCTTCCTGTAGCCCCACCTGAACTAGAACCTGCTATGTAGACCAGGCTGGCCTCAATCTCACTGAGATCTGCCTGCCTTTGCCCCCCAGGTGCTGAGATTAAATGCGTGTGCCACCATGACTGGCAGGTAAAATGGTTTTTAAAACATAAAATTTATGGTGTTGGAGAGATGGTGCAAGCGGTTAAGATCACTGATGCTCTTGCAGAAGACCCAGGTTCAGTTCCCAGGACCCACATAGTGGCAAACAACCAGCTGTAACTCAAATTCCAAGGGATAAGACAGCCCGTTCTGGCTTCTGAGCACACTGTACACACAGGTATACTTACATCCATTCAAGCAACACATATACAAATAAAATAAAAATAAAAATAAACCCTAAAAATTACAAATGAATATTTTTGTCTTCATAAAAAGTAGGCTTACTGCACTGGAGAGATGGCTCAGCAGTTAAGAGCACTGACTGTTCTTGTAAAGGACCCAGGTTCAATTCCCAGCACTCACATGGCAACTAACAACCATCCATAACTCTAGTCCCAGGAGAATCCAACGCCATCTTCTGACCTCCACAAGCACTGAACAACATGGGTGCACCTACCCACATGCAGGCAATACACTCATACACACACACACACACACACACACACACACACACACACACAAAGTAGGCTACTCTGTCGGATTGCCCTGCATGTTTTTTTTTTTCACAATGTTTATTGATAGATACAAGTATATAAAGTCAGGGCATGAACATGATTTGATAATTAAGTAGACTGAATTTCAATACTATAATAAGGAACCAATTCGAATTCTCGCCATTTGTTTCACACCCACAAAAACCACTTCAAGGGCATTAATGATCTCTCAAATCTGATCAGTTTTGTGCAAGTAAACCATGTTTCTTTTTAAAAAGACTTGTGCACTTGCCCAGGCTCAAGGATATTGAAATCTAGCACATAAATCCCATTACTAGAAGTAGAAATACAGGCAATATACTATTACGGCAACAACTATCAATTACAGTTAAGGATTTTCTGTAACAACCAAATGGATAGTCTAATATTGCAACAACTCACGTATTACTGAGCAAAGTGCATTTCTACAATGATCAGTGTTTCTATTCAGTTTTCTAACTTTAAACAGCCTATGATAACTGGCAGCAGAGAAGGTCCTTGAAATAGACTGCCTCTGCTTGAGAACCTATGATGTAATTATGCCCAGCATGTTTTAAATGCTCCGGCTGATCTCGCAGGTTGAAATCTGAGTGGTCACAAACCTTGCACCTTGCTTTGGGGGAACTCTGCCAGAAACACTGAGAAGAGATGGCTACCTCTGTGACCCAGAGGTGAGACTAGCACTGACCATTGCAAACCCAGTACCTGGCATGAAGTTTGAAATGAAGAGAGATTGTCTTGCAAGAGCAAGCTGCTGGGTCCCATGCCCAGCTCAGAAGCATTCAGAGAAATCACAGAAATGGGTAAAAGTCCTTTTAAATGAATTACTGAGATTACAATGGTTAATGATCCATAAGAAGTTTACAAATAATTAATATCCATGTTTCCCCCAATTTTTGACTCAACTTTAATTTAAAAATCATATTTGAGGGCTGGCAAGATGGCTCAGTATGTAAAAGCGTTTGCCACACAAACTGACAACCTGAGGGGGGATCCCAGAACCCATTCAGAAAGCCTGATATTGATACAGGGGCATGCCTCATAGTCCCAGCATTCCTTCAGTGAGGGAGAAACAGAGAGAGAAGAATCAGCCAGAATCCCACAGCCAGCAAACCAGAGTGAAGTAAAAGCAACAACGGAGATCCTGCCCAAAGGGTGGAAGGTGAGAACTGACTCTTGAAAGTTGTTCTCTGACTTCCATTCATGTTGTGACACATGAATGTCTGCACTCACACACACACACACACACACACACACACACACACACACATATATATATATATGTATATATATATATGTCTTTTTTAAAAAAAATCATATTTGAAGCTGGGTGTGGTGGCACATCTTTAATCCAAGCATTTGGGAGGCAGAGTCAGGTGGATCTCTGTGAGTTCAAGGCCAGCCTGGTCGACATAGTGAATTCCAGGCCAGCTGAGACTACAGGGAGACCCTGTCTCAAAAAGACCAAAAAAGAAAAAAAAATTATAGTTGAAGCCAGGTGTGGTAGCACATACCTTTAATCCCAGTACTAGGGAGGCAGAGGCAGGTGGATCTCTGTGAAATCAAGGCCAGCCTGGTCTACATAGTGAGTTCCAGGCCAGCTGGGCTACAGGAAGACCCATATATCTTTCATGTAAGAGGCTATCATGAGTTCAACCCCCACCATTGTAAAAAGCTAAAGTAATTAATTAATAAATAAATGTATTACTGTACTTTAACATGACACCATGGTTCAAATGAAACAGAAAAGATCCTCGTTCTAGTCATGCTTCTACAAGCATTTGATTGGTTTACATGCTGTGTAAAATAGCAGGGTGATGGGCCAGCCTGCTGATGAGCCCGGGTAAGATCTGATTCTTGAGACTGCAAAGCTGGAGATGAGGCCCTAAGCCCCACAGCCATGCAGGTGTGGCCTGTGCTGCTGTGTCCTAGATAAAGAAACAGCTTGACTCTCAGCATTCATTTAAAGGCCAAGAGTGGACTCAAACACAGAACCATCTGTTCCTTCAGATGTCTCATGGAACTCTGCTCCTGAGCCAGGCTCATTCATTCTTTTGTTGAAGCAGTATCTCCAACATCAATTTGAGATGGAGAAGCTAGGATCCATTCTTACTTTATCAAAGAAGTTTATCCTTTGATCCCACGCACGCAATTAATTTCAGGCAGACTTCATTTATCTCACTGCTTCTTTCACTGCTTTGCTTTGACATACCAACCAAGCACACCTCATTCACTGTCTTGAGTGGAGAGCAAGTTGGGGTCCTGGGGGATTAAGGCCCTATGCTCTGATCGTAAGGGGAGCACATGGCTCAGTGAGCTTGATTATATTCTAACTTTTGATTGCCAGGTTAAGTGAAAGTCATTAGTACTGATTATGTCATTCCTATACACTGCTAGAAGGACACAAGCATACAGATTCTACTGTGAACTCTCTCTACATGAACCCGTCCTCTAGTGTCCAGGGCTGCCTACCCCTGCCCCCTGCAACCCACTGCCCACCTCTGTACCTGTTGTGTGGCTATTTCCTCTGGATTTAGATAATCCTCAGGCCTGGAGAAATGGCTCGACAGTTGAGTGCCTACAGCTGTGGAGAGGACCTGGGTTTGGTTCCCAGCACTATGCTGAACAGTTCACAACCATCTGGAACTCTAACTCCAGGGAATCCAACACCCTCTTCTGGCCTCCTGGGGCACTGCATTCATGTGCATGACCCCCATACACATATATACATTATTAAAAATAAAATACGGTCTACAAAAGAGATAGAAATACTGTTTTCTGGAGGGAGGAGGGGGGCCTCACAAGATTCTGGAAGCTCAGCAACTGTGTGAGCCTCAGGAAACTTACACGATTCAGAAGGCCCCCTGAGGTCGTGAGTAACCCAGAGCTAGAGGTAGGGGGAGCAGACTCTTGTGGTGCTGCCTCCGAGTTGTGGGAGGTCCAGGGAGGCAGCTCTGCTGAGTTATTGCTCATGCTTTGCTGGGCCTTTTGGCAGTGTGGCTGCCTGCCCCATCCTCCTGGAAGCAGCCCCGGCAAACTCACTTGATAAGATTGGTGAACTTTTCCTATCATCTATGTCCTGTCTGGGGTATCATATCTCCCCAAGTGCCCCGGTCCCACCTGCTTCCCCTGTCCCTGTCCCTGCCCCTGTCCCTGTCCGGGTGGCTTCCATGCCCTACCCCTGCATTGGTACAAGGCTAGCCTGCACAGTCTCCCCTCCCACACTGACTGCAATTCCAGTCTGTGCTGCTGTGGGCACCAACCAGGCTCTCCTTCAGCTCTCCTCTAACACAGGAAAGCAGTGCTAGGGAGAGGGGAGAAGGATAGCAAAGAGAAGGGGAGAGAAGAGGTTACCTCTGCCCTGGTGTCTCAAGGGACACCTGCTGCCCCACCCGGGAGCTGAGGAGCAAACTGCTCTGGCAGAGGGTGAACAGGAGCCATCAGACATGAGTTCCAAACTGACTGTGTCTCTTAACAGCTGTGCAGCTTCATACCTCAGTCTAGTCTAGTGTTACACTGTCCCACCCGGCAGCCACTGACCACAGTGTGTCACTCAACACTTGAGGGGGTGAGTCCAAATTCGAAGGAGCTAGAACACGCAACTTACCTCAGGCTTCAGGGATGACGTGAAAAGGAAAATGGGGGCCTGGAGAGATGGCCTAGCGGTTAAGAGAGCTGACCGCTCTTACAGAGGACCCGGGTTCGATCCCCAGCACCCACATGGAGGCTGAGAACCGTCTGTAACTCCAATTCTAGGAGAACTCCAGTTCCAGGGGAATCCAACACCCTCTTCTGACCTCCGAGGCATTGCACGACACAGGTGCACAAACCTACATGCAGACAGTACATTCAGACACATAAAAAATTAATTAATTTTAAAAAAGGAAAATGGAAAAAGCTCATTAATCATATGTAGACTGATTTCGTTTGAAGTGATTAGATTTTTTTCTATTATTAACTTTATTTATTTCTGTATGTGTATGAATGTACTGTCTGCATGCAAGTTTGTGCACACGTGTCGTGCAATGCCGCGGAGGTCAGAAGAGGGTGTCGGATTCCCCCGGAACTGGAGTTCTCCTGGAATTGGAGTTTCAGACGGTTCTCGGCCGCCATGTGGGTGCTGGGGATCGAACCCGGGTCCTCTGTAAGAGCGGTCGGCGCTCTTAACCGCTAGGCCATCTCTCCCAGCCCCCTGAAGTGATTAGATTTTGATTATATATTATTCAAATTTGTTTTACCTGTTTCTTCCACACTTGTGGTGTGGTGTCCAGAAAATTTATTATTACATATATGGACCATATTTTATTTCTACTGGGCAGCGGTGATCTGTAGGATGGGTGGGATCCACAGCAGGCAGAAACTAAGCCTTGTATCCAATACATTTATCTGGATTGTGTGTGTGTGTGTGTGTGTGTGTGTGTGTGTGTGATGAGTGAATGTGGGTATATGTGTGTATGTGTGTGTTAAGTATATATGTGTGTAATAAGTGTGGGGTATGTGTGTATGGTGTACATGTATGTATGTGTGTATGCGTGTGTAATGTATACATGTGTATGAGGTCGGTGTGTACATCTATGTGTCTGTGTGTCTGTGTGTCTGTTCGGTGCTGGAACCCAGGCCTCACAAATGCTAAACATATGCTTCCCTACTGACCTTCACCCCTACCCAGATTTTTTGAAGTATGAAGCAAACAGTTGCACTGAGATCAGCTGCTGTGGTCTGCAGACCTGCCCTCCGTTGAACACCCAAGCTGTGCATTCAGCTCGCATATCTGAGATGCTCAGATGCAGAGAACAAGGCCAGCTCTGGCAGAGATCAGAGCAGCCGCAACTCAAGGCTTTCTATGTCCTTTTCATGGGCATCTGCAGGCACTTGAGAGGAAGCAATACCAACACAAGTGCATTCTAACGTGCAGCTGCAGACCAGAGCAACGATGCAGCTGCTGTGGACACGGCCGTGATTATGTCTGCACTGTCCCTAAGTCCCACTGGTCTCTGCCCTATAGTTTTCTTTCATTTCTATAGGTTTTCATTTGTTTTAAAAGCAAACTATTTGTTAATAAATAATTTTGAATTATTTATTAATAAATAATTTTTAGATTATTTATTAACAATGGGATTGAAGAGATGGTTCCGCAGTTAAGAGCACTGGTTATTCCTCCAGAGAACTCAAGTTCAGTCCCCAGCATCCACATAGTGGTTAACAGTCAATTGTAACTCCAGTTCCAGGAGATCAGATGCCTTCTTCTGGCCTCTGTGGGTACTGCATGCACATGGTATACTTACATACATGAAGGCAAAACACTCATACACATAAAATAAAAATAAACTTTTTAATTTTTTTATTTATTATTTTTTATGTGTATGAGTGTACTGTCTGCATGTAGGTTGGTGCACCCATGTCATGCAATGCTGCGGAGGTCAGAAGAGGGCGTTGAATTCCCCTGGAACTGGAGTTAAAGACAGTTCTTAGCCACCATGTGGGTGCTGGGAATCGAACCTGGGTCCTCTGCAAGAGCAGTCAGCGCTCTTAACTGCTGAGCCATCTCTCCAGCCCCAAAATAAACTTTTTAAACAAGTTCTGCTGAAATAACTATATATGTATCAAAATAAATATTCAAAATTGTGGGAAACAAATAGCAGCCTTAAGTTTCTTAATTTTTTTTTATTTTATTTTTTTATTTATTTTTGTATGTGTATGAATGTACTGTATGCATGTAAGTCTGTGCACCCATGTCATGCAATGCCTCGGAGGTCAGAAGAGGGTCTCGGATTCCCCTGGAACTGGAGTTCTCCTGGAATTGGAGTTACAGACGACGGTTTTCAGCCGCCATGTTGGTGCTGGGGATTGAACCCGGTCCTCTGCAAGAGTGGTCGGCGTTCTTAACTGCTAGGCCATCACTCCAGCCCCATATCTTTTTTTTTTAAAGGTGTGTGCCACCATGCCCGAAGTTTCTTAAAATTTTAATGACAAATAATTTACTTTTTTCTGTCATTTACTTTTCTTTTCTTTTCTTTTTTTTTAGAGAAAAATATCTCCCCTGCTAAGCCATCTATCCAGCCCCACCTGTCACTTTTTATTAAAAAATTAATTTACTTAAGTTTAAATTTAAGGCAACCCACTTTCTGCTTTTTCCTCTCCCTTCCTTCCCTCCCTCCTCTCCCTTCCTTCCTTCCTTCCTTCCTTCCTTTCTTTCTTTCTTTTTCTTTCTTTCTTTCTTCAGAATCTTACCAATTAGCTCTAGCTATCCTGGAACTCTCTATGTAGAAAAAGTTGGCCTTAAACTCACAGAGATCTGCCTACCTCTGCTTTCAGAGTACTGGAATTAAACTTTCCTGTTTTATTTATTTTTTTTAAGACAAAACAGGAGGCTTGAAAGGATGTCTCAGCTAAGAGCACTGACTTCAGAGGACCCAAGTTCAGTTCCCAGCACCCACATGGCAGCTAACAACTATCCTTAACTCCAGTTCAGGGGGTCTGACACCCTCTCCTGGCATCGTAAGCATGTGGTGCACTTAGGTTCAGTTCAGCAAAACTCTTTTTCACCTAAAATAGAAATAGAAAAATACTCTGAATGCTGATATGGATCTGTTGGTAGAGTGTTTGTCTAAAAGGCCTAGTACATATGGCTTTATGGTATTTTATCTTTCAAATGAAAATTATTCTGATTTAAATATTCATTGAGTCTGCTACTGTAATAACATTTACTATATTGACCAGGGAATTGATATTTCAAAAACTACACAATGTTTCAAACTTAGGTATCTTTTTAAAATTATTTTAAATTTATTTTTATTTTATGTGTATGAGTGTTATGCCTGCATGATGTAAGTGCACTTGTGTCGTATGGTGCCCAAGGAATGACAGAAGAAGGCGTGGGACCCCTGGAACTGGAGTTATGGACAGTTAGTTGTTAGATACAATGTGGGTGCTGTGATTCCAACAGCCAGGGTTCTTAACTGCTGAGTCATCTCTCCAGTCCCAGGGACCTCTTTTCATCCTCAAATTGTCCCAGATTAGATGATCTGTCATTTGTCCACCTAGTCTCAAGGACAGTCAAACCTCCCCAGGGTTCTGAGATTCAAAGACAGACATCAAGTCCCCAGTCTGCTACTTCTGCGGGGACCATTTGACATACATCTTCCCAGCTGCCCCTATCCTGGCTGTGGCTCCTGAGCCTCCAAGGACTTTCTGCAGCATCCCTCTTTCCCTCATTCCTATTTCCTTTCTCTTCAAAAGCCTCTAGAAACAGCCTTGAAGTTTTAAAGACTTTATGACTGCTTTAGTTTACAAAGAACAGAATTGTAGCTTATAAAAATCTCTTGCCCAATTTGCCTTTTCTGAGCAGTTCTTTCCAGGAGATGTCTTAATGGTATGGGCCCCAAAGCAGTCTCATTTTCTGTGATGTGCCTAAATTATCTCATTTTATGATTTTTATTACCTAGCAACAGTATCTTTCAAATCGAGAGAATATTAATTAAATCAGAACCCTACTGGTATAATTTGTAATTATTATTTGACCCACTAGAATATTTTTTAAGTGTTAAACAAAATACAAAGTTTAATTTATTAGGTTATAATTACATTAATTATATTAATTTACTAAATTAATTATCAACATGTCATAAAATATTTAAGATGGTTTAAAAAGGAAGACTGCAAATTAAAAAGTGGCTGAAGCTGGAGTTAGGCTCTGTTAGTAAAGTGCCTATCATACCTGGAGCCCTGGATTTTACACCTGGCACCACAAAACAAAGTGAAAAGATTGTCTATTTGATATTCTTCCACTAGATATTTAACCTGAATTGAATCATGAAGAAACTATCAAATACAGGAATGGAAACAGTCAATGAAAAACTGGTCTGGACCTTGTTGGAGGTAGAAATGAATGCCACATAGTGATAATAGAATTAAGAGTCCTTTGACTTAGCAGGCAGTCAGTAGGGGCTAACTCCTCAAAGAGCTCTTGACCCAGAGGAGAAGCAGAGCAGGTTTTATAAAGCTTAAAGCCACTGAGGCTGGAGAGATGGCTTAGCAGGTTAAGAGCATTTGTCGTTCGATTCCCAGAACCCATACGGTGGTTAACATCCATGTGTACCTCCAGTTCCAGGGGATCTGACACCCTCTTCTGGCCTCTGCAGACATTATACACACATGATGCACCTACATACATGGAAGAAAACACACACACACACACATAAAATAAAGAAATAAAATATTTTAAGCCAGGTGTGGTGGTGCATGCCTTTAATCCCAGCATGCTGGAAGCAGAGGCAGCTGGATTTTTGTGACTTCAAGTTCAGCGTGGTTTACATATCAAGTTCTAGGATATCTGGAGCTACAAAAAGACATATACAAATATATATATATATATATATATTTTTTTTTTTAATTAAAACCACAATTACATCATGGCAGAGACAAAGCCAGACAAAACCATAGTTACATCATACCTGGGGGCAGGTCAGTTAACAAAGAGGTTTTCAGTTAACAAAATGTTTCTCTTTCTCAGAATTGCAGAAATAATGAACTCCATGGAGCTTCATGTGTATCTGAGAGACATCCTTCTGCCTGACTCATTGTAGGTTTCTCAGTATTATAGAATAATGTACTCCCTAAATCTGCCTCCTTCAGAGCTCTGCCTGGCTGGCTGTAGGGAAGTGACTGGACAGAAGCCTAGGGTGAGGCAAAAGTCAGCTAGAATAAAATGAAGTCAGTTTTGTCATTTCAGAGCTTAAGAAAAGTTAACATTGTAAAAGGTATGAAAGAGCAGGGAGACTGAAGGAAGACGTAGAGTATGGAAGAGCAGGGAGACTGAAGGAAGACGTAGAAAAAAAAATCTCAAAATTACATGAAACCACAAAAGACTAAAGACAGGTAAAGTAATCTAGAACAAAAAGAATAGGAGTTGTCAAAAAAGCAGGAGTTGTCACCATAGCTGACTTCAATTATACCACAGAGCCACAGCAATAAAAATACTACCGAGTACTAGCACAAAAACACGGATAAATGGGATGGAATAGAGGACCCAGATGCAGCTCCACAGAACGATAGCTATTTGCTTTTTGATGAATGCTAAAAGTGCACATTAGAGAAAAGACAGCATCTTCCATAAATGGTGCTAGGGAAACTGGATATCAAAATGTAGCAGAATGAAACTAGAATTTCATTTCCCCCCACCCTTGCACAAAACTCAGCTACAAATGGCTTGAGGCCTCAGCATAGGACCTGATCCTCTGAAACTATTAGAAGGAAAGCTACTGAGTGCATTTCAATATATAGATACCTGCAAGGACTATCTGAATAGAACTTTGGTACCAGCCATATCTTTATTTTATTTTAGGAGCCATTTCAAAATAATTTTCAGACAGCATACTTTTCCTTAAATATTCCAATACATATATCTAATTCCTGTCACATTATAATTTCCACATGCTAGACATTTTTTGTTTTAATTAGAAAATATTAATTATACATAATAATAGAATTCTTTATGATGTTTCCACATATATATATATAATGTATTTTGGTCATATTCATCCCTCACATCTGAAGTTATTTACAGGAGCATGAGACAAGCAACTTACCAATGGCTATTCCCTCCCCCAGTAATCATTAACTGCCTCCTTGGGGAGGAATACGGCGACTGTTGATACAGGCACTCATATCTGTCAGACTACTGAAGGTAAGTGACTGTTGATCAGGATGTCCCAACAAAGGAAAGAGCTAGCCAGACTTCTAAAATGTTACCTAAGCCATATAACAGAAGCCTCCACATCTGTGCCCAAATCTTAAATCACCAAAAAGGAGAGTCGTTGCCTTTCTTCTTGACTCCCTATTTCGGCCATTCCTACACCTTGAGCACTCTGACTGGCCTGCAGGCAGATCCCTTTATGAAGGTCCCTGCAACACACACAGATGTGCATACAAACCCATTCCTACAGGTTCTAAAGCAACCTGCAGCCATTTGATGAAGTTAGTATGAGCTGATCTCCTGACCCTTGGAGCAAAAGTTCATTTTGGTAAGAAAGGCCCAATGGAAACTATCGTTATCAGAATAGAAAATCAATGACCACACAGATTGCAGAGGGGCTGCTGATATGGTGGATGATACACACACGAAAGTGTGGCCTATGCAGTGCACGATGGATCTTTTAAATTATTATGACCATCATCACGAGGCTATAATGCTATTCCTCATATCCTGTCCTAACTGTAACAAACTAATAAGCCCCTGACATGCAGCAGTGGACTTGCAAAATGCTCTATGGACCCCAGTAAGGACCCCAGAAGCAGATGGCCTGTCCTGTACAGGACAGCAGGATAACTTCAAAGACATATCGGGAGCTAACCAATTCTCTTCCTCTCTAATATAATATGGTTCACAAGGATACAGATCATTTTGATACTCCCCAAAGTATCATACTAATCCACTATTGACTTCTGTGGCTTAATGTGTCCCTGAATTTCTTGCATGTGAAAATCTCCTAGCAGCAGTGTTAAGAGGTGAGCAGTTAAAAACCAGGCAAGAAGATGCATACCAGTCATTCCATAATCCCAGCACTTGGGAAGCTGCATCAGGAGGACTTTTTTCAATTGAAGGACAGTTTGTCCTACATAGAGACTTCCAAGCCCCTTCAGTGCTACATAGCAAGGTTGTGACTCAAAACACCTTAAATAAATAAGTAAATTAGAAGTGATGGTCTTGACAGAAAAGCCCTAGGAAAGTTGCCACAATCACAGGGGTGAGTCCTTATAACGAGACTGGGTTTGTTATAAGAACGAATCTGAGGCCCGGCGTGGTGGCGCACGCCTTTAATCCTAGCACTTGGGAGGCAGAGGCAGGCGGATCTTTGTGAGTTCAAGGCCACCTGGTCTACAGAGGGTGCCAGGACAGCGGGGCTACAGGGAGACCCTGTCTCGAAAAGCCAAAAAAAAAAAAAAAAAAAAAAAACGAATCTGGAGTAACTAGCCATGGTGGTGAATGCCTATAATCCCAGCACACAGGAGACAGAAGCGAAGCATCACAGGTCAAGTTCAACGGGGTCAATATTGGTGAAGTTTCGGAGACATCCCAGGCTATTTAAGAAGACCTTTTCAAAAAGCAAGAGGTGTACAATCTCCTTCCCTCCCTCCTCTCTGCCCTCGCTACCTCCCCCCTCCCTCCCTCCCTCCTCCCTCCCTCCTTTCTTCTCTTTTTCTCTCCCTCCCTCTTCTTTCTTCTTTCTTCTTTCTGTCATAGGTTGGCCAGAAGGCCCTTCCCAGCATCAGAGCCCTCAACCTGGGTCTTTTCAGCCTCCAGAACTATAAGAAACGAGTCCTCTTGTCTTTATAAAGCATCCAGTCTCCATTATTTTAAAGTATTAGACAATGTGGGGTTCCCAGCACAAAATCCAGGGGCACCACCTACTAGTTATATAACCTTGAGGCTTATGTTGCTGAGTTTACCCAGTTTCATGATCTGTGAAAATGAGAACGCTGCTTAGAAACATGAGGAATGAGTAGTAAAATTCAGCTTAAACCAATTTATTAATGAAAATCAGAGCTCAAATGTAAGGAAATGCTCTCCTATTACATAGTCAGTTTACTTCTGGAAAAAAAAAAAAGTGCTGCTTACAGCGGAACTAATTTTATCTTGTCAGCCAAAGCAGACGCTTCTAGCACCGCTCTGTAGTTCTGAGGCGAACTCCAGGAACCTCTTCCTTCCTCTG
Source organism: Rhizomys pruinosus (assembly GCA_009823505.1). Lineage (NCBI taxonomy): Eukaryota > Metazoa > Chordata > Mammalia > Rodentia > Spalacidae > Rhizomys > Rhizomys pruinosus. The sequence continues at coordinate 1,808,845 of VZQC01007521.1, forward strand.
TCTTCCCTCATTGTGCTTGGCCCCTCGAGTCATGGGCAGCCCAGGGAGCTCTTGGCACAGCCCTGGGCTCTGGTCCCTTCTGAAGTCCTTCACCCACACTTCTCCCGGAGTGTAAGTGTTCTTAATATCCATTATAAGGCGTTGGTCAGATTGGTTAGTTCTGATGACACAAATTTACAGCAACCCCCTGCAAAAGTACAGCACCTGACATCCCAGTCAGACTTTACCTCAGTCTTGGTTCAGCTCCCTGCAGCCGTGTGCATGCCCAGGCTAGAGTGCCCATCCCGTCTGATGCCAACATGGCAAAGCCATCCACCCTTCCTCCCAACAGGAAAGACATGAAGAAACTTGTCCTGAAAGGACCTCGAGACAAGGGTGAGGTGGGAATGGATAGGAAGCATTTCCTTCCCATTTGATGTCACTCTGTGCCATTGGACATTACCATTTGTTTATTGATTATTTTTTATTTTTAAATGGCATGGAGATTTTCTGAGCAAGAAGATTATTAGTCTTGTTTGTTCGTTGCTGGCTTTAGAGTTTTTCTAGTAAAAATTGGTAAATTAACTAAAGGAGGGCACTTCAAACTTGCACCCGTGTTTTCAGATCCTGAAGAGCTTCATGAGGTCGCTGTGTCTTGTTCTGCTGCAGCCCATTGAGGAAGCCTAAAAAACAGGTGTGGAGTTTAGGAGGGACAGGCCAGTTCTGTGTCCCAGTCGCTGCGGGTTTCAGTCACACAAAGAATATTACGCATCAATGCTAGATGAGGCTTGCTTCTAATTTATTATACACTAATCCTGAAGTATTCTTCATGAGTCTCCATTTCATGAATGTTGATTTCTTTAGCAGCAGGAAGCAGAATGTGGCTGGGGAGTTTACCAAAAACAATTGATTTAAAACCATCCTTACTGATGATTATCCTTATTGAAGCAGAGACAGAAAAGGAACTGGTTATAGATTAGCAAAAATCAAAACGTGATTTAAACACATTAATTTAGTTAACCAAATGTATGCATGTGATTAAAATGCAATATTGCTGTGATTATAATGCAATCAGCAAATTATTAAATTGCAATCAAAATGTAAACAAGTCCTATGTGTCTGCCAGAAGTCTCCTCATCTCATTATTTTAACTGGATCTGTAAACTGGTTTTTGGTAAATAGACAGTTTCATATTTCTCAGCTGTCACATCTCATTTTTTTCCCTTTAATTTGTTAACAAAAAGAAAATATCAGAGTGAGATTATTAGGGAATGTAGTATATCTCTCTCAATCATTTTAAAAGGTATAAAAATCAGGATTTATCTGTGATACTGTATAAAATTTGTCAAACTAAAATGACCAAAACCAAGTCATGCATCTTTTTAAAATTTTTTATTATTATTATCATTATTTTTGGGACTGGGTCTCACTATGCAATGCTGGCTAGTCTTGAACTCTGTATGTAGGCCAGACTCACCTCAAACTCAATGACATCCTCCTGCCTCTGCCTCTCCTGTACTGGGATTAAAGGTGTGCACCACCACATCTCGCTGTTTATTTTTATTTTAATGTTATGAATGCTTGCCTGAATGTATAGTGCACCACATGTGTGCCTGGTGCCCACAGAGGCCTAAAAAGGGCACCACATGCTCTGAAGCTAGAGTTACAAAAGATTGGAAGCCTCCATATGGGTGCTGGAAGTGGACCCAGTCTTCTGCAAGAGCAGCCAGTGCTCTTAACTATTGAGCCATTCCTCCACCCCCTAAAGATTTTTCTTAATGTGTATATGTGTTTTTACCATGTGTGTTGGATGCCCATGGAGGCTGGAAGAGGGTGCTGGATCCCCTACACCTGGGCATACAAGCAGTTGGAATAGGGCTGATTTGGGTTCTAGGAACTGAACTTCGGTCCTCTGGAAGAAAAGCAAGTGCTCTTAACTACTGAGTCATCTCTCAGCAAAGTTAAGCAACTTATTCACATGTTTAAAACAAAGTATAGGGGCTAGTGAGATGGCTCAGTGGTTAAAGGTGCCAATTGCTCTTGCAGAGGACCCAGGTTCAATTCCCAGCACCCACATTATGGCTAAGAACCATCTTTAGCTCCATTTCCAGGGGAATCCAACGCCCTTCTGACCTCCGCAGCATTGCACGACATGGGTGCACCAACCTACATGCAGACAGTACACTCATACACATAAAAAATAATAAATAAAAAAAATTAAAAAATAAAACAAAGTATAAGCAACATGCTGGTGACTGATAAGCTTCATACTATTTTATTACCTGATAAGTGAGGTTTCAAATTACTTTTTTTTCACATAAATTTATTTATATTTTTTAACAAATCTAGACCTGTGTTCCCACCCATTCCCCCACCCCGCAAGAGCTCATGCATTCTGCCAAACATGCTTTCCATCTCTTTCTCAGTCTTTCTCAATATTCTCCATGAGGAAGTTCACTGTTTTGAGCAGAAGTTCACTGTTTCAGTCAGTTCTCTGATGCAGTCCATTCTGTTTTTGTTGTTGTTGTTGCTGTTGTTGTTGTTGTTGTTTCCAATATGCATTATGAACAACTGCTTTGGACAAAAGCTCAGGGGGCCCTACACAAGAAATACTTACAACTAGGTAATTGGCACTAGCATCCACAGATGAGGGATACCATTCATCGTTTGTTTTTCTGGGACTGTGTTACTTC
>VZQC01007521.1:1814531-1845454 GCA_009823505.1 Rhizomys pruinosus
GGCATGTATTGTCCTTTAACACTGGGAATGCTTTGCTCCAGTTCTTATTTGCTTCATAGTTGTGTTGAGAAGTCAGTTGTAATTCTGATAAGTTTCCCTTATAGTCACTTGTGTTTTTCTCTTTGGCTTTAAGGATTTTTTTTTGTTTTGGGTGTCTAGCATTTTAACTATGATATGGCATGGAGAATTTCTTTTCTGATCTTGTCTGTTTGGAGTTCTATGTGCTTCTTTATTTGTATTGGTTTGTCCTTTTTTAGTTTGGGAAGTTTTATCCTTTCTGTTGAAGATCTGAATCAATACCATTCTCTTGGGATTCTTCTCCTTCCCTATTCCTATGATGCAGAGGTTGATCTTTTCATAGTGTCCCACAGCTCCTGGTTGTCCTTTTTTGTGTATTTTTAATTTCATATAATCTTTCTTTAAGGTTTTAGTTGTGTTCTGTGTTATCTTTCAGGTCTGATATTTTTTCTGTTGCTTCCTCCATTCTGCTTCTGAGGCTTTTTCCATTCTTTCCTCTTGAATGGCATGAATGTTTGATTTCCTTTTCATTTCCTCTTCTGATTTCTTTAGTATTGTCTATTTCTTTTTGGAGCTTCTGGATCCCTTCTTCTAGATCTTTGGTTCGCTGTTGGTTTCTTTATCTTTTTTCAGCATGGGATTCTTTTCCAGTGTTTTCTACTTCCTTCCGGAGCTTGTCATTCTCCTCTCTCTAGGTTCTTCTTGAGTCTCATTCTCTTTTCTTCAGCTTTTTTTATTTCTTTATTTGTCTTGTAGTTCTTTAAGTATGTTCCAATTGGTTTCTGATGTTGTGTCCTGGGGCATCCCAAGGGATCCACTGCAGGAGTCTTCCATGAGGGTTGGTAAAGCTTGCCGTGGGATTTTCCCTGCCCCTTTCCAGTGTAGATCTCTTCTTTGTGTCCCTGGCATATGGGCTTCTCCTTGCTGTATTCCAATGTGAGTCCAAATGCCTCTTCACTGCTGTGAAGGCTTGCTTGGCTTGCCTCTTCAGATTGCCCTCTTCGTAATCTCAGTTGCCGGGGGGGGGGGGGGGGGGGACGCACTCGTCAGTCCGCGCCCCGGTCATTCTCTGCGGGCTCATCAAATTACTTTTTAAAACACAAAGAGACACCTGGGCATGGTGGTGCATGCTTTTAATCCTAGCACTTGTGAGGCAGGGGCAGGCGGATCTCTGTGAGTTCAAGGCCGGCCTGGTCTACAGAGTGAGTTCCAGGACAGTCAGAGCTACAGGGAGACCCTGTCTCAAAAAGACCAAATAGATAGATAGATAGATAGATAGATAGATAGATAGATAGATAGATGGATGGATGGATGGATGGATGGATGGATGGATGGATAGATAGATAGATAGATAGATAGATAGATAGATAGATAGATAGATGATAGATAGATAAAACACAAGGTGCTGAAGAGATGACTCCACAGTTAGTAGCACTGATTGCTCTTACAGAGGACCCAGGTTTAGTTCCCAGCACTCACATGGCAGCTAACGACCACCTATAACTCCATGAGCATGCGTGTGCACTTACATAAATTCAGGAAAAACACTCATATATGTTAAATAAATAATTAATAAATAAAAATTAAAAAAATAAATCACAATGTAACAGGGAGTCGTAGAGTACACCTACGCACTTCTGTAATCTCAACACTTGGAAGGTGGAGGCAGGAGAGTCAGGAGTTCAAGGTCATCATCAGCTGCCTAGGAAGTTGAAGACCAGCCCAAGATATATAGGACCTTCCCTGAAAAAAAGACAAGAATATATAAATGAACTTCTTTCAACACTAGCATTGGATATGATCATGCTTGCAAAAATATTTTGTGCAGACAGGGACAGGAGAGATGGGTCAAAATAAGGTTACATCTTTTTCTGAGAATTTCATACATGAATGTTGTACTTGTATTATTTCCACCCCTCCAAGTCCCCCCGCCCAGTTTATCTTAGTCCTCCCCAAAGACTCTCTCAATTTCTTATCCTTTCTGTGATTATCTTTATATATACAGACATACATTTAAAATATTCTGGGCTAGAGAGATGGCTCAGAGGTTAAGAGTACTGACTGCTCTTGCAGAGGACCTGGGTTCAATTCCCAGCACCCACGTGGCAGCTAAGAACTGTCTTTAGTGCCAGGCGTGGTGGTGCCTGCCTTTCATCTCAGCACTTGGGAGCCAGAGGCAGGCAGATCTCTGTGAGTTCTAAGGCCAGTCTGGTCTACATAGTGAGATCTAGGACAGTGAGAGACCCTGTCTCAAAAAAGTAATTAATTAATTAATTATACATATACATAATACACTGAGTCCATTCAAGCACATATGCACTTTGCATGAGCAGTTGCGGTTCACCCAGACCACAGCTCTACTCCCTCAGGATGGAGTTGCAACTACTTCAAGATGGTTTCTAATGGAGAGCGACATTAGAAGTCTCAGGATCTTTTGGTCCTTTCAGACCAGTGAAAAAGGAAAAAAAGAAAAGAGCCTTCACCCAGAGTTGGAGCTCACAGCCAGGGTACAGATGTCTTCCCTGGGCCTTTTAACGTCCTCAGCATGCCTGGCCTTGACGTGCTCACGGTCATAGAGTCTGCCTGCCTTGCACACCCCACCTCCTTGCAGAGATGTGCCACTCCACAGAGGCAACATGCTAAATCAATCTGAAGGAATAACACACTGAAAAGAGCAGTTTGTCCTTTTCTGTGGGCTGTCTCTTTATTTGATTGTTTCCTTTGCTGTGCAGAATACTTTTAGTTTCATAAAATCCCTTTTGTTGGTTGTTGGTGCTATTTCCTAAGTAACTGGACTCTTAGAAAGTCCTTACATAAGCAGTTATTTTGAAATGTTTTCGTTACGTTTTCCTCTATGGTTTTTAGGCTTTCGTGTCACACAGTAAAATCTGATCCATTTAGAGTTGAGTTTTGCACAGAGTAAGAGGAGGATCTAGGTTTATTCTTTTTTTTTTTTTTGGTCTTTTTGAGACAGGGTCTCCTGTAGCCCCAGCTATCCTGGAACTCACTCTGTAGACCAGGTTGGCCTTGAACTCACAAAGATCTGCCTGCCTCTGGTTTCCCTGAATTCTTTTTTTTTAATTTTCATTTTTTTATTGATGCTTTGTGTATTTCATACCTCATTTTCCAATTCAGTTCAGGCATATTTCCCTTTCCATTCCCCCCACCCCACCCCACCCCATCCCAGATCATGCATTCTGCCATAATTATTTCAATCTTTTTGTTTTGTAGAGGTTTCTTCTGTGTCCCAGTATGTGGTCGATTTTGGAGAATGTTCCGTGGGGTGCTGAGTAAAAGTGTATTCTCTGGTATTAGGATGGAATGTTCGGTAGAGGTCTATGAGGTCCATTTGGTGAGTATCATATCATTCAGTTCAGAGGTCTCTCTGTTTAGGTTTTGTCCAGTTGACCTAGCCAAAGGACGCAGTGGGGTATTGTAGCTCCCACTATGAGTGTATGGGGTTGTGGTGTGACTTGTGGTTCTGGAGAATTGTCTTGATAAAATTTGGTGCACCAGAAATTGGGGCATAAATATTCACATTGTGAAATATTCTTGGTGAATTGGTTCCTTTGATAAAAATGTAAATGGCCTTCTTTGTCGGCTTCTGATTTTCTTTTAGCTTTGAAGTCTATTTGGTCTGATAGTAAAATAGCAACACCTGCTTTCTTTTTGGTACCATTTGCTTGGAATATTTTTCCATCCCGTCACTTTAAGGTGGTGCTGTCCCTTGAAGGTAAGATGTGTTTCTTGTAGACAGGATATCGATGGATTATGTTTCCTAATCCAGTCTCCCAGTCTATGCTTTTGATTGGGGAATTTAGTCCATTAATATTTAAGGTTATGACGGATAGGTTTGTTTGCTTCCTTTTGTGCCTGTTATCCATTTGCAGTTTTGGTTAAGGTTTCTACGTTCTGCAGTTATGCTTTTATTGATTTCTCTTTCTAGGTGCCCTGGGGGTGGTTTGCTCCTTTCTTCTGTTCTTTGAATGCTTCAAGTATTCTCTGAGGGTTGGTTTTCCGGACATGTATTCTTTCAAGCTGTTTATGTCATGGACGGTTTTCTCTCTCCTTCAACTATAATTGACATTTTTGCTGTGTATATAACCTGGGTTGGGCTCTATTGTCCCTTTACACATTGGGAATATGCTTTGCTCCAGCTCTTTTTGCTTTCATAGTTTGTGGTGAGAGTCAGTTGTAATTCTGATAAGTTTACCCTTATAGGTCACTTGTTTGTTTTTCTACTTGTGGCTTTAAGGATTTTGTCTTTTGGTTTTGGGTGTCAGGCATTTTAACTATGATATGGCATGGGAGAAATTTCTTTTCTGATCTTGTCTGGTTTGGAGTTCTATGTGCTTCTTTATTTGTATTGGCTTTGTCCTTTTTTAAGTTTGGGGAAGTTTTTCATCTATTATTCTGTTGAAGATCTGGATCAATAGCCATCTCTTGGGATTCTTCTCCTTCCTCTAATTCCTATGATGGCAGAGTGTTGATCTTTTCATAGTGTCCCACAGCTCGCTGGTTGTTCCTTTTTGTGTATTTTTAAATTTTCATAATCTTTCTTTAAGGTTTGTAGTTGTTCTGTGTTATCTTAGGTCCTGATATTTTTTGGTGTCTGCTTCATCATTCGGCTGTCTGAGGGCTTTTTCCATTCCTTTCTCTTTGAAATGAGGAATTTTTGAATTTCGTTTTTCATTTCCTCTTCTGATTTTCTTTAGGTATGTCTATTTCTTTTTGGAGCTTCTCGATCCCTTCTTCTAGATCTTTGGTTCGCTGAGTGTTTCTTTATCTTTTCAGCATGGGATCTTTTCCAGGGTTTCTACTTCCTTCCGGAGGCTTGTCATTCTCTCTCTCTAGGTTCTTCTTGAGTTTTCCATTCTCTTTTTCGTAGGCTTCTTTAATTTGTTTTTATGATCTTGTAGTTCTTTTAAGTATGTTCCCAATTGAGTTTCTGATGTCTGTGTCCGGGGGCATCCCCAGAGGGATCCCACGGCAGGAGTCTTCCAGAGGGTTGGAAAGCTTGGCGTGGGATTTTCGCCTGGCCCCTTTCCATGTAGTCTACGTTTTGTGTACCTGGCATATGAGCTTCTCCTTGCATGTATTCCAATGTGAGTCCAATGCCTCTTTACTGTGTGGAAGGCTTGCTTGGCTTGCCCCCTTCAGATGCCCTCTTCGTAATCTCAGATTGGCCGGGGGGGGGGGGGGGGGGGGACGACACTCGGCAGTCCGCGCCCGGTAACCTCTGCTGGCTCAGCAAATTACTTTTTAAAACAAAAGAGAACCTGGCATGGTGGGGCATGCTTTTAATCCAGCACTTGTGCTTGTTTATTCTTTCAAAGAACCAACTTTTGGATTCATTGATTTTTTTGTATTGTTTTCTTTGTTTTGTATTATTTTCTTTGTTTCTATTTCATTGGTTTCTGCTCTGATTTTTGTTATTTCTTCCTGTCTGTTGCGTTTAGGGTTCATCTGTTGTTGCCTCTCAAGTGCTTTTAGCTGTAGTGTTAGATCATTCAGTTGTGCTCTTTCTGTTTTTCTCATGTAGGCACCCAGGGTTATAAACTTCCTTCTTAGGACTGCTTTTAAGGTATCCCATAGGTTTTGTTGTGTTGTATTATCATTGTCATTCCGTTCCAGGAATGCTTTTATTCCTTTCTTTATCTCTTCCTTGACCCATTCATTATTCAAGAGTGTGTTGTTTAGTCTCCATGTGTTCTTGTAGATAGTAGGTCTTATCCTGGTGTTGATATTAAGGTTTATTGCATTGTGGTCTGATAGAATGCATGAAATTGGAGCTGGAGAGATAGCCTAGTGGTTAAGAGCACTGACTGCTCTTGCAGAGGACCTGGGTTAGATCCCCAGCACTCACATGGCAGCTAAGAACTGGCTGTAACTCCAATTCCAGGAGAACTCCAGTTCCAGGGGAATCCAAGACCCTCTTCTGACCTCTTCTGACCTCTTCTGACGTGGCATTGCACGACATGGGTGCACAGATCTACATGCAGACAGTACATTCATACACATACAAAAATAAATAAATAAATATAAATAAATAAATAAATAAATAAATAAATAAATAAAAAAGAATGCATGAAATTATTTCAATCTTTTTGTATATGTGGAGGTTTCTTCTGTGTCCCAGTTTCATTGTTTGTTTGATTGATTTGTTTTTCTCCTTTACTTACTCCTTGCTTATAGAGTGTTGACTTCTCTAAGCTCTAGGATTTCTATTAGAAGTCCAACTCACTCTTCCCTTTCTGTTCTGAAAGTTCTCCAAAGAATCCACTTAGACACTCCTTCCTTTGGTAATCCCAATTGGCGGGGGAGGGGGTACCTGTGCTTCAGGTGGTCTTGGGAGATCTCTGATCAAGTCTTCTATTATGTTTCATTAACTTATGGGTCTGTTTTTGTGCCAGTACCATTTGGTTTTTATTACTAGGTTTCTGTAGTAACTTGAAATCAGGTATGATGACAGCCATAGGATTACTCTTTTTCCTCAAGATTGTTTGGCTATCCAGGGTCTTTTGTGCTTCCAAGTGAACTTCACGATTATTTTTTCTATTTCTATGAAGAATGACATTGTATTATTGATTAATGGTGATTATATTGAATTGAAAAATACATTGCATTTTTGTAGTATAACCATTTTCTCGGTATTAATTCTTCCAGTCCATGAGCATGGGAGACTTTTCCATCTTTTAGTGTGCTCAGTTTCTTTCTCCAGTGTTTTTTTATTGTAGAGGTTTTCGATTTGCTCAGGTTTGCTCCGTGGTTTTTTAGGTTTTGTTTGGTTGGTTAGTTTTGGGTTTTAAGGCATTTGTTGAGGTTTTCCTCTCTTCCTCAGCATGTTCGTTTCTGGTATCTAAGAAAGGCTAATGGATTTTAACGTGGTACCCTGCCACTTTCCTGGAAGCCTTTACCAGCTCTAAGAGTTTTCTGGTGGAGTTTTTAAGTTATAGGATCATGTGATTTTCAGGTAAGGGTGCTTTGGCTTTTTCCTTCTTATTGGCATGCCTTTTATTCTCCTCTTACTGCTCTAGGTAAGACTTCAAGCACCACACTGAGTAGTGTGGCAGAGTGGACACTTTTGACTTGTTCCTGATTGTAGTGGGAATGCCTTCCGTCTTTCCCCATTTAATATGGTGATGGCCATAGGTTTGTCAGCCTTTATTATATTGAAGTATGTCTCTTCTATCCCCAGTTTATTCTTCAGAACATTTTTACTCTGAAGAAGTATTCGATTTTTGCCAAAAGCCTCTTCTATGTCTATCAAGATGATCTTGAGATCTCTATCCTCCAGTCCACTTATGTGATATATGTATTGATTTATGTATATTGAACTATCCCTGCCTGTCTGGAATTTTCTAACTTAATTATAGTTAATGATATTTTTGAAGTGTTCTTGAATTTGGTTTGCAAGTATTTTATAGGTAATTTTTGTGTCTATGTTCATCTGAATGTTTGATCTACAATTTTCTTTGTTGTCATTATATCTTTACCTGGTTTTGGTATCAGAGTAATACTGACTTCATATTTGTCAATCTTCCTTCCCATTCCATTTTATGGGATAAAGTTTACCAGTGGTTCCATCTGAGACCAGACACTTTAATTTGGGAGATTTTTTTTTAATTACTGGTTCAACCTTATTGATTTTTTTTTTTTGAGACAGGGTCTCCCTTTAGTCCCAGCTGGCCTGGAGCTCACTCTGTAGACCAGGCTGGCCTTGAACTCATAGAGATCTACCTGCCTTTACCTCCCAAGTGCTAAGATTAAAGGTGTGCACTACCACACTGGGCACAACCTCATTGCTTTTTATAGATATGTTTAAGTTGTTTTTCTCATTTGGTTTGATTTTAATAGGTTTTATAAGACTAGAAATTCATTCTTTCAATGATTTTTTTTCAAGTTAGTAGTAGATGGAATATGGTTTTAAGATATATCCTAACAATTTTCTGTTGTAATGCCTCCCCTTTCAGTTCTAATTCTGTTAATTTCTCTCTCTCTCTCTCTCTCTCTCTCTCTCTCTCTCTCTCTCTCGTTTGGTTTGTTTGGCTGCAGTTTCTTGACCTTCTCTTTTCAAAGAACCAACTCTTTGTTCCATTGTTTCTTTTGTATGTCTTTTTTTTAAGTTCCTGCTCTAATCTTATTTAGACATTTTTTATATTTTTTAATTTAAATATTTTTTCTTTTTTTATAATGTTTTTATTGATGTTTTGTGTATTTCAGACATCACTTCTCAGTTCAGTTTAGACATATTCCCCTTTCCTTTCCCCCCACCCCACCCCAGATCATGCACTCTGCCATAACTATCCTGCATCTTTCTCCCAGTCTTTTTTTTTTTATGTTTAGGAATTCACATTTTCCTCCTTTAATTTTAAATTACTCTAAAATATGCATACATACTTTCCACTCATATACAGTAATTACAGAGTCTGAAAGTAAGTGATGGATCGATTCTAGAGCCCATCAAGAGATTTTCATTATAACAACATAGTTGCTTTCAGATAAAGAGAAATATAACAATAATGTTGTTCAGTTTGCCTTTCATCTGGGGATTTGGTGTTAGCATCTACAAATGAAGGAGACCATTCACTGCTTGTTTTTCTGAGACTGTGTTACTTCACTTAGCATAATGGCTTCATGGCTTAAATTTTTATTTTTATTTTATGTGTATGAGTGCTTTGTCTGCATGTATATAAATGTGTGCAGTACCCATGGAGGCCAGAAGAGGGCATCAGATCACCTGTAACTGAGGTTACCCACCATCATTAGCTGCCATGTGGATGCTGGGAACTCTGGAAGAGCAGCCAGTGCTCTTAACCACTAAGTCATCTCTCTAGTCCCAAGTTCCTACCCTGATCTTAATGATATTTTTCCATCTACTCATTTAAACTTGGCTCATTCATGTTTTTCAAAGGTCCTAAGTCATTTATTTAAGATCTCTTTAGTTTCTTAATGTACATATTTATTGCTATGAAGTTCTCTCTTATTTTTTATCATATCCCTTAGGTTTTGGTATGTTATGTTTTTATTTTCACTCAACTCTAAGAATCATTTTAATTTCCTTCTGAATTTCTTCAACAACACATCAATCAAGAGTGTATTCTTCTATCTCCATGAGTTTGGGGAAAAATATTTGCTGACTATCCCTCTAGCAGATGATCAATATTGAGAAGCTACAAAGAATTCAAAAGACTAAACATTTTCCAAAGACAAAAAAAAAATTAAATAAATTAGCTAATGAAATGAAAAGATAGATCTCAAAATATGAAGTACAAAGGGACAAAAACTTGTAAAAGAACGTTCATAAATGTTAGGTCAGCTCTAGAACCTGTTTAGGGATTCACAATGCAAGAGCATGGTTTTCTTTAGATCATGAGGAATATAACATTAATGTTGCTCAGTTTGTCTTACAACTAGGTTCTTGGTACTAGCATCCACAGATGAGGGATACCATTCATCTTTTGTTTTTCTGTGATTGTGTTACTTCACTTAGCATAAAATCTTCTAGTTCCATCCATTTGCCTGCAAATTTCATGATATCATCTTTCTTTACTGCTGCATAGAACTCCATTGTGTAGATGTACCACATTTTTCTCTATCCATTCGTCAGTTGAGGGGCACTTGGGTTGCTTCCAGCTCTTCGCTATTCTGAAGAGAGCTGCAATAAACATGGCTGCACATGTATCTCTGTAGTAGGAAGAATCTGATGGGTATATTCGCAGAATGTATGGGAATGGCTGGGTCAGGTGGTAAGCTCATTTTGAGTCTTTTAAGGGTTCTCCATACTGTTTTCCATAGTGGTTGTACAAGTTTGCATTCCCACCAGCAGTGGAGGAATGTTCTCCTTTCTCCACACCCTCTCCAGCATTTAGTATCATTTGTTTTCTTGATCCTTGCCAGCCTTATTGGGGTGAGATGATATCTTAAAGTGGTTTTAATATGCATTTCCTTAATTAGTAGCTACGTTGAACACTTTTTTAATTTATTTTTTATTTTTTATGTGTATGAGTGTACTGTCTGCATGTAGGTTGGTTCACCCATGTCGTGCAGAGATCAGAAGAGGGCATCAGATTCCCCTGGAACTGGAGTTAAAGACGGTTCTTCACTGCCATGTGGGTGCTGAGAATCAAACCCGGGTCCTCTGCAATAGCAGTTGATGGTCTTAACCACTTTAATATGTTTCTCAGCCATCTCTATTTCCTCACTTGTGAAGTCTCTGCTCAGCTCTTTTTGTTTGGTCTTTTTGAGACAGGGTCTCCCTGTAGCCCCAGCTGTCCTGGAACTCACTCTGTAGACCAGGCTGGCCTTGAACTCACAAAGATCCGCCTGCCTCTGCCTCCCGAGTGTTAGGATTAAAGGCATGCGCCACCACTCCCGGCTCTGCTCAGCTCTTTACTCCATCTTTTGATTGAGTCATTTGTTTTCTTCTTTGTTTTTTGAGTAGTTTATGTATTCTAGAAGTTAATGCTCTGTCAGATATATCAGCAGTGAAGGTTTCCTCCCACTTTGTGGGTTTTTGCTTCACTTCCCTGATTGTTTCTTTTTCTGTACAGAAACATGTGAGTTTAATAAGGTCCTACTTGTCAATTGTCAATCTTATTTCCTGTGCAGCTGCTGTCTGATTTAGAAAGTCTTTTCCTACACCTATGTCTTGTAAGTTGCTGCCAACTTTTTCTTCTATCACCTTCAGAGTTTTGTGTTTCACGTTGAGGTCTTTGATCCATTTGGAGTTGATTTTTGTACAGGGTGAGAGGTAGGGGTTTAATTTTATTCCTCTACAAGTGGTGATCCAGTATTTCCAACACCACTTGCTGAAGATGCTGTCTTTCCTCCATGGAGTCTTTTTGGCCCCATTGTTAAATATGAGGTGGCTGAAATTGTATGTGCACAAGTTTGGATCTTCAGTTTTGTTCCATTGGTCTACAGATCTGTTTTGTGCCAGTACCAGACTGTTTTTGTGACTATAGCCCTGTAGTATATTTTGATGTCAAGTATAGAAATCCCCCCTGTATTGATCTTTTCACTCAGGTGTTGCTTTGGCTATTCAGGGGCCTTTTATTGTTCCATATGAATTTAAGAATTTTTTTCCAAGCCTGTGAAGAATGACCTTGGGATTTTAATTGGGATTGCATTAAATCTGTATATTAATTTGGGTAGAATGGACATTTTTACTATATTAATTTTTCCAATCATGAGCATGAGAGGTCTTTCCATCTTTTGATGTCTTCTTCAATCTCCTTCTCCAGGAGTTTATAATTTTTGTTGTAGAGATCTTTGGTGGTTTGGGTTATGTTTATTCCTAGGTATTTTATTGTTTTCCAGGCTATTGTGATTGGGAAGGTCTCCTTGTATTCCTTCTTCAGTTGCTTGTTGTTGGTGTAAAGAAAGGCTACTGACTTTTCTAGGTTAATTTTGTATCCCGCCACTTTACTGAAACTCTTAATCATTTCTAGGAATTTTCTGGTGGAGTTTTTAGCAGCCCTTAGGTAAACTATCATATCATCTGCAAAAAGGGACAGTTTTACTTCCTCTTTTCCAATTAGTATTCCTTTTATTTCCTTTTCTTGCCTTATTGCCCTAGCCAGTGTCTCAAGCACTATATTGAAGAGGAGTGGCAACAAGGGGCAGATTTGTCGGGTTCCTAACTTTGTGGGAAATCCTTCTAACTTTTCTCCATTTAAGATGATGCTGGCTGTGAGTTTGATTATGTTGAGGAATGATCCTTCCAGTCCAATTCCCTCTAGTACTTTAATCATGAAGGATGTTGGATTTTGTAAAGGCTTTTTCTGCATCAATTGAGATGATCATGTGGTTTTTGTCTTTCAGTCTATTTATGTGTTTTATGATATTTACTGATTTTCATATATTGAACCATCCCTGCATCTCTGGTATGAATCCAACTTGATCTTGGTGAATGATCTTTTTGATGGGGGTCTGTATACGGTTTGCAAGTATTTTGTTGAGAATTTTTTTTTTTTGGTCTTTTCGAGACAGGGTCTTCCTGTAGCACCAGCTGTCCTGGAATTCATTCTGTAGACCAGGCTGGCCTTGAACTCACCAAGATCCACCTGCCTCTGCCTCCCAAGTGCTTGGATTAAAGGTGTGTGCCACCATGCCTGGCTATCTGAGTTCATTAATGAGATAGGTCTGTAGTTCTCTTTTTTGGTTGGATCCTTGCCTGGTTTTAGTATTAGAGTGATGCTGGCTTCATAGAAGTAATTTGGGAGATTTCCCTCTGTTTGTATCCTTCTGAACAATTTGAGTAATAAGAGTTGTAAGTCCTCCTTAAATGTTTTATAGAATTCTGCTGTGAAACCATCTGGTCCTGGGCTTTTGTTAGTTGGGAGATCTTTTATTACATTTTCAATTTCTTCATATATTATGGGTCTGTTTAAGCTGTCAATCTCTTCTTGGTTTAGCTTTGGTGATTCCCCAGATTGCTATATTTCTCATGATTTAAATACAACCATGCTCTTGTATTGTGAATCCCTAAACAGGTTCTAGAGCTGATCTAACATTTATTTTTAGACCTTGAGTTTTTGGTATATGATGGAGGATATGTGTGTAATTTAGAGTAATATGGGATTAAAATAGAAAGATGCAAATCAAGAAATATGATATGGAAATAACATACAGTCTGTTTCCAAAGGATAAAATTTTAATATAGGTGCAATGTAATAGGCTGGTGCAACTTAGCCTTTCTGGTTGCTTAACAACCATACTTAACACCAATACCAATTTGGCCAAGGGACCTAAGCAATAACTTTATTCTTTGCCCTCAGAGGTCAACCAAGTCTTAGGGGACTATGAATGGGGGCATCTCTTGAAATGTCCTGCAAATGAGGGTCACCAGTCTTCCTGTTCAGGGAGGTCTTGGAGAGCCACTAATGGGACTTCAGCCAGTCTATAAAGAGGAAAGTCTGCTCATGCTTCAGAAAAGGAAGCCTGGTCTAGCAAGACCTGATTTTGTCCTCGAGAGGGTGGAACCGGTAAATGAAAAGCTGAAAGGAGCAAGGCACTCCCACCCTCCTCCACCCCCCCCCCAAAAAAAAACCCTGAGAGACCCCTGAGGACCAGATCCTCAACTGACCTTGAGAAAACAAAAACTTGGTTAATCTGGGCTAACTGTGTGGCCTTAAGCATCCAAAAGGAAAGTACAACCAGTCATAAATAATCAGTAAGACTAGAGAAATTGTACTGCAGACATAGAACTTGAGATCTTAGTAAAAAGACAAAAAGAAAAAAGAGAGAGTACTGTTGTCTGGCCTGTCTTCAGTCCTTACTGGCAAGTGCATCTACTCTGTGGCTGCCACAGCTTTGAGCACTCCTCAAAGACATGAGACACAGCTTTTTAACCTTCCAATATGGACTGAGGACTCATGTCTCTCCAAGAATCCTCCAAACCTTCAATGCCAGATGGGGACTACTGAGATACACAGCTTGTGGACTAAACAGGTAAGGGGATGT
Source organism: Rhizomys pruinosus (assembly GCA_009823505.1). NCBI lineage: Eukaryota > Metazoa > Chordata > Mammalia > Rodentia > Spalacidae > Rhizomys > Rhizomys pruinosus. The sequence goes on from VZQC01007521.1 coordinate 1,828,017, forward strand.
CAGCCTCGTCAGAATATAGACTATCATTGTTGGACTACCTGGGTTCTATCAGGGAGGCCAGTGCAGGAAGATCAAGACAGGATGCATGCTTACTGGACTTCATTTGGGGGACCATGGGAGGGAAAGACCCCAATGTGGAGCAAAAGGGCAGGATTGATGGTTGTTTGTGATTGCCAAGGAGGAAGCTCGATCACTTCCTTAAGGAAAACATGACATCTTTTAAGATAAAAAATCCTCCAATTCAAGTGATATGTGTATGTATGTATATATTTATGTATATATATATATATAACTATATATGTATATGTACTGTAGCAATACAAGTTGGAGAAAACAACAACAAAAGAACTGAACAAAAACTCTGGAAAGACTCAGAAAAAGATGCAGGACATGTATGGCAGAGTGCAGGGACTTGGTTGGGGTGTGGGGCATGGAAAGGGAAGTGACTCTAGATTCGATTAAGAAATGATGTATTGCCGGGCATGGTGGCACATGCCTTTAATCCTAGCACTTGGGAGGCAGAGGCAGGAGGATCATTGTGAGTTCAAGGCCAGTCTGGTCTACAGAGCAAGTTCCAGGACAGCTGGGGCTATAGGGAGACCCTGTCTCAAAAAGACCAAAAAAAAAAAAAAAAAAAAAAAAGAAATGATGTATGACCTATGGAAAAAGTGTAATAACAATAAAAAAGAATGTTTAACCTTACTAGCCATCAGAGAAATGCAAATAAAACTATCTTAAGAGGGCATTCATATCTGGTACTGTAAACCTGGTCTAAAGTCCAAGGCTGGGGAGGTCATAGGCCTGCTACTGTTATTTACTTAAGTGGATATATTATCAAACCACTCTCTAAGTATTTATGTTCATATAGATTAGTGCTGTTCTCAACCTTAGTCAGAAAAGCTTCTTTTTGTAGTGGTCAGTACTCAAAGCAGACTTACAGCTGCTCAAAATACTAGGAATAAGTGATTCTTGATTGTTCAGCCCTAAATGAGACATCTATATCATATCCTCCAAAACTATCACTAGTGCTCAAGGAACATCACCAAAGAGGGTCCAGAAAGAATGTAAGAGTAAGAGATTGGGAGGAGTGCTATGAAATTCTGTCTTCTGGACATGGGATGGCCATTGCACTCATAAATATACAACAGCTATGGTCACTAGAACAAAACCTGCCTAAGATCAAGGCAGCTGGCGTCATTTTCCTTCAGGAGCTGCTGGTAAGTTGTTCATTCTCCAACAGAAAGCCTTATAGCCATGTGTATGGATGAATGGATGTAACACTGATTGAACTCAGTGGGTTGAGGAGGAGGAGGAAGAGGAGGAGGAGCAGGAGGAGGAGGAAGAGGAGGAGGAGGAAGAGGAGGAGGAGGAGGATATGAAGGTTGAAGAGAAATATTGGGGGTCTAGAGGAAATCAGAGTGTGGAATTGGAGATGTATATGATCAAGATACATTGTATACATGTATGAAATTGTCACAGAATAAAAGGCAAACTACATTAAGATTCCATCTCACTCCAGTCAGAATGGCAGTCTAGAAAAGAAATAACAAATGCTAATGAGGATGCAGACAACACGAGAAAGGGGCAGGATAATCCCGAATCAAGCTCTACCAACCCTGTGGAAGATTCCTACAGTGGGATCCCGCTGGGGATAGCCCAGGACACAGATATCAGAAACACGATTGGGAACATATTTAAAGAACTATGAGATTATAAAGAGCAAATCAAAAAACTAAAAAAAGAGAATGAAGAACTCAAGAAGGACTTAGAGACAGAGAATGACAAACTCCGGAAGGAAGTAGAAACCCTGAAAAGATCCCATGCTGAAAAAGATAAGGAAACCAACCAGCGAAGCAAAGGGCTACAGGAAGAGATTGAGAAGCTCCAAAAAGAAGTAGAAATACTAAAGAAATCAGAAGAGGAAATGAAAAAGGAAATCAAACACTCATCCAATCAAGAGGAAAGGAATGTAAAAAGCCTCAGAAGCAGAATGGAGGAAGCAGAACAAAGAATATCAGACCTGGAAGATAACACAGAACAACTAAAAACCTCAAAGAAAGATTAGAAAAATTTAAAAATACACAAAAAAGGAACAACCGAGGAGCTGTGGAACACTATGAAAAGATAAACCTCGCATCATAGGAATGAGGAAGAGAAGAATCCCAAGAGAATGGTATTGATCAGATCTTCAACAGAATAATAGATGAAAAATTTCCCAAACTAAAATAGACAAACCATACCAATTAAAGAAGCACATAGAACTCCAACAGACAAGATCAGAAAAGAATTCTCCAGCCCACATCATAGTTAAAATGTAGACACCCAAACAAAAGACAAATCCTTAAAGCCACAAGGAAGAACACAAGTGACCATAAGGGGAAAACCTATCAAATTACAGACGACATCTCGAACGCAAACTATGAAAGAAGAAGAACCTGGAGCAAGAGCTTTCCCAGTGTTAAAGGACAATAGATGTCAACCCAGGTTACTATAACCAGCAAAAAAGTTGATTAAATTGAAGGAAAGAGAAAAACCTTCCAGGACATAAACAAGATGAAAGAATACATGTCCGGAAAACAACCCTTCAGAAAATATTTGAAGCAATTCAAAGGACAGAAGAAAGGGGCATCCATCCTCAAGGCACCTAGAAAGAAATCAATAAAAGCATAAATGCAGAAGTAGAAATTGGAAACCCAAACTGCAAATGATATAAGGCAAAGGAAGCAACACAACCTATCATCATAACCTTAAATATTAATGGACTAAATCCCCAATCAAAAGACATAGACTTGGAGAAGATTGGATTAGAAACAGACCCATCATATGTAGTGACAAAAACACATCTGTACTCTTCAAGGACAGGCACCACCTTAAAGTGAAAGGATGAAAAAAAATATTCCAAGGCAAAGTGTAACCAAAAAGAAAGCAGGTGTGGCGATTTTAATATCAGACAAAATAGACTTCAAAGATAAAAGAAATCAGAAGAGACAAAGAAGGCCATTATCATTTTTAATAAAGGAACAATTCCACCAAGAAGATTTCACAATTATGAATATATATGCCCAAACCTTGTGCACCAAACTTTATAAAGACAATTCTCCAGGACCACAAAGCACACACTAACCCTATACACTCATAAGGGGCTCAATACCTCAATGAGCGCTTTGGATAGCTCAACAGGGACAAAGAGTAAACAGAGAGACATCTGAACTGAATGATATGATACACCAAATGGACCCTCATAGACATCTACTGAATATTCCACCCTAATACCAGAGAATACACTGTTCTACTCAGCACCCCATGGGACGTCTCCAAAATAGACCACATACTGGGACACAGAAGAAACCTCCACAAATACAAAGGATTGAAAATATTTCATGTATTCTATCAGACCACAGTGCAATAAAGCTCAATGTCCAACACCAGGATAAGCCCTATTGGCCTACAAGAACACATGGAGACTAAACAACACACTCGTGAATAATGAATAGGTCAAGGAAGAGATAAAAAGAAAGAAATTAAGCATTCCTGGAACTGAAATGACAATGATAATACAACACAGACAAAACCTTGGGATATCTTAAAAGCAGTCCTAAGAGGGAATTGAATAGCCCGGGGTGCCTAACATTAGAAAAAACAGAAAGAGCACAATGAATGATCTAACACTACACAAAAACATTGAGAGGTAACAAACAGAAAAGAACCCTAAACGCAAAGCCAGGAAGAAATAACAAAAAAGCAGAGCAGAAATCAATGAAATAGAACAAAGAAAACAATACAAAAATCAATGATCCAAAAGCGGTTTCTTGAAAGAATAAACAAGATAGACAGACCTCCAGCCCAGAAAATTAACACAACAACAACAACAAAAAACAAAAAAAAACAAGGAACAAACTCCAAATCAAACATGCATGATGAAAGGGAATATATCACAACAGACAAGGAAAAGATCCAGAAAATCATACGGAGACTTCAAAAACCTATACCACCGAGTTTGAAAACCTAGAAGAAATGGATGATATCTGAAATCCTGGGAATCACCAAGGTAACCAAATGAGATAGACAGCTTAAACAGACCCAATACATAAAGAAATTGAAGATGAATAAGAAAACACCTCAACTAAAAAAGACAGGCCCGGATGGGTTTCAACGGCAGAATTCCTAATAAAACACTTACAAAAAGCTTACAACCTTATTACTGAAATGGTTTAGAAGGATACAATCAAGAGAAGTTCTCCAAAATTCCTTTTATGAAGCCAGCATCACTCTATTACCAAAACCAGGCAAAGATACAACGAAAAAGAAGAATTATAGACCCAGTCTCCCTAATGAAACACATATGCCAAAATTCTAAATAGGATACTGGCAAATCGCATACAGACCCACATCAAGAAGAATCATCCATCATGACCAAGTTGATTCAACCAGAGATAGCAGTTTGGGTTCAACCTACAAAAATCAATAAACATCATCAAACACATAAATGGAAGGAAAGACAAAACCACACCATCATCTCAATTGATGCTGAAAAAGCCTTTGAACAAATCCAAGCATCTCTTCATGCTTAAAAGTCCTAGAAGGAATTGGATTGGAGGGATCATTCCCAATGTAATCAAAGCCTGTAACGGGAAACCCACAGCCAATATCATCCTAATGGGGAAATGACAAAACATTCCCTTCAAAGGTAGAACTCAGCAAGCTGCCCCTGTCACCACTCCTTCTTCAATATAGGCTGGAAACACTTGCTAGAGCAATAAGGCAAGAAAAGTAAATTAAAGGAGTATAATTGGAAAAGAGGAGATCAAGCTATCCATTATTGCTGATGATATGATTGTTCATTAAGGGATGCAAAACGTCCACCAGAAAATTCTAGAAATGATTGCAGCTTTCAACAAGTGGCAGGATACAAAATTAAACTTTAAAAAAACAATGGCTTTTCTTTACACCAAGAACAAGCAACTGGAGAAAGAAATTCAAAGAGACCTTCCCACATGATAGCCTCAAAAACAATAAAATACCTAGGAACAAACCTAACAAAGACAACCAAAGATCTCTACAACAAAAATTTTTAAAACCCTTAAAGAAAGAAATTAAGAAGACATGAAGAAGATGGAAAACCTCCCATGCTCATGGACTGGGAATTAACATTTAAAAAATGTCCATTCACTGAAACTTTGTACAGATTAAACAAAATCCCAATCAAAAATCCCCAAGAATTATTTTCTTTCACAGGCCTTGGAAAAAAAAGTTCTTAAATGTCATTTGGAAAAACAAAAGACCCCGAATAGCCAAAACAAACCCTGAGCAAAAAAGCTAAACAGGGGGAATCTCTATAACCAGACTTCAAACTATAGTAAAGCGTATAGTCATAAAAAAGCCTGGTACTGAGAACAAAACAGACCTTTGACAAATGTAACAAAACCAAAGATCCAACCTGAGCACATACAATTTTCATTTCACCCATCTCATATTGACCAAAGGGGCCAAGAAGACACAATGGAGAAAAAGACAGCATCTTCAGCAAATGGTGTTGGCAAAGTGGGATCACCACTTATAGAAGAATGAAATTAAACCCTACCTCTCGCCCTGTAAAAAAGTCAACTCCAGATGGATTAAGACCTCAACGTGAAACCCCAAACTCTGAAGGTGATAGAAGAAAAAGTTGGCAGCAGACTACTACAACTAGCTAGGAAAAAGACTTTTCTAAATCCAACAACAGCTACCAAGAATTAAGATCGACAATTGACAAATGGGACCTAAATCAGACAACAGCTACACAAGAATTAAGATCGACAATTGAAAATGGGACCTCATTAAACTCAAAAGCTTCTGTAAATCAAAAGAAACAATCAAGGAAGTGAAGAAAATCCACAGAGTGGGAGGAAACTTTCACCGCAGAAACATCTGACAAAGCATGATTTCCAGATATATAAACTACTTCCAAAACAAGAGAAGAAAAAAACAAATGACCCACTCAATAGATGGATCAAAGAGATTGAACAGAGACTTCACAAGTGAGGAATTAAAAATGGCTGAGAAACATCTCAAGAAGTGTTCACATCACTAATCAACTAAGGAAATGCAAATCAAAAACCACTTTAAAATATCCTCTTACTCCAGTAAGACCGGCTAGGATCAAGAAACAAAAGATACCAAGTGCTGAGAGGTGGTGGGGAAAGGGGAACACATGCTGGTGGGAATGGTAAACTTGTACAGCCACATGGAAACAGTGTGGACAACCCTTGGAAGATTTGGGAATGAACTTGCCACCCCGACCCAGCCTACCACTCCAGGCATGTACCCGGAAGAACTCACCTCACCACAGAGATACATGCACGGCCATGTTTATTTCAGCTCTCTTCACAATAGCAAGGAGCTGGAACAAACCCAAATGCCCCTCCACTGATGAGTGGATAGAGAAAATGTGAATCTACACAATAGGCAGCAGTAAAGAATAGACATCATGAGTTGTGCAGGAAAATGGCTGGAGCTAGAGACATCATGCTGAGTGAAGTAACCATCCCAGAAAAACAAACGAGGAATGTTCCCTCATCTGTGGAGGCTTGCCAATTACCTATTGTAAGTTTGTCTTGTGCATGGCCCCTTGAGCTTTTGTCCAAAGCAGTTGGGAGTGAGCATATTGGAAACAACAACAACAAAAACAACAGAAAGGAACTGCATCAAAGAACGGACTGAAAAGCGAACTTCTGCTCAAAATAGGCAACTCCACATGGAGAATATCGAGAAAGACTGAGAATGAGAGAAAAGCATGTTTGGCAGAGTGATTGAGTTCTGGTGAGGTGGGGGGATGGGGGGACATTGGTCTAGATTTGATAAAAAAAATAGATATAAATAAATAAATAATAAAAGACTTACCATGTGACCCAGTTATATCATTTCTGATTATTTACTGAAAAGATTCCTAGTCAACTTATCTCAGAAATACTTACACATAAATGCTCATTGTAGCACTGCTCACAAAGCTAAATTATGTACAAACCTCGGTGTCCATCAGTAGAGGAATGAATCCCCCAAAGTATGGCTTCTATACCCAGTAGAATATTTTTCAGACTCTAAAGAAGAACGAAGTTGGGGGCTGGAGAGATGGCCGTCGGTTAGGAGCGCCGACTGCTCTTGCAGAGGACTTGGGTTCGATCCCCAGCACCCACGTGGCGAGTGAGAAGTCCGTAACTCCAATTCCAGAGGAACTCCAGTTCCAGGGGAATCCGAGACCCTCTTCTGACCTCCGCAGCATTGCATGAAAGGGGTGCACAAACCTACATGCAGACAGGACATTCATAGACATTAATTAATTAATTAATTAATTAATTAATTAAAATAAAAAAGAAGAATGAAGTTATACCATTTCCAAGAAAATGGGTACAAAATAGAGATAAGCATATTAAGAAAATTAAGTCAGGCTCCAAAAGATAAATGTTACATGCTTTGTCTAACTCTCAGACCCTAGTCTTTATAAGTACATACAATCTTATCTGTACAGATAATGGGAAAGTAGAAACAAAATAGTCTATGGGAACAAAGAGGACTAACAAAGAGAAAAATCCAGGGCAGTAGATTATGGGGGATGAGGTAATGCTTAAAGTAAAATATATACTTTTGAGAAAATAGTCATGTATAAAGCAGTATAATGAAAATAAAACATGTAGCTCAATTTCCCTTATAAACTCAGACAAACATTTCTTAATAAAATTCTTACATTATGAAAGAAATTGCATACTTGAGCTGTAGAACAAATAAGTAGAAATCAAGCTGATACTGACCTAGAAGCTTTATCTCTGCTGGCTAGCTTCCATAGTACTAGAAGGAAGGTGCTATGCATGTTACTGGCAGAGAAATGTAATCATCAACTTTATCCAGATGTGAACCCTGTGAACTACAATAACAACTGACCTGGCAAAATATGCCTGTTTGTGTGACAGTGGCACAGGTGTTTTCAGTATAACCAACCATCTTATCAGATTTAAGGCCCACTTCACAATATGAGTCCATATCTGATACCTGTATTAGGGCCAAGAACCTGTGGCTTGACAGGTTACAGGCCATAAGGGAGAACCTATCTTACTGTTTTTATTCTGCCAAATAGACATAGTATTAAACTGACTCCTAACAAATTATTCTTATTCCCATAGATTAATGCATCTCTCAACTCTCATGAGTGAAACTTCTTGCAGCAGATGACAATTAACACAAAACCTGATCAACATGCAAGGTATAAGAAACTGCAGAGGCATGCATGGTGGCGCCCACCTTTAATCCTAGAGCTTGAGAGGCAGAGGCAGGCAGATTTCCGTGAGTTCAAGGCAAACCTGTCTAGACAGAGAGTTCCAGGACAGCTGGGACTACAGGGAAACCCTGTCTCTCAAAAAAGACCAAAAAAAAAAAAAAAAAAAAAAGAAAAGAAAAAAGAAAAAAGAAACTGTAGAGCTCTCGGCCCTAAATCGAATACCTACATCACACCCTCTCTTCCCAAGGTTCAGGGATCATTGCAGAAGAGAGGGACAGAAAGATTGTAAGAGTCAGAGCTGGTAGATAAATATAAGGAAATCACATATGAGCATATGAACCCACAGCACTTGTTCCAGCATGCATAAGACCCGTGCACTGGTATAGTGCCTGATAGGTTGACCAGACTCCAAGGGATAGACCCACACCCAAGAGCATTTTAGAAGCACACATTAGACTCAATAGGCTTAAAAATAAATACAAATAATAACAGAGGACATGAAGGTGGGTGGGGTAGTAAGTCGGGAGCACACAGCAGAAAAGGGGTCTGAATATGAGCAAAATACAGTGCATGGAATCCTTGAATCAATTAAAAACATTTTGTCTTTTTGGGGGCACTGGAGAGATGGCCGAGTGGTTAAGAGCTCCTACTTACTGCTCTTGCAGAGGAGCCGGGTTCAATCCCCAGCATCCACATGGTGGCTGAGTACCGTCTTTAACTCCAGTTCCAGGGAAATCCGACTCCCTCTTCTGACCTCCGCAGCATTGCACAACACAAGTGCACAAGCCTACATTTACACACATAAAAAAAATTAATTAATTAAAAAAAATGTTTTCTCTTTTTGAGACAGGTTCTCACTGTAGCTCCAGCTGGCCTGGACTCACTACATAGAAAAACTGGCCTTGAACTCACAGAGATCTGCCTGCCCCTGCCCCTGAGTGCTGGGACTCAAGGCATGCATCACCATGCCTGTCTAATAAAAATATTTTCCAAATAAGTTGTGCAAAGCATGGCTGTGCTTACTGCTCTACTTTTCTGCAAAGCCAAGATATGGAATGAGACTAGATTTCTTTTTGTTCCCTGTAATTTCCCATTTTATTTTTTCACAGCAATTAAACAAATTATGTTTGCTTTTAACACATACAATTTTTATAGATTTTTCTGCATTTCTTTTTTTATTTATTTTTTAATTAATTTTTATTGAGTGCATTTCATACAACATTTCTTAATCAAATTTAGACTCATTTCCCCCATCCATGCCCACCCCTTACTGACCTCCAGCCCCTGCCAGAGCTCTTGGACTCTCATAGATGTTAAGTCCTGTCTTGCATCTTTTTCTCAGTCTTTTATAACCTTTTTGATGCACAAGTTTAATGTTTTGGTCAGTTCTTTGAATAGGTTTTTCTCTTTTTTTGTTCCCTTTAATTTTATATTATTCCAAAATATGCATATATACACTCCACACGTAAATCAAAATTACAAATTCTGAAAATAAACTATATGTTAATTCCTAAACACATTTAGAGATTCACATTTTAACACTAAAGTTGCAAGCAGGTAAAAACATGTGTAACTTTACATTCTTTTTTTTTTACAATATGAATACGTATCTTCCATCCATATATGGTAATTACAATGTGTGAATACAAGTGGTAGGTCAATTCTAGGGCCCATTAAGAGATTCACATTGGAATAGCACAGTTGCTTTCAGAGACAATGAAATATAATATTCAAATTGTTCAGTTTGCCTGCCAACTGGGGATTTGGTGTTAGCATCCACAAATGAGGGAATTTGTTTTTTAAGCATATTAACTTTATTTTTTTAAATCATAGCCAATAATCACCTATTTATTTATTTAATTATTTATTTATTTAATTATTTATTTATTTATTTTTATGTGTATGAGTGTACTGTCTGCCTGTAGGTTGGCGCACCCGTGTCATGCAATGCCACAGAGGTCGGAAGAGGGTGTTGGATTCCCCTGGAACTGGAGTTAAAGATGGTTCTTAGCCGCCATGTGGGTGCTGGGAATCGAACCCAGGTCCTCTGCAAGAGCAGTCGGTGCTCTTAACCGCTGAACCATTCTCCAGCCCCCAAGCATATTAACTTTAATATATCATAAATATTAATGATAAAAATTGAGGTGGCTATTTTGGGAAGATTGATGCAAACTTTTATTTAGCTACTATGGTATACACTTGAACATTAACACACACTAATTAATATACCCTGTCTTATCAAGGGTGGTCTTTTACATAACAAACATGTGGCTAATATTTTGTATAAAAAAGGAAAACTGAATCTCTAATTTATCAGAACAGGAACAAGGATCTTTGTATCAACAAGGACAGTTACAATGGTACGCCTGGGTCACCTCTCTCCTTAACTGAAGTTTACAAAATCCAGTCAACTGTAATAGTCTACAAACCACTACCCACACATGAACGCTGGGGCACTTTCCAAAGACAGCAGACACAGAACATTATTGTGAGTGGCTCTTAATTCTTCACTGGAGTGGCACTGCCCTTCATGGTCTTCCTCAATTGGTGATAATTTGGCAAGATTTTCATCAAGAAATCCAGCTGCAGTGTCTGGGGACTGCAGCCTCTCTGTCTGCACCCAGCACAGGAACCCAAAAGCATAGATCACTGTGTTGTCAGGAATGACTTCAAAAGTATTTAGGTTGCAACAAGCCCCAATGACACAACCACTGGCCAATATTACATTTCCCTCTATGTATGCTTTCCACACAATGACATTATTATCTCCCATCTTCATAGCTTGGAAATGGCAGCCAACCTTACACCTCATTGGTGCCAATGATCATAGGTGTGGGCTCTGGGTCTTCAGTGTCTGGGATGATATTATCTGGATTGGCTTTTCTGATAAGAACTTGCTGTTCTATAAGGCTACCTTCACTGATAATCACTGGCCCAGCTTCCACAGTAATTTGTGCTTTAGGGTGGATCACTGTCCCTTACTCTGATTTCACTTTCCTCACACACGACTGCCCTAGGAGCAATCGTCACACTCTTTTGAGTCTTTTCTTACCATCTTCAGGCCCAGGTCTCCAATTGGAGGAGAGTAGATTTCTATCAGTAGATGAACGGGTAAAGAAATGTGGTAGATGTGCACAGTGGAATATCAGTTAGCTGTGGAGAGAGGGCTCAACAGCTAAGAGCACTGGCAGCTCTTGCTGAGAACCTGGATTTAAGTTCCAGTACCCTCATGGCAATGGACAACCACTTGTAACTGTTCCAGGGGAGCCAACACCCTCTTCTGACCTGCACTAGTGCTGCGTGACACAGGTACACTTACATGCAGGCAATAGACTCCTACATGTAAAACATAAATAAAAATAAAATATTTTCAAAAGAAAGAAATTAAGGCCAGGTGTGGTGGTTCATGCCTTTAATCCTAGCACTCAGGACGCCAAGTCAGGCAGATCTCTGTGAATTCAAGGCCAGCCTGGTCTAAAGAGCGAGCTCCAGGACAGCTGGTACTAAAGGGATATGCTGTCTCAAAACAAGTAAACAAACAAACAAACAAAAACAAAACAAAACAAAACAGAATAAATTAAGACCTTTGCAAGAAAATGGCTGGAATTAGAGGTCACTACATTATGTGAGGTGAAAGGAGCCAGGGATCACAATGAGTTTGAGGCCAGCCTAGGTAGTATAGCAAGCCCTGTGACAAAAAAAAAGTCCAGCCCAGCAAGGTGGCACATGCCTTTAATCCCAGCACTGGGGAGGCAAAGGCAGGCGGATCTCCATGAGTTCAAATCGAGCCTGGTCTATAAAGTGAGGCCCAGGCCAACTGGGACAAAAGGGAAACCCTGTCTCAAAAAGAAAAAAAAAATCCAAAACTCTTTAACTAGAAAAAATCACATTGATTAATCACCCAGTACAGCTCTACTGCCAGAGCAGAAGCGAAACCTCCATGAAGAGGATATGCTGTGTTACTACTGCACCGGAATTGGTTCTGTCTGCTCTGTGCTGTGTTCAGTCTATTCTGTACTATATTCTGTCTGCTCTGTGCTGTGTCCTGTCTACTCTGTGCTGTGTTCTGTCTGCTCTGTGTTGTGTTCTGTCTGCTCTGTACTGTGTTCTGTCTGCTCTGTGCTGGGTTCAGTCTCCTCTGTACTGTGTTCTGTCTGCTCTGTGCTGGGTTCTGTCTACTCTGAGCTGTGTTCTGTCTGCTCTGTATTGTGTTCTGTCTGCTCTGTGCTGGGTTCAGTCTCCTCTGTACTGTGTTCTGTCTGCTCTGTGCTGGGTTCTGTCTACTCTGAACTGTGTTCTGTCTGGTCTGTGCTGTGTTCTGTCTGCTCTGTACTGTGTTCTGTCTATTTTGTACTGTGTTCCGTCTGCTCTGTGCTGGGTTCTGTCTACTCTGAGCTGTGTTCTGTCTGCTCTGTGCTGTGCTCTGTCTTCTCTGTGCTGTGTTCTGCCTGCTCTGTGCTGTGTTCTGCCTGTTCTGTTCTGTGTTCTGTCTGTTCTGTCCTGTGTTCTGTCTACTGTACTGTGTTCCATCTGCTCTGTGCTGGGTTCTGTCTACTCTGAGCTGTGTTCTGTCTGCTCTGTGCTGTGTTCTGTCTGCTCTGTACTGTGTTCTGCCTGCTCTGTTCTGTGTTCTGTCTGTTCTGTCCTGTGTTCTGTCTAGTCTGTACTGTGTTCTGTCTGCTCTGTGCTGTGTTCTGTCTGCTTGGTGCTGTGTTCTGTCTGTTCTGTCCTGTGTTCTGTCTAGTCCGTACTATATTCTGTCTGATCTGTGCTGTGTTCTGTCTGATCTGTGCTGTATTCTGTCTACTCTGTGCTGTGTTCTGTCTGCTCTCTGCTGTGTTCTGTCTGCTCTGTCCTGTGTTCTGTCTACTCTGTACTGTGTTCCATCTGCTCTGTACTGTGTTCTTTCTACTCTGTACTGTGTTATGTCTGCTCTGTGCTGGGTTCTGTCTGCTCTGTACTGTGTTCTGTGTGCTCGGTACTGTGCTCTATCTACTCTGTACTGTGTTCTGTCTGCTCTGTATTGTGTTCTGTCTGCTCTGTGCTTTGTTCTGTCTGCTGCATACTGTGTTCTGTCTATTCTGTACTGTGTTCTGTATTCTCTGTGCTTTGTTCTGTCAGCTCTGTACTGTGTTCTGTCTGCTCTGTGCTGTGTTCTGTCTACTCTGAGCTATGTTCTGTCTACTCTGTGCTGTGTTCTGTGTACTATGTGCTGTGTTCTGTCTGCTCTGTACTGTGTTCTGTCTGTTCTGTGCTGTGTTCTGTCTCCTCTGTTCTATGTTCTGTGTTCTCTCTGTTGTTTTCTGTCTGCTTTGTGCTGTGTTATGTCTATTCTGTGCTGTGTTCTGTGTTCTATCTACCATGTAGTGTCCTGTCTTCTCTGTGCTGTGTTCTGTCTGCTCTGTGCTATGTTCTCCCTCCTCTGTGCTGTGTTCTTTCTACTGTGTACTGTGTTCTGTGTCCTCTGTGCTGTGTTCTGTCTTCTCTGTGCTGTGTTTTGTCTGCTCTGCACTGTGTTCTGTCTACTCTGTTCTGTGTTCTGTCTGCTCTCTGCTGTGTTCTCTCTACTCTGTGCCGTGTTGTCTCTGCTCTGTACTGTATTCTATCTGCTCTGTGCTGTGTTCTGTCTGCTCTGTACTGTGTTCTTTCTGCTCTGTGCTGTGTTCTGTCTACTCTGTGCTGTGTTGTGTCTGCTCTGTTCTATGTTCTGTCTACTCTGTACTGTGTTCTGTCTGCTCTGTGCTGTGTTCTGTCTGCTCTGTGCTGTGATCTGTCTGCTCTCTGTTGTTTTCTGTCTATTCTGTTCTGTGTTCTGTGTTCTATCTACCATGTACTGTGCTCCGTGTACTCTATGCTGTGTTCTGTCTACTCTGTTCTATGTTCTGTCTGCTCTGTGCTGTGCTCTCTGTGCTCTGTGCTGTGCTCTCTCTGCTCTGTTCTACGTTCTCTCTGCTCTGTGCTGTGTTCTGTCTACTCTGTACTGTGTTCTGTATCCTCTGTACTGTGTTCTGTCTACTCTGTACTGTGTTCTGTTCTGCTCTGTGCTGTGTTCTCTCTGGTCTGTGTTGTGTTATGTCAATTTTGTGCTGTGTTCTGTGTTCTATCTACCATGTACTGTGTTTTGTCTACTCTGTGCTGTGTTCTGTCTGTTTGGTTCTATGTTCTGTCTGCTCTCTGCTGTGTTCTATCTGCTCTGTACTGTGTTCTTTCTACTCTGTTCTGTGTTCTGTGTCCTCTGTCCTGTGCTCTGTCTGCTCTTTACTGTGTTCTCTCTGCTCAGTGATGTGTCCTGTCTGTTCTCTGCTGTGTTCTGTCTGCTCTGTACTGTGTTCTGTCTACTCTGTACTGTATTCTGTGTCCTCTGTCCTGTGTTCTGTCTGCTCTTTACTGTGTTCTCTCTGCTCAGTGATGTGTTCTGTCTGTTCTCTGCTGTGTTCTGTCTGCTCTGTGCTGTGTTATCTCTGCTATGTGCTGTGTTCTATCTGCTCTGCACTGTGTTCTGTCTTCTCTGTACTGTGTACTGTCTGCTCTGTCCTGTGTTCTGTCTGCTCTGTACTGTGCTCTGTCTGCTCTGTACTGTATTCTGTCTACGCTGTGCTGTCTTCTGTCTGCTCCGTATTGTGTTCTGTCTACTCTGTGCTGTGTTGTCTGCTCTGTACTGTGTTCTATCTGCTCTGCACTGTGTTGTCTTCTCTGTACTGTGTACTGTCTGCTCTGTGCTGTGTTATCTCTGCTATGTGCTGTGTTCTATCTGCTCTGCACTGTGTTCTGTCTTCTCTGTGCTGTGTTATCTCTGCTATATGCTGTGTTCTGTCTTCTCTGTACTGTGTACTGTCTGCTCTGTGCTGTGTTCTGTCTGCTCTGTACTGTGCTCTGTCTGCTCTGTACTGCACTCTGTCTACTCTGTGCTGTGTTCTGTCTGCTCTGTACTATGTTCTGTCTACTCTGTGCTGTGTTCTGTCTACTCTGTCCTGTGTTCTGCTACTCTGTGCTGTGTTCTATCTACTCTGTGCTTTGTTCTGTCTGCTCTGTGCTGTGTTCTGTCTACTCTTTCCTGTGTTCTTTCTGCTCTGTACTGTGTTCTGTCTTCTCTGTACTGTGTTCTGTCTATTCTTTGCTCTGTTTGCTCTGTCCTGTGTTCTGCTACTCTGTGCTGTGTTCTGTCTACTCTGTGCTGTATTCTGTCTACTCTGTGCTGTGTTCTGTCTACTCTGTACCTTATTCTGTCTACTCTGTACTCTGTTCTGTTTACTCTTTGCTGTGTTCTGTCTACTCTGTGCTCTCTTCTCTCTACTCTGTCCAGAGGACATTTACCAAAAGTTCCTTAGATTGAGTTGTTTTTTCTTCCCCACTTCTCCATGTCCATTCTGGGTTTTTGTCTGGTCTGAGCTTGCATGGGTCTTGTGGGTGTTCTTACCATTGCTGTGTGTAACTGATCAGCTGTCTAGAAGGCTGTTTCTAAGTGGTCTATCACCACCTCTCTTCTGGTTCTTTTTTGTTGTTGTTGTTTGACCCCCCCGTCTCCAATTCGTACATGTTTATTTTTTTAATTTATTGTTTTACATATATTTTTTGTACAAGGTTATGTTACAAATTGAATCTAGACCCATGTCCCCCTCCCAACCTCCCCACCCCACCAGATTCACCATTTCAGTCAGTTCTTTGATGCAGTCCCCTCTGTTGTTGGTGTTGTTGTTATGGTTCTCTTCAATATGCATCACTCCCAACAAGAATTGTTTACAACTAGGTTATTGGTGCTAGCAGCCACAGATGAGGTATACCATTTGTCATTTGTTTTTCTGGGACTATGTTATTTCACTTAACATAATATCTTTTCATTCCATCCATTTACCTCCAAAGCTCATGATGTTGTCTTTTTTTACTGCTGCATAGAACTCCATTGTGTAGATGTTCCACATTTTCTCTATCCACTCATTAGTTGAGGGGCATTTGGGTTGGTTCCAGCTTTTTGCTATTATGAACAGAGCTGCAATAAACATGGCTATGCATGTATCTCTAAGGTAACAAGTGTCTTGTGGGTATATACCCAGGAGTATTATTACTGGGTCAGGTGGTAATCTCATTTTGAGTCTTCCAAGGTGTGATGGTTAATCCTGGGTGTCAACTTGACTGGACTAAGGAACAAATAAGAGAAAAAGGGTCTTCTGATTGGACCACCTCAACCCGGGTTGCCCACCCCAAATGTGGGCATTACCTTCTGCCAGCAGGCAGTGTTTAAGGCCACGGCAGCGGGAGCTGGTCCCTTTTCCTCCTGCGGCTTGCTTCTCTCATCTGGTGAGTTTGTCTTGCTGCTGTGATCAACCTTTCAGATCCCAGCGTATACTGAGACTGGCAGATCTCCTGGAATCCATTCAGGCCTTCAGCACTAGACTGGGACTACTGAGACATCCAGCCTTGCGCGGACTGAGAGTTCCCTGGTTCACCCGGCCTCTTCCATGGTTCGTGCTGCTACTGTTGAGCTCCGTCACGTGAGCAAATCAATAAATGTGTATGTAGTTCATATATTCATCTGTTGCTTCTGTTTCTTTAGAGAACCCTGACTAATACAGAGTCTTGGTCAAGATGGTGTTAGAAACAGAATTGAAAGGATGGAATGTCTTTAGTGGACTTGGTAGCTCTTTGGAGCCAGCTCTCCAACCCAAATGAAGCCCTAGAGTTACTGGAAGCTCTCTTACTAGGTGGCCAATGAAGAGGACGAATAATCCTTGGTGCAGATATTTGAACTGATATGAGAGATAGATCCATTTGAACGCACAACTGCAACCTGCTGGGGAGAAGCAAGGATAGTGAGGACTCATATGATAAAAACGTTGAGATTGCGGAAAAAGAAAAGGAAAAAAAAAGGAAAAGTGAATGTTTGACTTTTGCTCCTAGACAGGTGCCTGGATAAACTGATAGAGGAAAAAGGAGCTCAGTGATTAAAAATAACCAGCTCCGGATCTCGAAACAACAGTTTAAAAGTTTTCAAGTGTGCTCTGGAAAGAGATAATCTTTCTCCAGCAGCCAAAAGCTAAAGCTGGCATGAAAATCAAGCTAGAGCCCTTATTAAATGTTTGGCTGATTTACAATTAGCAAATTTAATTCCCAGCCGAAAAGTGTCAGCAGTTAAAGAGAGAGCAACTGGTGGGGAAAGTGTGGAACCCTAAAACTTGGGATGGGATGTGTGGGA
>VZQC01007521.1:1851354-1886853 GCA_009823505.1 Rhizomys pruinosus
CTCACTTGTGAAGTCTCTGTTCAGCTCTTTACTCCATCTTTTGAGTGATTCATTTGTTTTCTTTCTTCTTTGTTTTTTCAGTAGTTTATATATTCTAGTGTTTTAACTATGATATGGCATGGGGAGTTTCTTTTCTGATCTTGTCTGTTTGGAGTTATATGTACTTCTTGTGTTTGTATGGGTTTGTCTTTTTTAGTTTGGGGAAATTTTCATCTATTATTCTGTTGAAGATCTCATCAATACTATTCTCTTGGGATTCTTCTCCTTCCTTTATTCCTATGATCCAGAGGTTTGGTCTTTTCATAGTGTCCCATATTGCCTAACTGTTCCACTTATGTGTATTTTTAAATTTTTCATAGTCTTTATTTGAGCTTTTTAGTTGCTCTGTGTTATCTTCCAGGTCTGATATTCTTTGTTCTGCTTCCTCCATTCTATTTCTGAGGCTTTTTCCATTCCTTTCCTCTTGATTGGATGAGTGTTCTATTTCCTTTTTCATTTCATCCTGTGATTTCTTTAGTATTTCCACTTTTTTTTGGAGCTTCTCAATCTCTTCTTAGTGCTCCTTACTTCACTGTTTGGCTTCCTTTTTCAGTGTTCCCACTTCCTTCCAGAGTTTGTCATTTTCTCCTTCTAGTTCTTTCTGGAGTTTGTCATCTCTCCCTTTAGTTCTTTCTGAAGTTTGTCATTGTCTCCCTCTAGGTCCCTCTTGAGTTTTTCATTCTCTCTCCTTAGTTCTCTGACTTGTTCTTTATATTCTTTAATTTCTCTGAATAGGTCTTCAATTGTTTCTCTGAGATCTGTTTCTTGGGTCACCCCCAGGGGGATCCCACTGTAGCAATCTCCTACAGGGGTTGGTAGAGCTTGGTGTGGAATTATCCTGCACCTTTCCCATGTTATCCCTTCGTCATGTCTCTGGCATGTGGGTTTCCCTTTTTTTTTTTTTTGCCTGTATTCCAACGCAAATCACAAATGTCTTTTCACTGTGTTGAAGGCTTGCTTTGCTTGCCTCCTTCAGATGCCTTTTTTTTTCCTCCTTGTTTATGGAGTGTTGACTTGTCTAGGTTTCAGGCTTTCAATTCTGTTTATATATTGGAAGTCTAATTCACTCTTCCCTTTCTGTTCTGAAGGTTATCCAAAAAAATCCACTTGGACACTCAGCAATTCCAGTTGCCTGACTTAGCCCGCACCCTGGCACTCTGTGCTTCAGGTGGTCCTGGCAGGTCGCTGATCTAACCACTGCACACTCCTCTTCTGGTTCTTATTTTTGGTTTTTTTTTTTTTTACTCAGGCCGAGCATGGTGTTGCAGGCCTTTAATTCCAGCATTGAGGAGGCAGAGGCAGGCAGATTTCTGTGAGTTCAAATCTACCCTGGTCTATGTGGTGAGTTCCAGGCCAGCTGGGGTTAAGGAAACCCTGTCTCAAAAGAAAACATGAAAAAAAGCCCCCCAATTTTTTCTACCCCCTCTTCTGCAATGATCCTTGAGCGTTGCACAGTTCTTCTCTTCATTTGACCAGTTGTGGAACTCTGTAATAGTCTCCATCTGTTGGAAAAAGAAGCTTCTTTGTTAAATAGTGAGAGGTACACTTCTCTTTAAATATAAGGATGAGGGGCTGGAGAGATGGCCTAATGGTTAACAGCACCAACTGCTCTTGCAGAGGACCTGGGTTAGATCCCCAGCACCACATGGCAGATGAGAACCCTAACTCCAGTTCCAGGGGAATCTGACACCCTCTTCTGATGTCTGTTGCATTGCCGGACATGTGGGCAAAACCTACATGCAGACAGTATATTTATACACATAAAAGATAAATAAAATAAAAAAAAATAAATATAAGGATGCATATTTAGAATACAGTAAGAAATTATGTTGGTCTAGAAATGTGACAGAAGTTGGTTTTTGTCTAGAATCTATGACTTCTGCACATGTATTTGGCTATTTACAGTGCCACACATGAGTTCTTTCTCATTCAGTGGCTTTAATTCCCATTAAACAGCTGTTGATTAGCCCCAAGACAAAAGTGCTAGTATTGTACCAATATCGATATTTTTCTGGGCCATTCATTGTTGTTTATTAGGCTTTACAACTGGGTAGGTCCACTGATTGGTTTTCTTCTTTAACTTGTGTGTACAAGCTTTCAGATCTTACTGCCACTTCTTCCACCTCTGCTTTGAAGATGAAAGGATGGAGGCAATCTTAAGTGATGCATTTTGCTTTCCATCTAATGACTCACCAATCCCAATGGCAGAGATACTGGACTTATGCATGGGATGACAGAGAGGCTGCCTCTGCAGGAGAGCTGGGGTGTGGGCAGCTTCTGAAAAGGGGAGATGTAGAAGGGCAAGGTGTCTGCAAAGTTTGAGGTGGGAAGACTGTCCCCAGGATGTGAAAAGACACATGGAAGAAGGGACACTGTCCCCAGGAAGGAAGGGATACTATCCTTTGTGGCAGGAGCACAAGGTTCCAGGTTTACTAGAGAAGATTCAGGATTAGACAGGGCCATAGTGCATGCTTGTTAGAGAACAGTGGCCAGAAATAGCCCTTGCCCCAGACTTATTCGTGACACTGAATCCCAAGTCAAATATAACCACACAATAGGAAGGCAGGAGGAAAAGACAGTAAAGGCAGATGACATAGCAGAACCTTCATTTTTCATAATAGAGCATTAAAATACATGGTCTCGCAGCATACAGTGTAATCTCAATAATCAAGAGGCAGGAAAAGTTCCAGACCTGCCTGGGCAGCACAGTGAGACCCTATACTGAAATAAGAAAGAAAGAAAGAAAGAAAGAAAGAAAGAAAGAAAGAAAGAAAGAAAGAAAGAGAGAGAAAGAAAGAAAGAAAGAAAGAAAAAAGTCAGCTGTAATTCTGAAAGAAAGAAAGAGAGGGAGAGAGGGAGGGAGGGAGGAAGGGAGAGAAAGAGGAAGACAAAGGAAAAGAAAAAAGAAGTAATGATGAACAATGACCACAGGCTCTAATCCCCAGACTAAGGGGGAAAATGTCAATGAAACACAGTATATAGAGGCAAGATAATTAGACATTGCTAAGTAAGCTAGAAGTCTGTTAATTAGGAATGAGATTTGTGATAAGGCTACAGAGATAGGACACAGATAAAGGACTGAAAACTGTGGTTAACAGACATGCGCTACTTCAATAAAGTAAAGGTGATTTGATCACAACCTCACAGCTCACTACAGTGTCTTATTTCCACAGTACCGTGAGCGGCAGGGTTGTCATCTGGCCTCCTCTAAGAGCTACTGTGTGCTCTAACTGCCTGCTAACATGTAGTCTCTTGGCTGGACGTGGTGGCTCACGCCTTTAATCCCAGCACTCGAGAGGCAGAGGCAGGTGGATCTCTGTGAGTTCAAGGCCAGCCTGGTCTACAGAGCAAGCTCCAGGCCAGCTGGGACTAAAGGGAGACCCTGTCTCAAAAATATCCCCCAAAAAAGATATATTCTCGGTTCTTAAAAAAAATATTAGAATTATAGTCAATAAAGGCTCCTAGCTGTTTAGTGTGTTAAAAGTTCACTCTGTGTAACTGTTTGAATAAGTTTCCTATAAAATGCAACCAGTTTTGGGCCTTTAATCCCAGTCCTAGGGAAGCAGAAGGAGGTGAATCTCTGTGTGGTCAAGGCCAACCTGGTCTACATAGCCAGCTCCAGGCCAGCTGGGATTAAAGGAAGATCTTGTTTCAAAAATACCAATAAAATAAAATAAAATAAAGTAAAGGTGTAAAAGTATAAAAATGTAAAAATATAAAAGTAAAAAAAGCCCATCAAGTTATGGCCCAGGAGAATAAAATTAATCGGGTACCCATGGGGATATACCTCCTTAATAAAGTACTATCTAGCATACATGAAGCCATAGGTTAAATTCTAATGCAGAAAAAAAAAAGAATGTTCCCTCCCTGGAACACAGCCCTGGCTCTGACACCACACTGGAACTTTACTCTTGTTCAAGCTGCAAGGCTGAAACCTTATGGATGAAAAGTGCACTCTCGGTCTTCACTTTTTAATCTGGAAAGAGATAAGCATTAAACTGTTTTCTACTAAAAAATAAAAATCAGATTGGAGAGATAGCCCAGTTTGTAACATGTTTATCTTGCAATCACAAGGACCAGGTGGTGTCCAGGGCTTGCAATCCCAGTGCCAGGCACCTGAGATGGGCAGATCTGAGGGCTCGCTGACCATCAGCTCAGCCTGCTTGATGAGAGGTAGGGCACTAAGAGACTCAAGAAGGGTGAATGGTGCTTCAGGAATGACTCCTAAAGAGTGCTCTAAGCTCCATCTGTACTCACATACATTTGTACCTCACACACACACCACACACACACACACACACACACACACACACACAGAAATTAATTAAAATGGATAAATAAGAATTGCTACCCAACTGCCAATGTGTAAAATTAATTTTCTGCTTAATTTTTATTATTCTTGTCTTGAATATATAAAGAACTCAAAAATATTAAATATATCTATGCACATGAGCACACACATGCAAACCACAACAAATAATCCAGCTGGAAGGTGGCAGCAGGTGTGAGGAGTTCAAAACTCACCTTCTGTTGCATAGCGAGGCTACATAACAGCCTGTCTCAAAACAAAAACAAAAACAAGATTCAATGAAATTTGCAGGCTGTGCCACAAGGTGGCAGTGAGTCACTTGCTTCAAGTAATCTAATACCACAGTTTCTTGAGATCCACATTTTATGGATTTATTTATTATTGTGTATATATGTGTGTATGATGCATGTGTCCATGATGTACATCTCCATGATGTATATGTGTGCATGCTGCATGATGTGTGTGTCACCTGTGTGTGTGTGTCTGTGCCTGTTAGTGGCAGGTGTTCAAATCCCACCATGCTTTTGTGGAGGTCAGATGACAACTTTCAGGAGTGGGTTATCTACTTCCACTGTGGGATTGTCAGGTTTGGTAATAAGCACTTCTACCCACTGAAACTTTGCTTGCCTAAGGTCCCAAATTTTAAATTAAAAAAAAAATTCCAGAAATTCCATATATAAGTCAACTCTATAAGTCCGTTAAAGCAGCTAGGTATACTACCATGGAGAGTACAACAGGTTCGCTTCTGCGCAGGTGGTCAGATCCTCGGGATGCCTGAACAAACATCATAGACCATAGAAGATCACATAGCCTTCACTAATAAGTAGGGAAATGCAAATTAAGACCACTTTAAGATATCATCTCACTCCAATAAGACTGGCTAGGATCAAGAAAACAAATGATACCAAGTGCTGGAGAGGTTGTGGGGAAAGGGGAACACTCATACACTGCTGGTGGGAATGTAAACTCATACAGCCACTATGGAAAGCAGTGTGGAGAACCCTTGGAAGACTTGGAATGAACTTGCCACCCGACCCAGCCATACCACTGCTAGGCACGTACCCCCAAGACTCACCCCACTGCAGAGACACATGCTTGGCCATGTTTATTTCAGCTCTCTTCACAATAGCAAGGAGCTGGAACCAACCCAAATGCCCCTCCACTGATGAGTAGATAGAGAAAATGTGGTACATCTACACAATGGAGTTCTATGCAGCAGTAAAGAAAGATGACATCATGAGGTTTGCAGGAAAATGGCTGGAGCTAGAAGACATTATGCTGAGTGAAATAACACAGTCCTAGAAAAACAAACGATGAATGGTATCCCTCATCTGTGGATGCTAGTGCCAATTACCTAGCTGTAAGTATTTCTTGTGCACGGCCCTTTGAGCTTTTGTCCAAGCAGTTGGGAGTGATGCATATTGGAAACAGCAACAACAACAGAAAGGACTGCATCAAAGAACTGACTGAAGCAGTGAACTTCTGCTCAAAACAGTCAACTTCCACATGGAGAATATATATTTTAAAAAAAGATCACATAGCTACAGTGTCAGTAATCAAGCCTCTGGAAAGGATGGATATAATTTGATATTCCTCCTTATAGTTCTCTGGATGAGGTGTCACAAACCTTGAATCCTAGCACTGGGAGAGAGAGGCAGGAAGATGTCTGTGAGTTTGAGACTAGCCTGCTCTACATATCAAGTACCAGGGCAGCTGGTGGCTATAGGGAGGCCCTGTCTAAAATAAAACAACAATAACAAAATGCATACATGTCTCCACCAGGTGTGGTGGCACACGATTTTAATCCCAACACTCAGGAGGCAAAGGCAGGTGGATCTCTGTGAGTTCAAGGCCAGCCTGGTCTACATAGTGAGTTCCAGGACAGCTGGGGCTACAGGGGGACCCTGTCTCAAAAAGACAAAAAACAAACAAACAAACAAAAAAAAAACCTCAGACATGTAGAAAAATGGAAATTTATAGATAAGCAAAAATGTTAGTCCTTTACTTTCTACAGATTACACATAACTACTATTCAATTTTTATTGATTTGTTTTTATTAATGTACATCAGTGTTTTATTTGCATGTATGTAAAGTGTACTTGTGTGTGCAATGCCCATGGAGGCCAAAAGAGAGCATAGGGGACTCAGACTGGAGTTATGGATGCTTGTTAGCTGCCATCCGGGTGCTGGGAACAGAACCTGGGTCCTCTACAAGAGTGACCAGCGCTCTTAACCAGTGACTCATCTCTCCAGCTCCACTTTTCATTTTTTATCTATTTTGGTTGTTTGGTTGGTTGTTTGGCCTCAGTATCACAGATCTGCCTCTGGAGCTTTCGTGTTTCAGGTTTAGCAGGAATACTTTTGTTGTTGGGGTTTTTTGTTGTTTTGTTTGGGGTATTTTTGGTATTTTTGAGTCAGGGTCTCCCTGTAGCCCCAGCTGGCCTGGAACTAGCCTGTAGACCAGGCCGGCCTTGAACTCACAGAGATCCACCTGCCTCTGCCTCCCGAGTGCTGGTTAAAGATGTGTGCCACCACACCCAGCTTAAAGATGGTTCTTAGCTGCCATGTGGGTGCCAGGAATCGAACTCGGGTCCTCTGCAAGAGCAGTTGGTGCTCTTAACCACTGAGCCATCTCTCCAGGCCTTTGTTGTTGTTTTTATGGCAGTCTTGAGTGCTAGGATTAAAAGGCCTGCACCACCACACCCAGCTATTGACCTATTTATTTTTATTTTTTATTTTATTTTATTTTATTTTTTTTATCTTTTCAAGACAGGGTCTCCCTGTAGCCCCAGCTGCCCTGGAACTCGCTCTGTAGACCAGGCTGGCTTTGAACTCACAAAGACCCACCTGCCTCTGCCTCCCAAGTGCTAGGATTAAAGGCGTGCGCCACCACATCCAGCTTTTTATTTTTTTATAATAAAAAATTTATTTAAAGTAGTCCATCTGGTCCTGGCATGGCTAGGGAAATACGTTTGTGTACTCCTGTGGGAGTATACACTGAGGCAATTTCTCTGAAAGGCAATTTGGCAAATATTACCAAAAGCCTTTAAAGCAGGCATACCCTTTCACGTATACCCAATGATTTTCTTTCTAAGAACTTTTTCCAAGGAAATAACAGTTGTGTATAAATATTTCTGATGATACTTACTGTAACGGTGTTTATACTAGCAGCAACTGGAAAAATAAAAATAGCCAACAAACAGAAATTGGCATTAAAATTATATCATGTTCTATATAATGCTATGTTAGAGAGGTATTAATTGACCTATTTTTAGTTTAGGTACTTGAGTATTTTCCTGGCATGTATATTAGTATGTCCATGCATGCAATACCGGAAGTGGACAGAAGAGGACATCAGATACCCTGAAGGTAAAGGGAAGATCTGAAGTTTAAGATCATCCCCTGACATGCTACAGAGAGAGCTATAGGCTAGCCTGAGCTACAAGAGACCCTGTCTCAAATGAACAAACAAACAACAACTAGATAGATAGATAGATAGATAGATAGATAGATAGATAGATAGATAGATAGATAGATGATAGATAGATATAGATATAGATATCTTCTCTAAACCTTCTCTCTTTATATGTACATATGTATCTTGGGCACATTTCTGTCTCCAGATCTCTGTATCCAGGGTTTCATGTCATTTAGGGTCTATTCATTCAAATATCACCTCACCAGATGGTCTTTCCCAGGCACAATGTATGGAGTAACTCTCACATCACATCACTCTCAAATCTTTTTCATTTTTTTCTGATTTGTGTCACTCGGCATTCTATTGCCATAATGAAACACCTGAGGTTGATTAACTTATAGAGAGAAAAAGTTGCATGCTGGAGTTAAGAGTACTGGATGCTCTTGCAGAGAACCTGAGTTAGTTTCTCAGAACCCACAAGGTGGCTAACTTCAGTCTATAACTTCAGTTCTAAGGGATTTGATGCCCTCTTCTGATATCCATGGGCATTTCACTGCTTGTAGTGCTTGTAGTAGATGTAAAACATCCATATAAATAGAAATAAAAGTAAAAGCTTTTAAAAGAGAGAAAGGCATATTTTGGTTCACAGTTTTGGAGGTTCTAGCCCCCATTTGATTAGACTTGATCCTTTGGGCCTGTAGTGGAGAAAATATAGTAGGACTATGGGAAGAGAAAGATCCCTGACTTCATTGCTAGAAAGCAAAAGACCGGGTCCCAGGGTCCCAGGATTTCTTTGAGGCCCCACCTGTCACCTAAGGACTTCTCACCAGACCCTCCCCTCCTAAAGCTTTAGCATCTCAGTGACCCAACACACAGGCAGATCAACTCAGAAGCTAGGAGAGAGACCAAAGGTATAAGAGAGGAATTGCAGTGAGAAAGGGACATGAGGCTGGCTTCTTCAGTATTGGCTTCTGACTTGGCCAGAAAATGGATAAAAGAGAAAAAGAGATAGGCGTTCATAACTTGGCTTTTTTTTTTTTTTACAGTGAAGACCCAAAAACCTGGGACCCATGGGAGAAGGCAGATAGTGATGAGGAAGAGAGCAACCTAGGAAACGCTAAAGATGTCACTCAGGTTCAACCTTAAAAACAAAGAAAGGGAGCCGGGCGTGGTGGCGCACGCCTTTAATCCTAGCACTTGGGAGGCAGAGGCAGGCGGATCTTTGTGAGTTCAAGGCCAGCCTGGTCTACAATGTGAGTTCTAGGACAGCTGGGGCTACAGGGAGACCCTGTCTACAATGTGAGTTCTAGGACAGCTGGGGCTACCGAGGGCGCAGACTCCCCGCGAGCTGCTCCCGATCTGCCGAACGAAACAGCCCCCCCAAAAAAAAAAAAAAAAAAAACAAAGAAAGGGAAAACCCATATTTCAGCATGCTGATGGAAGCCTTCACCATGGTCTGGTGCAAGACATTGCAGTAATCAGAGAATACTCGGCATTGGAGCTGTTGGAACTAGGGAATGCTTTCAAAACAAGCAAAGAAGGAATTAGGGAAAAGAAAACAAAGCAGAGAAAGAGGTCTGTTTGGGTTGCTTGAAGGCAGATGTGGTAAGTTTTTTATTTATTGAAGCTCTGTGCACTTCATACAAAATTACAAATCAAATCTAGACCCGTGGGCCCCCCTCTCTGCCCCACTCGAGCTTTTTAGTTGTTCTGTGTTATCTTCCAGGTCTGATATTCTTTGTTCTGCTTCCTCCATTCTACTTCTGAGGCTTTTTCCCTTCCTTTCCTCTTGATTGGATGAGTGTTTGATTTCCTTTTTCATTTCATCCTATGATTTCTTTAGTATTTCCACTTCCTTTTGGAGCTTCTCAATCTTCTCCTGTAGCTCCTTGTTTCGCTGGTTGGTTTCCTTTTTCAGTGTTTCCACTTCCTTCTGGAGTTTGTCATTCTCTCCCTCTAGTTCTTTCCGGAGTATGTCATTCTCTCTCTTTAGTTATTTCCAAAGTTTGTCATTCTCTCTCTCTAGGTCCTTCTTGAGTTTTTCATTCTCTCTCCTTAGTTCTCTGACTTTTCTTTATATTATTTGATTTCTTTGAATATGTCTGCAATTGCTCCTCTAAGATCTGTGTTCTGGGCCACCTCCACAGGAATCCCACTGTAGTAATCTCCTACAAGGTTGGTAGAGCTTGGTGTGAAATTATCTTTCACCTTTCCCATGTTGTCCTTTCATCATGTCCCTGACATGTGGGTTTCTGTTGCCTGTATTCTGATGTGAATCCCAAATGCCTCTTCACTGTGTTGAAGGCTTGCTTTGCTTGCCTCTTTCAGATGCTTCTTTGTTTGTTTGTTTGTTTGTTTCTCCTTGTTTATGTAGTGTTGACTTGTCTAGGTTTCAGGCTTTCAATTTTATTTATATATTGGAAGTCTAACTCACTTTTCCCTTTCTGTTCTGAAGGTTCTCCAAAAAATTGGGTAGGGAACAATCTAGTCGGTACCCTGCTGAGCACTGTGCTCACTCTGCTTCCAGCCTGCCAGTTTCTCTAGGTTGTTTCTAGGGGGCTTGGTGATGAGGGACTAGAGGTATCACAGGTTCACTGTTTCATTTATTGCATTGCCTTGCACCCCAGAATCACTAATGTGCTTGCACTTGGACACCCATCAGCAATTCCAGTTAGCTGGGGGGGGGGTTAATATGCCTCCATTAGTGCATGCCCCAGGCCCAGTACTCTGTGCTTCAGGTGGTACTGGGAAATCCCCAATCTAAGCTCTGTGCACTCAGATGTGGTAAGATTTGTGTCAAGTCCTATATTTTTGAACTCTTACAGTCCAAGTACCTAAAGAAAAAAATTGACAAAAAAGCAAAATTCTGGGCCAGGTATGGTGGAGTATGCCTAAAGGCACTTAGGAGCCCAAGACCAGCATGGTCTGTATAGTGATTTCCAGGCCAGTTGGTGCTACAGGGAGACCCTATCTTGAAAAGACTAACAAAACAAAACAAAACAAAACAGAACAGAACAAAACAAATTCTATGCAGAGGAGCTTCTAGAAGTCTTTAAAAGCTGAGGAGCCCTTCACAGAACCCACATACACCATCAGGATCAACAGCAGGCCACGGCTGAAGGCATAGTTTGAGTGGTTTTTAATTTTGATTGGCAGATTGTTATATAACCATTTCTACTCTGCATGTCCCTTCTCATAATGCATCTAATTTTAATCAGATGTGTGCTCAATTATGCATGGGCATAAGATGGAAGAGGATTTTCCCTAAATGTTCACTTTAAAAACATGGTTTGGCCTACTCAACATGCATCCAAAACTCGTTCAGGCTGGATTGGCCTTTCTACCTTCTTACTGTACAAATTCAATAGAATTTGTCTAAGTTTGATGGTCACTAAGGGAGGAAAAACCTATTCCATTGTTTAAGGCAAGTATGAAAGTAGTGGTCCGAGGTTGCTAACAGGCTTCCAGGTATATTGCTGTCAGAAGGGTGTGTGCACAGTACCTGTATGGCCTATGTTTCTATGTGCATTGTTAGAAGAGAGGTTTGTGCTCAGTGTGGTGGTACACACCTTTAATCCCAGCACTTGGGAGGCAGAGGCAGACTGATCTCTGTGAGTTAATGGCCAGCCTCGTCTACATGGTGAGTTCCAGGCCAGCTGGGGCTATAGGGAGACCCTGTCTCAAAAAAACAAAAAAAAAGAGGGGTTTATTCCAAGCCAAGAGGAGTCCTAGGTTACTAATCATCCCCTAATCTTGTCTTCCTCAGCAAGACTGCAGAGCGCTGCCAACCAAGGAGGCTTTCTGAGCTTCAATTTCCAGAGTTTTATTGGGCTTTGGTACATAGTCATGCCCAATTGACTACTACATGGTTGAACTCAGTGTATACCACTGAATCAGATTTAAGTTGATATTAGACAGCCCAGTGGACCCATCATGTATCAGCTTGCTATAGAAAATGATTGGGAGAGGTTCTTATTGCACCAAAAATTCCAAGGTTTAAAGAGTACATACTCATTGGGAATTGCAGCCAAAAACTAAATGTCCTTGGCAAGGTCAAATTCTTTTTTTTTTGTTTTTGGGACAGGGTCTCTCTGTAGCCCCAGCTGGCCTGCTCTGTAGACCAGGCTGGCCTTGAACTCACAGAGATCTGCCTGCCTCTGCTTCCTGAGTGCTAGGATTAAAGGCATGCATCACCACACCTGGTGCCAAGGTCAAAGTCTTCACCACATATAATATATAACTGAAATTTGTCCCTAGGCTGTTGTTCTTCAACTGAGTCCCAGTAATGGAAACTGTAAGAACATCAAAACCACACACAGTGAAAACCACACATGTGCAATAGGTGACAATAAAGAATACAAAGCTACTTTTTCAGGAGGAAATAGCAACAGAGACAGAGATGCAGCTGTCCCTACCTCCCACAGCAGCTTGAGGAGTTCCCCTAATATTTAGCAACCTCAACTGGGGTAAAACTTTGAGCTTTGATACTAAAAATAATTATAGGACTAGCTAGCATGAAGCAGAGTTGTGGCTTATTAAAGATATTTAAACGTAGTTTTAAAAACTAATTTGGGGGTTCACTTGCATGCACTGGTACTCAAGTGGAGGTGAGAGGTCAGCTTTGGGGAGTTGGTTGTCTCCTTCCTGGAACTGAACTCAGGTGGTCAACCTTGCATGACAAGCACTTTTGCCCAATGAGCCAATTTGCTGGTACTAAAAATAAGATTTTTTTAAAAAATCTTTTTAAGATAAGGTTTCCTTGTAGTCCCAGATAATGATCTTATGATCAGTCTTGCTCTACACATTTGGGAAGGACATGTACTCAGTAGCTGCCAGTTAGGAAATCTCTACAGACTCTAATCTATTGCTAATGGTTTTCCATATACAAGCTCTGTAAAAGAGGCCCACACTGACTCCATTTCGAGTATAGCCACCATTTTAAGCAATTACTGGAACCTGCTCAATTGGGGGGGGGGGTCAGTTCTTGAGGCCTCAAGAATACCTAATAAAATTTAAACTTGTTTAAGATAACTATTGGTATATGAGGGCAGGTGGACTGACTCAACATTTCCTCATTCCAGTCACAGGATTGTGTCTAAAGATAACTTTTGGTATGTGGGGCAAGAGGGCTGACCTTACCATGAGCTATAACCCTGCTATTATCCAATAAGGCTAGAAGTTACCCAAACAGCTCTAAAATTCCCCTAGACCCTGTATAAAAGGCCTACGAGCCAAGTTATCAGGGTTGGAGCCTTTTCCCTCCCACCCCAGCATGATGGTTTACTTTTTCCTGAAATAAAGTCTTGGTTTTCCATCCTTTGGTGAGTCTGGTGTGGATTCTCAGACCCTAACAGCTCCAGATACTGCGCCAAGTGAGAAAGACCTTTCTATATTTTTTTGAGAGCCAGGTGTGTACCCTTCTTCCCCTGGATAATGATCCAGCTCATGTCACCACCTCTGCTTCGAAGATACTAGTTGTGCCTCCATATCTGCTATTGGTTTTGTTTTGCTTCTAATACCTTTTTTCTTTTTGGTCTTTTCAAGACAGGGTCTCTCTGTAGCCCCAGCTGTCCTGGAACTCACTGTGTAGACCAGGCTGGCCTAAATCTCACAGAGATGTGCCTGTCTCTGCCACCACACTCCACTTAATCACACTTTTTTCTTTTCTTTTTTTTTCTTTTTTTTTTTTTTTTTTTTTTTTGGTCTTTTTGAGACAGGGTCTCCCTGTAGCCCCAGCTGTCCTGGAACTCACTCTGTAGACCAGGCTGGCCTTGAACTCACAAAGATCTGCCTGCCTCTGCCTCCCAAGTGCTAGGATTAAAGGTGTGCTCCATGTCACCCGGCATGCTTCTAATACTTTTGGCACCAGCAATATAGCTTATATATAGCTCTCCTTTGAGGAAGTGGTTAGACCGGAAAGTTTTGTGCCTTTGTTGGCTGGAATAAAATCAATCTAGTTGCAAACAAATAAAATTACATTTATTTGGGGATAATTAAGATTACACTCTGGAAAAACAAGTTTAGGCTATCTTGAAAATGTGCCCCAAAGCTTTACAAAATGGTGACCTTGCTTATAACTTTAAACTTAACTTTAAACCCCATGGTTTAAACCCCATGGCATCATTCCTACAACAGGAAGGGCTCACAGAAGCTAAGCTGCTTTGTAAGAAAGGAACTGGCTGTGGTACAGTCTCTGGGTAGTTGGGCAGAAGGCTCCGCTGTGCAGTAGGTCAGCAGTTGATGATGTTCCAAAGGAGAACCTGTAACAAGGAGTGGATACAGCCAGCTCAAAGGTGCTGCTGCCAAGTCATCAAATCTGATTAACAGTGGCCTTCTGAATCTTTTAAGTGTCTAGAACCAATGCCACTCTGTTTGACTCTTGGGTGGGATGCCTTGCATTATTTGGCAGGAAGTCTCACAGAAATGCAGTGATATGTGGTGACCTAAACCCTCAACTTGAAGCAAACAGCTCTGAGCCACCCAACTGATCTCTTTTTTCATGTTGGCTGACTGGTGTGAGGGTTCAGAGGGGATCTCCAGAGGGTTTCCAGATTCATGTGCCCCCAAACAACTTATTAGGCAGAGAAACACAGTTGGCAGAGAAGCACAGAGATTCATTTTTTCCTTGTTGCTGTTGTTAATTTTTTAAATTATTTTTATGTATTGTGTCATGCCTGCATGTATAGAAGTACAACTGTGTCACCCAATGACTACAGACGACAGAAGAGGGTGCTGTGTCCCCTGGAGGTGGAATTACAGGCAGTTGTTAGCTGCCATGTACAGGTGTTGGGATTCAAACCCAGGTCCTTTGCAAGAGCAGCCAGTGCTCTTAACCACTGAGCCATCTCTCCAGCCTATTGTTTCTCTGTTTTTGAGACAGTTTCCCTGTAGCCCCAGCTGGCTTGGAGCTCGATATGTAGACCAGGCTAGCCTCCATCTCACAGAGATCTGCCTGCCTCTGTCTCCTAGGTACTGGGAATAAAAGCGTGTGGCCCTATGCCTGGAAAGAGAGATTTTTTTTTAAGAGCATATACTTCCAAGGGAGGAAGTGAGCCCAAGCAAAGACAAAAAGTTTAGCACTTCAACATCCACTCTACACAAAGAACTGGAGCTTTTCTGTTTCCTTGGCACAGGCATTTTGGCCTATTTGCTCATTCGCTGCTCATCTTACACTCTGTTATACGTAGTTCTACATACAACTTCACTTCATGCATCATCTATGCTGCACACAGGAATCTGTGTTTTAGTATTAGAATCATCCAAAGATTATTCAGGACACCGTAGGAGTTCTTTTGAGTCTGCACCAACAGCACCAGCCTACACCGCAGGGCCAGCTGGTTTTAGAAGGTCTTGGTGAGTGGGCGAAAGTTCCAGGCTTCCTCTTTGCCAATTTGTTTTTTATGTACTATTTACTTATTTATAGGCAAGATCTCCGCCCCCACGCTTGCCTTAAACTTGCTATGTAGCCAAGTATCACCTTGAACTTCTGAGCCTCCTGCCTCTACCTCCTGAGTGCTGAGACTACAGCGTGCGCTGCTACGCCACCACGTCAAGTTTTACGCTGTACTAGAGACCAAACAGGGCTTTGCGCATGCTCGGGAAGCACGCGACGATCTGAGCTACATCTCTAGGACTCCTACTGCTAAAGTTTTTGCACGTGTATGTGTCTGTGGTACACATGTGTGTGTGTGGATGTTCACACATGTGCATGTATGTGTAGAAGCCCGAAGTTGATCTCACAGTGTTGTCTTTGACTCCTTTCCTCCTTATTTAAAGAGGAAGGGTCTTTCAGTTGATCCCAGAGTTTGCTGATCAGGTAGTTTAGCTAAACAGCCTGATCTGGCCTTCCAAGCTCTGGCAGGCTAGTACACCTCGTTTGACATGTATCCAGTGCGCGTGAGCAAACGAGCCAAAATGCTTTTGCCAAGGTAACAGAAAAGCACCGGGGCCAGCTGGTTTTAGCAGGCCTTTCAGTTGATCCCAGAGTTTGCCGATACAGTAGTCCACCTAAACAGCCTGTTCTGGCCTTCTTAGCTCTGGCAGGGTACTACACCCCCTTGATATTTATCCGGACTTAGGGATCTGAACCCTGCCCCTCACACTTTCGTCGAGAGCACTTTGTTCCCCGGGCCATCTCCCAGCCAGTTAATTCTCTAAGCTTCTGGAGTTTCTCTCTTTTTCTCCTTCCATTCTGATCTGAAACATACTGCCCTTGAGTTCATTCCAGAAGGTCTAACCTAAAAAAACAAGAAGGTCTAACCTACAAGTAGTCTTAGTGAATAGAAGGGCAAAACATAGGGAAATATACTTTACTGACAGGACATAAAAAAAAATCTTGAAACCACTGGGCATGGTGGTACACACTTTTAATCCCAGTGCTAAGGAGGCAGAGACAGGTGGATCTCTGAGTTCAAGGCTACCCTGGTCTACATAGTGAGTTCTAGGTCAGCTGGAGCTACTCTACTTTTTGAGATCTTGTCTCAGAAAGACTCAAAACAAAACAAAAAACAAACACAAAAAATCTTGTAACCTATGGAACTATTGAAAGTATTATATTTGGCTTACATATCTGTAGAGAAATTATAACTTTTCTTCTTATTTGATAATTTTGCTTTGGTAAGCAAGTTGCCGACAGTCAGAGAGTAAAGAGAATAAGTAAAAATTCCTTTTAGTCCAACCCAAACCTTCAGACAGAAAACAGAAAGTGTATGTAAATGAACAGTCTCAGTCAAGACACTGTTTGTTTGATGTTGTCTCAGCTCTACATCTACAAATGGGAAAATAAACTGGCTTTCAGTACATGATGGCTCTTGCCCAGGGTACAGCCTCAGGGACATGGTCCTCAACTGAGGATGGGACTCTAGGCTGTACTGTCCCTAAACTTTAAAACTCTAAAATTGGGACAATGACTTAGTTATACGATTTCAGTTTTTCTTGAGTAATTTATATGCCAAAAGAACAAAGATTCTTTTGTTTTAAAGTTTAATATATATTAGTGTGTGTGTGTGTCTGTGTGTCTCTGTGTGTTATAATGTGTATATGGCAGCAGAAGACAATTTGTGGGATTAGATTCTGTTCTCTCCCTCCCACCACATGGGCCCAGGAGACTGAACTCAGGTCATCAGGCTTGGCAGGTCATCAGGCTTGGCAGCATGTGCCATTACCCACTAAGTCATCTTGCTCACCTAGATTTTATGGGTTTTGGGGTTTGTTTGTTTGTTTGTTTGTTTGTTTGTTTTGGTCTTTTCGAGACAGGGTCTCCCTGTAGCTCTGGCTGTCTTGGAGCTCACTCTATAGACCAGGCTGGCCTTGAACTCACAAAGATCCACCTGCCTCTGCCTCCCTAGTGCTAGGATTAAAGGCATGGGCCACCACGCCTGGCTTAGATTTTATGTTTTATCTACTGCTTATCGTTTCTACTGCATGTGTCAGGCTTCTAATTAGAAACTTAAGAGTCAAGGTTTACCTTAAAGATCCGTTGGGGCTAAGCAAACAGCTCAGCTGTTTACTGCACTCACTGGCTGCTTTTTGCAGAGGACCCAAATTCAGTTTCCAGCATTCACATGGCAGCTAACAACAGTCCGTAACTCCAGTTCCAGGGGATCTAACACCCTCTTTTGACCTCTGCTGGTACCGTGCTTATGTGATGCACTGCATGTATGTGGTGCAGCCTATATTGACCAGGGTAACATGAAAATGAGAGATGAGAACAACCTGAACAGTAGCAGATTGCTCTTTATTAGAACAACGAGGGACAACAGTTTCTCTGTGGGATGGAAACTGTGTATTGAGGCACAGTTGGTATAAGATTTTTAAGGGGGTTGAAAGAGGGAACAGAGGGTATTTTTCTAGAGTTCTGTTTTTTTTTTTTTTTTCAGTTTGAGTGTTTGGGACACTAAGTGCTGGCATTTATTTTCCTCAGATATTAGTTTCTGGGTTGGGGCTTTCTCAACCTGGCTTTCTCCACTTCACTTATAAATTTGTATTTTGAGACCTTTATTCTTCATTCCAGACTCTGAAGACAAAAAAAGAAAAGAGGTGATGGTCCCCATCTTTGGCTACTTCCTGCTGATCAGCGGAGATGGAGGGGGTGGTTCAGGAATTATCCTAGGGCCCAGAGGCACACAGGGTTGACTTTGTGAAGTTGAAACAAGGTCTTTACATGTTCAGCTGCAGTGGACTGGGTAATGGCCTGAATATGGCTTGGAAAGAATCTTTGGAAGACAATTGATTAAGCATGATTAAGCCTTTGAAGACAATTGATTAAACCATGTAATGGTTTAGAGCAATAGTGAGATTATTTCTCTTGGCTATAGGTGGATTTGAAGTTTTACATTTAAACAGAATTTTTTTATCAATAACAAAATCATTAGTGCACAATAATTGTGTAATAATAATACCTTATATAAACTTAAGTCTAAAGTTTAGGAAGTGTTATCCCCTCGGACTCTGTTTTTATTTTTGTTTGGGACAGGATCTTCCTATAGCCCCAGGTGGCCTGGAACTAGCTATGTAGACCAGGATGGACTTGAACTCACAGAGATCTGCCTGCCTCTGCCTCCTGAGTGCTGGAATCAAAAGAATCCACCAACACAATTTTGTTCTGGTTAATTGCCTTATATAAGATAATTTAGATGTTTATTTAATGTAGGAACATTGGTATTTAAAGTATCTAGTAGTGGAGCATGCATTTAATCCCAGTACTCCCAAAGCAGAGGCAGGCAGATCTCTGTGAGTTCAAGGCCAGCCTGGTCTACAGAGCAAGCTCCAGGCCAGCTGGGACTACAGGGAAGCCCTGTCTCAAAAATACAAAAAACAAACAAACAAACAAACAAAAACCACAAAATAATAAGAAATAAAAAAATTAAGTATAAAGTAATGTGAATATTGCTATTAAGTGTGGGTTTTTATAACTTGGATAATAAAGATTTTAATCCAAATTACACTGAATGAGATTCAAAACCATAAAAAATATATATTATTTGGGGGCTAGAGACATGGCTCAGTGGTTAAGAGCACTAGCTTTTTTTGCAGAGGACCCAAATTTGATTCCAAGCACCCACATGGCAGCTAACAACTACCTATAACTCTAGTTCCAGGGGATCCAACACCCTCTTCTGGCTTTTGAGGGCATTGTATGACAAAGGTGCACTTACATACATGCAGAAAAAAGATTCAGACATATAAAAAAAAATAAGGAGAGCACAGTGGCTAGATCAGGGACTTGTCAGGACTACCTGAAGCACAGGTAGGAGCCCGGAGCTCCTGTCAGGAAGATTTTAGGATAGATCTACTCCTGGGTTGTTGGATAATTGATTCCTTGGTTTGTTGGATAGCTAAATCTCTGTCTTCCAAGGCTGGTGGGGTGGAGTCACCCTGCTAGCTGGGATTAAAGGTGGGCCTGTTAAATCCTTGTCTGGTGTGGATGTTGGGGTGGAGTCGCCCTTGTAGCTAGTATTAAAAGTGGGCCTGTTGCCACTGTGAGACTTAAGCACGCAGTGGTTAGATCAGGGACTTGCTAAGACCACCTGAAGCACAGAGTACCGGGACATGGGGAAGGGGAACACTCATCCATTGCTGGTGGGAATGTAAACTTGTACAGCCACTATGGAAAGCAGTGTGGAGAAACCTTGGAAGACTCAAAATGAGCTTACCACCTCACCCAGTCATAACACTCCTGAGTATATACCCACAAGATTCATCTTACCGCAGAGATACATGCACAGCTATGTTTATTGCAGCTCTGTTCACAATAGCAAAAAGCTGGAACCAACCCAAATGCCCCTCAACTGATGAGTGGATAGAGAAAATGTGGTACATCTACACAATGGAGTTCTATGCAGCAGTAAAAAAAGACGACATCATGAACTTTGCAGGTAAATGGATAGAACTAGAAGATATTATGTTAAGTGAAGTAACACAGTCCCAGAAAAACAAACGACAAATGCCATCCCTCATCTGTGGATGCTAGCACCAATAATAACCCAGTTGTAAATATTTCTTGTTGGGAGTGATGCATATTGGAAAGAACAACACCAACACCAACAGAGGGGACTGCATCAAAGAACTAACTGAAATGTTGAATCTGGGGGGCTGTTGGGAGAGGGAAAAGGGTCTATATTCGATTTGTAACATAATCTTGTACAAAAAATATATATAAAACAATAAAAATATGTCAATTAAAAATATTAGACACTAAATAAATAAAAATTGTTAAAAGAATACAAGCTCATGTAGACCTAAAGTTATTGTTTAATAGGTTTTAAGATGTTTGGAGTATCCAAGTTTAAAAGGCAATGTGGATTTATCAGGCCTTCAAATACATTATCAAAATATTCACATTCACAGGGCATGGTGGCACAAAACCTTTAATCCCAGCACTCAGGAGGCAGAGGCAGGCAAGATCTCTGTGAGATTGAGGCTGGTCTGGTCTCCATAAGGAGTTCCATGCCAGCTGTGCCTACAGGGAGACCCTGTCTCAAAAAGACCAAATATATATTTACATTTATAAGTTTGCATGTATACAGTTTAATTGGCCATGCTAAGATAAAAATAAAAACAATAATCATTCTTTTTTTGTTGTTTTTGGTCTCTTTTGGTCTTTTTGAGACAGGGTCTCTCTGTAGCCCAGCTGTCCTGGAACTCACTATGTAGACCAGGCTAGCCTTGAACTCACAGAGATCCGCCTGCCTCTGCCTCCAGAGTGCAGGGATTATAGGAGTGCACCACCCTGCCCAACTAAAACCAATAATTCTTGTGTTCAATAGAAACAGTGAAAAAGAAAAATATGAAAGTGGCCACAGTTTCTTAGACATTTTATTTTGATCAACAACATGTGGAAATAATTCTGAAACACACTTGACACAATCACATGACAGCTCAAACTGCACATAAAATGATTATTATAGACACATATGACACAATGGTATGGAATTTAAGACAGTTGTTTGCCTTGGAAGACAGTTCTGTGTAGAATTATTTTGTTAGACCATGAAATCCAAATTGCAAATTGATACTACCTGTGTACACACTGGGGCTTTGGAGATTTCCAGGTGAACTTCCTAGAAAACACAGTTTATAGTTTAGGCTTTGAATGACTGTAGACAGTAGATAGAACATTATCAAATTGATGTTTATAATAAAGCCCGTGAGGGAGACAGCAGAGGCAAGGTTAACAGGGTTGCTTGGAGAGAGTGAAAGCTTGGAGAAAGACGGGGAACCTGAACAGGAACTTGCAGCGAGTGGTGGGCGTGGCTTGGGCAGAGCTGGGTGGCAGGCTGCCCCAGAGAAAAAGATCTCTAAAAACAGGTAAGCACTGTGTGAAATAGTAATTTTATAAACTAGTTAAGGAAAAATAAATAAATAAATAAATAAATAAATAAATAAATAAATAAATAAACTAGTAAATACAGCATATAAAGTCAAAACTCCAAATAGTGGGTGTTTTTTTTTAACTGGTGAAAACAATGTAAAAAATCTAAAGTCGTTCTTTTGAAAAGCTAGTTAATAAACTATATAAATATAAAATGAAAATCCAAAATTTACTTTAGGTGAGGTGGTGCACTTTTAGTACCAGCACTTGCGAGGCAGAGGCAGGCAGATCTCTGTGAGATCAAGGCCAGTAAGGTCTACATAGTGAGTTCCAGGCCAGCTGGGGCTACAGAGACCCTATCTTTAAATATATACATATTAAGGGCTGGAGAGATGGCCTAGCGGTTAAGAGCGCCAACGGCTCTTGCAGAGGACCCGGGTTCGATCCCCAGCACCCACATGGCGGCCGAGAACCGTCTGAAACTCCAATTCCAGGAGAACTCCAGTTCCAGGGGAATCCGAGACTCTCTTCTGACCTCCGCGGCATTGCACAACACGGGTGCACCAACCTACATGCAGACAGTACATTCATACACATAAAAAACAAATAAAATTAAAAATATATATATTAAAAAAATGACACTGTGGAGGTCTGTTATCACCTTTTTAGCCTACCAGAAAAATGTGTTGCTCTTAATGGGAGTGGAAACTGTGTTGGAGATTTTTTTTTATCTTTGTAATCCCATTAGAAAACAAGCTTTTAGCTGGGCGTGGTGGCGCATGCCTTTAATCCTAGCACTCGGGAGGCAGAGGCAGGCCGATCTTTGTGAGTTCAAGGCCAGCCTGGTCTACAGAGTGAGTTCCAGGACAGCTGGGATTACAGGGAGACACTGTCTCGAAAAGACCAAAAAAAACAAAAAAAAAAAAAAAGAAAAAGAAAGAAAACAAGCTTTTGATCATGAATACCAACAAACAGCTGAATGCAAAGAGGATATGAAAGAGGAGTTAAATAAAGAGATAGAAATCCTGAAGGAAAATCAATCTGAATTGTAAGAAGTGCAACACACAGCAAGGGAACAGGTCCGTGGGAAATCTCACCCACAGAATGGATAAAGAGGACAGAGCAAAGATAAGATTTAAGATATGTTCTCAGCTGGGCACGGTAGCACATGCCTTTGATCCCAGCACCCAGGAAGCAGAGACAGGCAAAATCTCTGTGAGTTCAAGGCCAGCCTAGTCTACATAGTGAGCTTCAGGCCAGCTGGGAATAAAGGGAGAACCTGTCTCAAAAAGTTAAAATAAATAAA
The DNA here is from genome assembly GCA_009823505.1 of Rhizomys pruinosus. NCBI lineage: Eukaryota > Metazoa > Chordata > Mammalia > Rodentia > Spalacidae > Rhizomys > Rhizomys pruinosus. The sequence goes on from VZQC01007521.1 coordinate 1,873,739, forward strand.
TAAATAATTAAATAAATAAAAATTAAAGAACAGAAACCAGAACCAGACCCTCAATTGTCAAGGAACATATACTTTATTAGTACAGGATGTGCCAGCAGAGAGTCCTCTCTCGAAAAGGAATTCTCTGCAAACTGGCAGAGCTTGGGGGGGTGGGGTGTTATTCCCTTGCTGGTCCAGCAGGAGTATGTCTGGTGTACTTGAAGTTAAAAAAGTTTCCTTTGATTTGTGGGGCAGCACTTCCCTGTCTCAAGGGAGCCCTGGGGACAGGATGTCTCTTCCCCACAGCCCACTCCCTTTGCCTGGGGACTGGTCAACTGATGTGGCTAGCCAGTCACTTGGGGGATTTATAGTTTCATGGGTCTTCCTAATTGGGTTTATGACCTTTTGGCTATTTTCATTCTCTAGCATGGAGAGTTTGGAATGTTGCAAGCCCAGAGCCAAATTACCTTGGGCCATTTTTAGTCCTGTTAATAGTTATTTATTAACTTAAAAAAAAAAAAGTTGGGCCATTTTTAGTCCTGTTTTAACATTTGTTTATTAACAAAAAAAATAAAGTTTCAGCCGGGCACACCTTTAATCCTAGCACTCGGGAGGCAGAGGCAGGCAGATCTTTATGAGTTCAAGCCCAGCCTGGTCTACAGAGTGAGTTCCAGGACAGCTGGGGCTACAGGGAGACCCTGTCTCAAAAAGACAAAAAAAAAAAAAGTTTCATAAGTAGTAGGTGAATCATTTGGAATGTACAGAATATCTGGTTTGCTTTGGGATGTGTTAATAAACTATTAGGTTTCATTAACCCCAAAACAAAGTATGTAAGCCTGAAAAAGAAAATGTGTCTTGATTCATAATTTTTTTATTCATAATTTTAAGCTAAAAAACAAAAAGTTGTAAGGGGTAAGGTTAAGATAAACCACTAATACTAGGGAATTGTTTAGATAGTGGTGTTTCTTTATGATGTGTAGGCTCCATAGGGCGAGAAGCAAAGGAATTGTTCTTTTTTTTAGGCATATGGAGAGATTAACTGAAACTGGTTAAGGTAAAAGCTTGAGTGGAAACTGCAGTTAGAATCGTGAGCTGCACAGGGTAGGCAGAGGACAGAAGCTTGGGGCCCCAAGTCAGACAGATGAGGCTAGGCCAGACCCTTTAATGAGGTAAGAAAACAAAATGGAAAAAAAAAAAAAAGTATTGTGCCTTACGTTGTTTTAACTTCTGCGGCTTTTGAAAACAGCAGCTGAGGGGCGGAGCCACGGAGAAAAGGCCCGCAGATCTTCAAGAAAAGCCATGCTTAGCTGCAGCCACCTGCCAAAGGGCGGCCTGGTAGGGAGAAAAGAGAGGGAAGAGTGGGAGGGCTTCCACTGAAGCCCAATTTTAGAGAAACTCGCCCTGCTGCAGGAAGTGCAGAGAGGAACCAGGAGGAAGGGCGGGGTCAGGAGGGAGTTTGGCTGGCGCTCTCTTGGTGGGTACCTGTCCAGCATCTGGAATGGAGAGACAGAGGAAGAGCAGATTAAACCAGAGGCAGGATTTCTAAAAGGGGGACCAAACAAGATGAGAAGGAACAGAGAGAGGATGGGAGGGAGGTGGAAGAAGGGGACACCGATGGGTGCCGGAGGGAGGTGGGAGAAGAGGGACAGTGGTGGGTTGCCAGAGGAAGGGGGGAAGAAGGGGGACAATGGTGGGGTGCCGAGGCAGTTGAAGAAGGGGACAAGTGTGGGTGCCAGAGGGAGGTGGGAGAAGGGGACAGTGGTGGGTGCTGAAGGAAGATGGGAGAAGGGGACAGTGGTGGGTGGCGGAGGGAGGTGGAAGAAGGGGACAGTGGTGGGTGCCGGAGGGAGGTGGGAGAAGGGGACAGTGGTGGGTGCCGGAGGGAGGTGGGAGAAGGGGACAGTGGTGGGTGCTGGAGGGAGGTGGGAGAAGGGGACAGAAGATGGAAGAAGGGGACAGTGGTCGGTGCCGGAGGAGGGGGAAGAAGGGGACAGCGGTGGGTGCCGGAGGGAAGTGGGAGAAGGGGACAGTGGTGGGTGCCAGAGGAAGGGGGAAGAAGGGGACAATGGTGGGTGCCAGAGGCAGGTGGAAGAAGGGGACAGTGGTGGGTGCCAGAGGGAGGGAGAAGAAGGGACAGTGGGTGGTGCTGGAGGGGAGGTGGGAAGAAGGGGAAACAGAAGATGGAAGGAAGGGGACAGTGGTGGGGTACAGGAGGGAGGGGGGAAGAAGGGACGCGGTGGGTGCTGGAGGGGAGGTGGAAGAAGGGGACAGTTGGTGGGTGGGGGTCCTTAAGGAAGATGGGAGAAGGGGACAGTGGTGGGTGCCGGAGGAAGGTAGGAGAAGGGACAGTGGTGGGTGCTGGAGGGAGGTGGGAGAAGGGGACAGTGGTGGGTGCCAGAGGCAGGTGGAAGAAGGGGACAGTGGGGGGTGCCGGAGGAGGGGAGAAGAAGGGGAACAGTGGTGGGTGCTGGAGGGGAGGTGGAAGATGGGGACAGCGGTGGGTGCTGGAGGAGGGTGGAGAAGGGGACAGAAGGGGGAGAGGGGCGTGGGTGGGAGCCAGGGAGGGAGGGGGAAGGAGGGGAAAAGGGTGGGTGCCGGAGGGAAGTGGGAGAAGGGGACAGTGGTGGGTGGCGGAGGGAGGTGGGAGAAGGGGACAGTGGTGGGTGGCGGAGGGAGGTGGGAGAAGGGGACAGTGGTGGGTGGCGGAGGGAGGTGGAAGAAGGGGACAGTGGTCGGTGCCGGAGGGAGGTGGGCCCTCAAGAGGATCTAGCAAAAAGAGGCCTGGCCTGGAGAACAAGGCGTGGGTGTAGGGCACTTCGGACTAATTGCCATTCTGTTTTATGAAGTCAGTGAAGTCTGAATTCTGAATTTGGGCTAAATATGATTATGTCCAACTTAGATGGGGTCCAGACCTCAGTTGATAAGTGAATTAGGGTGGAAGGCTTGAGTTAAGCCTAATGCTTTAAGGTCGTTTCTAAGGCAAGGCAGGGGTGTGTCCTTAAGAATTGAATCCTTGGACCCCACTCAGGCAAGGTAAGTGTGGACACTCCTCTCTGGCAGTATGTTGCTACATTACTACTGTGAGAATATTCAACACTTGTGCCCAGGGACTGGAGCAGATGTCCCTAATTCCAGAGGCCTAGGAGTCAGAAAACAGGAGAATTATGGGTTTTTGAGATGGTGTCACACGATAGAGGTGGTTTCTCACTGAACCTGGATCTTATCTTGAAGTGTGGGTGTTGGATGCGTGTGCTGGTGTAGTGAGGGGGTGGTGAGTCAAGGGAAGCTTGTAAGACTCCTTGGGCCAAGTGGGAAGAAAAAGAAGAGAGGGAGGGAGGGGAGGGAGGAGAGAGGGAGGGAGGAGCACCAAATGAGAGAAAAGTTGATTCAGGACTGAACAGGGTGATGTGAAGATGAAAGGGAGATGAGACTAACTTCAAGAGTAAGGCAGTGTTGGTGCAAGGTTTGTTTTTTTTTTTTTAATTTTTTAAATTAACCGGGGTGTGGTGCATCCTGCAGAGGCAGGCGAGATCTGTGAGTTCAGGCCAAGCCTGGTCTACAGAGCAAGTTTTTTCAGGCCAGATGGGACTAAAGGGAGACACAAGCTCACATACCTCCCCAAATTTTTTAAGTAAATTTTGGTGTAGTTCCATAGAAAATATTATTTACAAATATTTTATTACAGGTGTGTGGTGGCATGCCCTTTAATCCCAGCACGCAGGAGGCAGAGGCAGAGGCAGGGGAGATCTTTGTGAGTTTCAAGGCCAGCCTGGGGGGGGGGGGTCTTTTGGGGGGGGGTTTTTAAATAGTGAGCTCCAAGGCTAGCTGGGACTAAGGGAAACCCTGTCTCAAAAATACTGCAGAGGGAGTTCAAGGACAGAGGGGCCTAGAGGGGACCCCCTGTCTCGAAAAGACAAAAAAAAAAAAAAATACCCAAAAAAAAAGGGTAACGGAGAAGATGGCCTAGCGGTTAAGAGCGCGACCAAACTCCTTACAGAGGAACCGGGTTTTCGATACCCAGCACCCACGTGGGCGGCCAAAAACCGTCTGAAACTCCAATCCAGGAGAACTCCAGTGCCAGGGGAATCCGACAAACCCTCTTCTGACTTCCCGCAGCATTACACAACAGGGTGCACAGACCTGCAAGGCAACAGTACATTCATCACATACAGAATAAATAAATTAAATAAAAAAAAAACAAAAAAAGTGTTTGTGTGTACTATATATATATATATAAAAAAAAAAAAAAAATTTGTTATTTTTACTTTATGTGTAATAGGTATTGCCCTGCAAATGAATGTAAGTGGACTTGTATTGTGCAATGCCCAGGGAAGACAGAAGACAGTGTTGGATCCCCGAAGCTGTAGTTATTGGTGGTTATTAGCCACCAGACAAGTGATAGGATTCAAACCTGGGTCTTATGCAAGACCAGCCAGTGCTCTTAACTGCTGAGCCATCACTCCAGCCCCTCATACAAAATACCTTAAAAGTCTTTAGTCTGCTCCCCCAGCCACACTCTCCTATAGCCCCTCCCAACTGAATTTCATGCACTCGTCATTATTTTAAGGCCTGTGGAAGTCATGTTAGTGTACCCAGACATCCCTGAGTGCAGATGTTTTTAAGGGGTTTGAAAGAGGAAACAGAGTGTATTTTTTTCTGCATTCGTCGTTTGTTTTTTTTTTTTTTTTTTTTTCATTATCTGTTTTTGTTTTCTTCTTTGAGGGTTTGGAACAATAAGTGCTAGCATGTGTGTGTTTTCCTCAGATATTACAGTTTCTGAGTTGGGGATTTCTCAGCTTGAATCTGTGGCCTTCTCAATCAGGCCTGGGGTGTTCCAAGTTGAGACATTTATCCTTCATACTGCACATTCAGGCAGAACACTCATACACAAAAAATAAAAATAAAAAAATTTAAATAAAAAACAAGGGCTGGGACTGGAGAGATGGCTCAGTGGTTAAGAGCAACAACTGCTCTTGCTGGAGACCCGGGTTCGATTCCCAGCACCCACATGGCAGATAAGAACATACTTTAACTCAGTTCCAGGGGACTCCAACACCCTCTTCTGACTTCTGTGGAATTGCAACTGCACGGTGCACCAACCTACATGCAGACAGTACACTGAAACACTAAAAATAAATAAATAACGTAACATAACATAACATAAAAGAGAATAATAAGCATTAAAAAGAAAAAAACAAGGGCGGGAGAGATGGCTCAGTGGTTAAGACAACTGGCCGCTCTTGCAGAGGACATAGGTTTGGATCCGAATTCTAGACCCACTGGTGGCATAACAATATCCTGTAACTCCAGGTTTTTCAGAGGATCTGACACCCTCATTCTGAGCATCCAAAGGCATTGCATAACTAGGGTAACCTACATACTGCAAGACCAATACACTCATAATATTACCATAAATAAAAATAAATTTTTAAAAGCAAACTCCTAACATCAAAAATCCAAATAAATTGGAACAATAAACCTATAAAATCTGTCAAGTTTTATCTAAGTCTTATAAACGAAGCTAAATTTTTTTTTGCTTTTTTTTGGTCTTTTGTGAGACAGGTCGCCCGGTAGCCCCAGCTTGCCTGAACGCACTCTGTAGACCAGGGCGGCCTTTGAAACTCACAAAATTCGGTCTGCCTCTGCCTCCCGGTGCTAGGATTAAAGTGTGTGGCTTTGGCAAAAGAGCTAAATTTTAATCCACAGTTTGTTCTTCAATACTTGTGTATTGAACTTCACAGTGCTGAATCACCATACATGAATGTGTATTGAACTTCACAGTGCCGAATCACCATACATAAATGTGTATTGAACTTCACAGTACCGAATCACCATATGTGAATGTATTGAACTTCACAGTGCCGAATCACCATACATGAATGTGATTGAACTTCACAGTGCCTAATCACTATACATGAATGTGTATTGAACTTCACAGTGCTGAATCACCATACATGAATGTATTGAACTTCACAGTGCCGAATCACCATACATGAATGTATTGAACTTCACAGTGCTGAATCACCATACGTGAAGGTACTGAACTTCACAGTGCTGAATCACCATACATGAATGTGTATTGAACTTCACAGTGCTTAATCACTATACATGAATGTGTATTGAACTTCACAGTGCTGAATCACCATACATGAATGTGTATTGAACTTCACAGTGCTGAATAACCGTACATGAATGTCAAAGATAATTATGGTAGGAGGATCAAGAGGACAATCAAGGGGCTGAAGAAAGATGGTCAGGGTTGTTAAACGTGTGCACGGTCCCTTAGAGCCAGGCATGGTGGGTACACACCTTTAATCCTAGCACTCGGGAGGCAGAGGCAGGCAGATCTTTATGAGTTCAAGCCCAGCCTGGTCTACAGAGTGAGTTCCAGGACAGCTGGGGCTACAGGGAGACCCTGTCTCAAAAAGACAAAAAAAAAAAAAGTTTCATAAGTAGTAGGTGAATCATTTGGAATGTACAGAATATCTGGTTTGCTTTGGGATGTGTTAATAAACTATTAGGTTTCATTAACCCCAAAACAAAGTATGTAAGCCTGAAAAAGAAAATGTGTCTTGATTCATAATTTTTTTATTCATAATTTTAAGCTAAAAAACAAAAAGTTGTAAGGTTAAGATACAACACTAAGTATCTAGGGAATTTTTAGAATAGTGTGTTTTCTTTAGATGTGTAGGCTCCCATAGGGAAAGGAAGGCAAAGGAATTTTTCTGTTTTAGGCATATTGAGAGATTAACTGAAACTGGTTAAGGTAAAAGCTTGAGTGGAAACTGCAGTTAGAATCGTGAGCTGCACAGGGTAGGCAGAGGACAGAAGCTTGGGGCCCCAAGTCAGACAGATGAGGCTAGGCCAGACCCTTTAATGAGGTAAGAAAACAAAATGGAAAAAAAAAAAGGTATTGTGCCTTACGTTTTAACTTCTGCGGCTTTTGAAAACAGCAGCTGAGGGGCGGAGCCACGGAGAAAAGGCCCGCAGATCTTCAAGAAAAGCCATGCTTAGCTGCCACCTGCCAAGGGCGGCTGGTAGGGAGAAAAAGAGGGAAGAGTGGAGAGGGCTCTGCAGGCCCAATTTGTAGAGGAAACTCGCTCCTGCTGGCAGGAATTGGCAGAGAGGAACCAGGAGGAAGGGCGGGGTCAGGAGGGAGTTTGGCTGGCGCTCTCTTGGTGGGTACCTGTCAGCATCTGGAATGGGAGAGACAGAGGAGAGCAGATGTAAAGCAGAGGCAGGATTCTAAAGGGGGACAGATAGAGAAGGGAACAGAGAGAGGATGGGAGGGAGGTGGAAGAAGGGGACACCGATGGGTGCCGGAGGGAGGTGGGAGAAGGGGACAGTGGTGGGTGCCAGAGGAAGGGGGAAGAAGGGGACAATGGTGGGTGCCAGAGGCAGGTGGAAGAAGGGGACAGTGGTGGGTGCCAGAGGGAGGGAGAAGAAGGGACAGTGGTGGGTGCTGGAGGGAGGTGGGAGAAGGGGACAGAAGATGGAAGAAGGGGACAGTGGTGGGTACAAGAGGGAGGGGGAAGAAGGGGACAGCGGTGGGTGCTGGAGGGGAGGTGGAAGAAGGGGACAGTGGTGGGTGCTGAAGGAAGATGGGAGAAGGGGACAGTGGTGGGTGCCGGAGGGAGGTAGGAGAAGGGGACAGTGGTGGGTGCCGGAGGAAGGGGGAAGAAGGGGACAGTGGTGGGTGCCAGAGGCAGGTGGAAGAAGGGGACAGTGGTGGGTGCCGGAGGGAGGGAGAAGAAGGGGACAGTGGTGGGTGCTGGAGGGGAGGTGGAAGATGGGGACAGCGGTGGGTGCTGGAGGGAGGTGGGAGAAGGGGACAGAAGGTGGAAGAAGGGGACAGTGGTGGGTGCCGGAGGGAGGGGGAAGAAGGGGACAGCGGTGGGTGCCGGAGGGAAGTGGGAGAAGGGGACAGTGGTGGGTGCCAGAGGAAGGGGGAANTTGCCATTCTGTTTTATGAAGTCAGTGAAGTCTGAATTCTGAATTTGGGCTAAATATGATTATGTCCAACTTAGATGGGGTCCAGACCTCAGTTGATAAGTGAATTAGGGTGGAAGGCTTGAGTTAAGCCTAATGCTTTAAGGTCGTTTCTAAGGCAAGGCAGGGGTGTGTCCTTAAGAATTGAATCCTTGGACCCCACTCAGGCAAGGTAAGTGTGGACACTCCTCTCTGGCAGTATGTTGCTACATTACTACTGTGAGAATATTCAACACTTGTGCCCAGGGACTGGAGCAGATGTCCCTAATTCCAGAGGCCTAGGAGTCAGAAAACAGGAGAATTATGGGTTTTTGAGATGGTGTCACTATAGGGTGTCTCTACACTGAACCTGGATCTTATCTTGAAGTGTGGGTGTTGGATGCGTGTGCTGGTGTAGTGAGGGGGTGGTGAGTCAAGGGAAGCTTGTAAGACTCCTTGGGACCCAGTGGGAAGGAAAAAAGAAGAGAGGGAGGGAGGGAGGGAGGAGAGAGGGAGGGAAGGAGACACCAAATGATAGAAAATGTTAGATCAGGACTGAACAGGGTGATGTGAAGATGAAAGGGAGATGAGACTAACTTCAAGAGTAAGGCAGTGTTGGTGCAAGGTTTGTTTTTTTTTTAATTTTTAAATTAAGCCGGGTGTGGTGGTGCATGCCTGCAGAGGCAGGCCGATATCTGTGAGTTCAAGGCCAGCCTGGTCTACAGAGCAAGTTTCAGGCCAGCTGGGACTAAAGGGAGACCCAATCTCAAAAATACCTCCCCCAAAATTTTTAAATTAAATTTTGGTGTATTTCATAGAAAATATATTAAAAATATTTTATTACCAGGTGTGATGGTGCATGCCTTTAATCCCAGCACTCAGGAGGCAGAGGCAGAGGCAGGGGAGATCTTTGTGAGTTCAAGGCCAGCCTGGTCTGTATAGTGAGCTCCAAGGCAGCTGGGACTAAAGGGAAACCCTGTCTCAAAAATACTACAGAGTGAGTTCCAGGACAGCTGGGACTAGAGGGAGACCCTGTCTCGAAAAGACAAAAAAAAAAAAAAATACCAAAAAAAAAAAAAAAAAAGGGACTGGAAAGATATGCCTAGCGGTTAAGCGCGCCGACCACTCTATACAGAGGACCCCGGGGTTCGATCCCCCCAGCACCCCACCATGGCGGCCAAAAACCGTCTGAACTCCAATTTCAGGAGAACACCACTTCCAGAGGAATCTGACACCACCCTCTCTGACCTCTGCAAACACACACACACAAAAAAAAAAAAAAAAAAAAAAAAAAAAAAAAAAAAAAAAAAAAAAAAAAAAAAAAAATACATAAAAACAAAAACAAAAAAAGTGTTTGTGTGTCTAGATTATTCTACTATCTAATATACTATTAATTTGTTATTTTTACTTTGTGTTATATGATTGCCTGCATGAATGTAAGTGGACGTGGACGTGTGCAAGGCAGGGAAGGACAGAAGACAGGGGGGGATCCTCCGAAGCTGTAGTTATGGGGGGTTATTAGCCACCAGAGCAAGGGATTAGGATGCAAACCGGGTCGTATTGCGCAGACGCGCCCTGGGCTCGTAACGCGGAGCCCTCATCCAGCCCCTCAGACACAATACCTGAAAAGGCTTTAGTCTGCTCCCAGCCACCCTCTCCTATAAGCCCCTCCCACTGAATTTCATGCACTCGTCATTATTTTAAGGCCTGTGGAATCAAGTCTGTATATACCCGGGACATCCCTGAGTGCAGATTTGTTAAGGGAGTTTGAAAGAAGGAACAGAGGGGATTTTTTCTGCGTTCGCTTTTTTTTTTTTTTTTTTTTTTTTTCATTATCTGTTTGTTCTGCTTGAGGGTTTGGAACAATAAGTGCTAGCATGTGTGTGTTTTCCTCAGATATTACAGTTTCTGAGTTGGGGATTTCTCAGCTTGAATCTGTGGCCTTCTCAATCAGGCCTGGGGTGTTCCAAGTTGAGACATTTATCCTTCATACTGCCACATTCAGGCAGAACCCTCATACACAAAAAATAAAAATAAAAAAAATTTAAATAAAAAACCAGGGTGGCACTGGAGAGATGGTCAGTGGTTAAGAGCAACAACAGCTCTTGTAGAGGACCGGGTTCGATCCCAGCCACACCCACATGGCAGATAAGAACCAATCTTAGAGCTCCAGTTCCAGGTGACTCCAACCAACCCTCTTCTGACTTCTGTGGCATTGCACGACACGGGTGCCCAACCTACATGCAGACAGTACACGTGATACACATAAAAAATAAATAAATAACGTAACATAACATAACATAAAAGAAGAAATAGATAAGCATTAAAAAAAGAAAAAAAACAAGGGCTGGAGAGATGGCTCAGTGGTTAGCGCAACTGGCCGCTCTTGCAGAGGACCTAGGTTGGATTCTAATTCTAGGACCCACTGGTGGCTAACAATATTCTGTAACTCCAGTTTCAGAGGATCTGACACCCTCTTCTGACCTCCAAAGGCATTGCATGACTAGGGTACACCTACATACATGAGGACCATACCACACATGACCATAAAATAAAAATAAATTTTTAAAAAGCAAAATAATAAATCAAAAATTAAAATAATTGAAAAATAAAAATCAATAAAATCTGTCAAGTTTTATCTAAGTCTTATAAAAGAGCTAATTTTTTTTTCTTTTTTTGTCTTTTTGAGACAGGGTCTCCCTGTAGCCCCAGCTGTCCTGGAACTCACTCTGTAGACCATGCTGGCCTTGAACTCACAGAAATTCTGTCTGCCTGCTGACGCTCCCGAGTGCTAGGATTAAAGGTGTGTGCTTGGCAAAAGAGCTAAATTTTAATCCACAGTTTGTTCTTCAATACTTGTGTATTGAACTTCACAGTGCCGAATCACCATACATGAATGTGTATTGAACTTCCCACAGTGCCGAATCACCACCCCCCACCCCCCACCCCTTAATAAAGTGTGTATTGAACCTCCCCGTACGAATCCCCATATGTGAATGTATTGAACTTCACAGTGCCGAATCACCATACATGAATGTATTGAACTTCACAGTGCCAAATCACCATACATGAATGTGTATTGAACTTCACAGTGCTGAATCACCATACATGAATGTGTATTGAACTTCACAGTGCTGAATCACCATACATGAATGTGTATTGAACTTCACAGTGCTGAATCACCATACGTGAAGGTACTGAACTTCACAGTGCTGAATCACCATACATGAATGTGTATTGAACTTCACAGTGCTTAATCACTATACATGAATGTGTATTGAACTTCACAGTGCTGAATCACCATACATGAATGTGTATTGAACTTCACAGTGCTGAATAACCGTACATGAATGTCAAAGATAATTATGGTAGGAGGATCAAGAGGACAATCAAGGGGCTGAAGAAATGGGTCAGTTGTTAAAAGTGTGCACTGGTCTTAGCCAGGCATGGTGGTACACACCTTTAATCCCAGCACTCAGAAGGCAGAGGCAGGTAGATCCCTGTGAGTTCAAGGCCAGCCTGGTCTACATAGTGAGTTCCAGGCCATCTGGGTCTCCAGAGAGACCTTATCTCAAAAAGACCCCCCCCAAAAAAAAAGTGTACTGGTATACTAGATCACCCGTACTCCAGTTCCAAGTGGATCTGACTCTTCGATCTTCTGCAGGCACCTGCACTCTGCACATATATACCACATACAGACTCACACACCCAATTAATGATAAATTCAGTCTGAAAATTAAAAGGCCGATCTTTTGGGCTTTTCCCTCAGGTCAGCTAGTTTCCATGGGGATGGCTGGATCCTTCTCAGTGTCCTGTGGGGGTTGTACCTCAGTTAGAAGAGTGCTGTCCTAGCATACCAGAGGCCCTGGATTTGGTCCCCAGACCATCTACACTGGAGTGGTGGCCACAGTCCTGTAACTCCAGCCATTCTGGAGTAGAAGCAGGAGGGTCAGGAACTCAAGGTCATCTTCTGCCTCAGCCAGCACCTAGCCTACCTGGACTACAAGTGACTCCCATCTTCAAACATCAACAGAACCTGTCCTCTTCACCAGAGAGGCTAAGGAAATACAGAGATTGGACTCTCACATGTGTGCATTCTGAACAGAAGATGACATCAACACAGAAGAAAATGTGCTCAGTGCTTCCAAGGGGAGCCACATGGTCAGCAAGACCATGAGCCACTCCAGCAGATGTTACAGCTGGTAGAGGAAAAGTGTAGGATCCAAGGGGCACCTATAGGTTCCTAAGAGTAATCCTAAATAGCCTCATCTGGTTTCAACAGGAAATAGAAAAACAGCTAACATTTGACTAGTTGGTCTTTAAACACCCAGTAGAAAAGTATAGCCCAGGGGCTGGGGAGATGGCTCAGTGGCTAAGAGCATCGACTTCTCTACCAGAGGACCAGGTTCAATTCCCAGCACCCACATGGTGGCTAAGAACCATCTTTAAGCCAGGTGTGGTGGCACATGCCTTTAATCCTAGCACTCGGGAGGCAGAGGCAGGCTGATCTCTGCGAGTTCCAGACCAGCTGAGGCTATAGGGAGACCCTGTCTCAAAATAAATAAATTAATTAATTTTTAAAAAGTATAGCCCAAAACAAATACAAAACAAATTTTATTTATTAATTTTTAATGAATTTTAGAAATAATATTCATATATTGTCTTTTTAAAATTTATTTATTTATATATATAATTTTTTATCAAATCTAGACCCGTGTACCCCCCAACCTCCCACACCACCAGAGCTCATGCATTCTGCCAAACATGCTTTGCATCTCATTCTCAGTCTTTCTCAATATTCTCCATGTGGAAGTTGACTGTTTTGAGCAGAAGTTCACTGTCTCAGTCACTTCTTTGATTCAGGTCCTTTTTTGTTGTTGTTGTTTCCAATATGCCTAACTCCCAACGCTTGGCCAAAAAGCTCATATGGGGCCGTACACAAGACATACTTTACAACTACGGGGTAAAACTGGCCACTAGCATCCAGAGGTGAGTGATACCATTCATCATTGTTTTTCTGGACTGTGTTAACTTCACTCGGCATTATGTCCCCCCCTCTAGCTCCAGCCATTTTTCCTGCAAAGCTATGATGTCATTTTCTTTACTGTGCATAAGACTCCATTGTGTAGATGTACACATTTTCTCTATCAAGTCATCAGTTGAGGGGC